>VZRS01006602.1:7934-53977 GCA_013398055.1 Ifrita kowaldi
CTGCTTTCTTTCTTAAAAGTACTTTAAAGGAGAATTTGTTTGTATTTTTTATTTACATTTTATATTTTTGTACATATTGTTAGGAGGTCCGCCATTTTTAAGTGATCTCGGATTGACCAAAAGGGGGGCTTTGAAGTGTATATCTCTCTTGTTACCTATCTCTGACTTTACTTGTGGTGTGACCAGGCCCAAACCATTATCTCAAAGGAGAATAAAACAAAACCTTGTAAAAAAAAAAAAATTAAAAAAAGACAAAAATGCAAAAAAAAAAATTTACAATCTTATTCTGAGCATTCCAGTAACTTTTTTTGTGTATGTACTTTAGCTGTACCATAGATCGTGGTTTGTATGAGGTGGCAAGGCCAAAGATAAAAAGGTTTTCTTTTTTTTTTCTGTCTATGAAGTTGCTGTTTATTTTTATTTTTTTCTTTTTTTTTGGCCTGTTTGATGTATGTGTGAAACAATGTTGTCCAACAATAAACCGGAATTTTATTTTGCTGAGTTGTCCTAACAAGGCTGCCTCCCAACTGCTGCTTTTTGTTTTAGTTTTCATTTGTTTTAGTTTTTTATTTCTTTCTTCCCTTCTTTCTCTCCTTTCTTTCTTTGCTTTGGACTTGGGCTGGGAAGACAGAGAGGGGTAGAGGGGGGGTGCAGGGTGTTGATGGGAAGGGTCTGTGGGCTGTGCTGTCCCCCTGCTGCTGTGGGGGGTAGGGGAGGCAGAGTCTTTCCATGGCTGTATTCCTGGGAAGAGCTGCAGCAGTGTCCCCAGCATGGCCTCTGCATGATCCTGCATGCTCTGGCTGCCCTGGGGAAGTGGTAGGGATCGGTTAGACTGGGAAAACTTACCAGGGATATGGACAGTGAATGTGGGTGGGGCCTGGGTACGGGCTGCTCAGCAGTTCTGTCTCTGCAGCCAAATTCATGGGGATTGTTTGGCTGGTGTAGTGGGGAGGAGAAACCCATCCCCAAAATCCTTCCTTGCAATGTCTGCTGCAGGTCATTGATACCTGGTTGTGGGGTGGGGAGAGCTCAGGCTGTGTAAATGCCTTCCCTCCCTTGGGGCTTGTTTAAGCTTTGCTGGCAGTAGGGCAGGAGCCAGTGTCAGCAGGGATTGGAGTCAGCCAGAACTGGTCCTGGGGGGATGCTCCAGCCTGCATTGGTCGCCCAGCAACTTATGGGGTGCCAAGCTTAAGGTTTGGTGGTGGGACCCCGGGGAGACAGGCTCAGATTTGTCTGTGTGCTCTAACAAAACAAAAATGCTGTAACTTAGCCTAAGCCTCTGCTGCTTTGCTACTAACCTTCCTCCAACTCGTTTTTCCTCCTTCCTCCAGGGCGTTGGAGCTTGGAAAAGCTCAGCCTGCTCTGCCAGGTGTGTGGAGTTCGTTTGCAAGAACCTGCTTTGTATCTGTGCTTCCAAACCCTCACCCCAGCTCCGGGGAGTCCCCTTTCCCTGCTGATCCAGGCCGTGCCAAAGCCTCACCAGATGGTCTCGTTTCCTCCTCTCACACTGCAATCCCAGCAGTGAGTGTTCAGATGCTGGGAGATGATTCCTATTTTACATTTTTTTTAAAAAAGAGGAACCTGTGTGCATTTAATGCACTGGCTGTGAGGGTCACAGCCCCTCCTGATCCCTGGGAGCAGCCAGGTTACTTACTCTGTACTTACACCGGTGGCAAATAAGCTCAAAATCTGGCTTCTTGTCCTTAACTATCCAACTAATTGTGGTGCTGGCTGATAGCTTATCAGATTCACTGCTTTGATTTGCAGGCCCTATACAGCCCTGCCAGGGTGATGGGAGCTTGTGGCAGGGCTGGAGGCAGTGCTAGGTTTGGTTATCCGGTGCTCCCATTGGGATGTGACATCATGGGAGTGGCAAATGGTGCTGGTGTGAGTGTCACCGTGCTGCTGGGTGGGGCTTTGTCGTGCACTGCTGGGAGTTGCATCCACGTCCTCGTGTCCTCACCACGGCTGCCCCATGCCTGGCTTCTGCATCATGATGGGACGGGATCTGATGGGATGGGCGCCAACGGTGCAAGATTCAAGCTGGTACTTGTAGATTTGCAAGGCAAATTATTCAAATAAGCTGCAGCTGCATAGACAAGAGCTGGCTCCAGGTGTCCCTGAAATGTGGGGACCCTGCACATACAAAGCTGGTGCAAGGGCCCAGGGGGTGGTGATTTTGGGGGAGCAGTGGCCTTACTGTATCCCCATTGCAGAGAAGGACTTGCCTGCCCTGCAACCCCCCAAAACCTGGTGGTCTTGGGTCATAGGGTCCATTTTGGTGTGAGGTAAAACTGGAGGCTGCCCCCAGGCTCTCAGGTGGGCATACTTATGGTGGGTAGGGCATGGAGCAGCTCAGAGGGACCCCCAGCCCTACAGCTCCTGCTCTGCACCCGGCTGTGTGAGGGCCTGCAGCCATTGGTGATGGAGAGGGCAAACCCCACTCCCTCGTCCCCATGCGCCCTGGTGTTTCTGCACCCCGTGTCTACCCTCTCATTGCTCGGTCCCAGTGGCTCTGGCTGCCCCAGCCACGCCGTGACCCCGGGGCTGCTCTGGTGTTGCCAGTGCTGGGGCTGAGGCCAGGCACAGCTCAGTGCATGGATCCCCGCAGGGATCCCAGCCCCAGCCAATCCCCACGCAGAAGCTCAGCCAACTGGCCAATCTTGCACTGCCACCTGGCCCATGCTGCCTCCACCAATCACAGCCAAGCAATGCCCTGGTCTGACCAATCATGTGCTGCCACCTTGTGCTTCCCCACAGCCAACCACGTGCTGCCACTTGTCTCTGCTGCTGCCTCACCCCTTGCAGCAGCAGCCCACCAATCGCAGTGCAAGGGGGACTGTGCTGAGCCAATCAGGAGCTGCTGCCTGCCAGCTGTCCCAGCCAATCGGGGGCAGCCACACCCTGCCAGGAGCTATAAAGGCCCTTCAGCACTGGGGCTGCCCTAGCATTTGGGGTCATACCAGGGCGGAGAGGCTGCGGTCCTTTGGAAGGTGGTTCCTTTGGAAAAGGGTCCCACTTGCAGGGTGCCAGAGGGATATAGGTGGTACATGGTGCTTTCTTGGGGCCCAATGCCACAGGGGCCATCTGAGTGAATCCAAAATCCTGACAGGGATTTCTCACCTGGATAATGTCTTGGGACAGGGGCCATGAGCAGCAGGAGAGGGTTTGCAGGAGTCATGCCAGCTGAAGGCACGTGTGAAGATTTTGGAGATGGTCTCCCTGAAAAGCTGGCCTTGTCCCACCTGCCTCGGGTGTGCAGGAGATGATCCCAGCCCTGCCTGGAGGCCAGAGCCGGGCTCTATGGGGGCTGATGCCACAGCATGGAAGGTGAAGAACACACAGCCTTCATGTGCCTTCAAGCACGGAGTGGTGCCAGGGCCCTCACCCAGAGCCGTGTCACAGGTCACACATTCAGCTGTGACCCACGGAACAGAACTGCCAGTGCTACCCCCTGCCTGCAGACACCGCCTGTCATGAGGGATCCAAATCCCGCTTGGACTGCTGATCACACTGGTTCTGGCGACCGCGGAGACAAGTGGATGAAGCTGCTCTGAGGTGTGCTGGCTGGCTGCTGACCTCTGAAGATGGGTGAGGTAGCTCCCACATGAAGTATCAGGAGAGCCTCGTATGCACCGGGAGGGACTCGGGCTGTGCCAATGTGCTCTGGTGGCCACTTAGACCAAGGACAGCCCTTCCCAAGGACTCTGCTGTGTCTGGATCTCAGCTGAAGCTGTGTGCTGCTCAGCAACCAGGTGGACTGTGAGCAACTCCCACGTGGTTGGCCTGATGCACATCACTCCAGTGGAGCTGTCCTGCTGGAGGTCACGGCCAGCAGAACCAGTGGGGCTGAGCCCATGCCCTGTGGACAACTGGACTGAGCCTGGGCCAGCACAGCTGCCTCCAGTCCTGACCTGCCTGTAGTGGGTTAGGACCTGTTTCATCAGCTTGAGCTTGTCCTGCACCAGATGTAGCTTTTGGTTAGTCTTATCCAAAACTTCTTGTTGTGTCTTGACAACCTTCATGAAATTTGGAGCACCTTGGGGGCTCAGTGGAGAACATGCCTGTGGGGAATGCAGGGCTTGGACTGCAAGCAAGACACAGGCTGAGGTTGGTTACTGGTACAGTTTGGGTCTGGGCAAATAATTGACATTTTCTTCAGAGACTGATGAGTGAAACTGCCTTCCAGGTGTGATTCCTCAAGATCACACAAGCAATTTTGAGTGGCTGCTGTTGAAAATAGACACAAAGAGCTGCTCCTGTGGTGGAGCAATTGCCACCTGGCTCAGGATGCGAGGTGTCCCATTGGAACAGACCCCTCAGGAGTGGGCTGTGGAAGCCCAGGGTCTTGGCCAACCCAACAAAGATGTGCCTCCTAAATGGCTCAGGAATGTTTGTGCATTTGCCTCAAGAGCTGCCTGGTGTGGGCAGGAAAGCCCAGCCCAGGCTGAAGAGCAGCTGTGGGGCATCTCGTTCCTGTCTCGTCCCTGGCTGCTGTGTCCCCACAGCCTGTCCTCCTCAGTGAGCCGGGGCAGCTCTGCCCCTGGGCCCTGACTTGACTTGGCAGTCGGAGGGACCTGGCTGTCCCCTGCCCATTGCAGGTCACTGAGCTCTGAAACCCAGCTGGATGTTTACCCCCACTGCCAGGTCTTCTTGAGGCTGCCACCCCAATCCTTTCCCCCTGTGGGGTTGGAGCCTTGGAGAGGGAGCAGAGCTGGGGTGCCTGGAGCTCCTCCTGTGCAGACCCTGTGAATCCTCCATCCTTCTCTGTGCTCGTGGCTGCTCCGTCTTGTCTGGCTGAGCTGCTCCTCTCCAAAGGGCAGGAGAACAGAAGGAAGGGCTGAGGGGGACCTTCACTTTTGCAAACCCCAGTGAGGGCTGTGGCTCCTGTTCATGGCTGACTGGGGAGCCCCAGAGGGAGGGGTGGTGGGCAACCAGGGGTTGGCAGGCTCAGAGGCCACTCCACAGGGCTGTGCTTTGGGCCAGGAAGAGACCTGGGAGAAAGCATCAAGTGCTGTCCTTCAGAGCAGATGTGGACCTGGAGAGGATCCTGCATTCCTTTTGTGAGACAGCACAGTGCAAGGGGAACAGCTGGGGGTTGAGAAAGCGCAACCTGATTTGCCCTTGGAGAATCCACAGGGATGGGATCTTTACATGTGTCCTTTCCTACCCAGGAGAGAGCCCCAAAGGCGAGGGGCTCTGCCTGGGTGTTGGGTGGGGATCAGTGTTCTCCAGCTCACTCTGCCCTGGACTCTGTGGGCATCTCCCTGGGTTCCTCTCTTTTGCTGCAGGCAGAGCAGGCTCCTGGCCCTGCTCCCTCAGGGAGCTGGGAAGCAGCACCCCTCTGTCAGGGCTCGGGGCAGGAGGTGTGAGGGGGGCTGCAGCTTGTGCCCAAAGCTGGAGACCCCAGTGCTCAGTGGGCGCGTGACCCACGGGCCACATTGAGGAGCACAATGACCCACAGCAAGTACAAGGCACCTGCTCTGTGCCCAGCAGCCAGGGCACTGCCGGACCCTGGATCCACAGACAGAGAAGGGCTGTGGCTCTAAATGGCATGTCTGGAGTGACAGGGAGTGTGGTCCTGCATGGGGCTGGACAGCCGGGACTGGGGTTGTCTCTTGCCACCAAGTGAGGCCCCGAGGGCACACGAGGGCTCAGAGCAGCTGCCATGGGGTGCAGCCCCTGCAGGGATGGGGCAGTGCAGGGTGCAGAGCCAGTTTTGGTTAAACCAAACCCCAGCAATTGCAGGGGCTGGCTGGTTTCCTATCTTGGAATAGGATCCTAATCCCCCTTATCCCTGCTCCCAAGGTGAGGATGTGCTGCAACCCCAGCCTAAAGCGCCATCCCAGGGATGGGCTGTGGGACAAGGCTGCAGCTCTGGAGCAGCGTCCCGGGAAGTCAGCAGCAAGCAGGACTGTGGGACTCTGCCATGGGAAGGGATGAGCATGGGACACCTGTCCCCAAGCAGGCACTGGAGCTGGTGCTCCCTGCACCCTGTGCAGCACCCCCCAGAGCTGACAAGTCCCCAGCAAAGGCCGGGGACTCTGTTTGGCCGTGGGGAGCCCCACCGGGCTGTTTGCTGTGGCCTTGGGCTCGAGGGACTTGTGCATCCCCAGCCTGGCAGGAACATGGTCGGAAGAGGGATGAAGGCAGGCGTGAGGCACGGAGGTGTCGGCGCATGTGGAGATGCCGGGACAGCTCATCCCAGCTCCGGGCTGGCACAAGGTACGGCATGTCCAGCCCAGCGCAAGGACCGCTCCCGTCCTGAGGCACAGCTGGTGGCACGTCCCATCCCGGGTGACCCGCCAGCCCGCCTGCTGTGAGGCCGGCCCGAGCTGGCCCTCGGCGGCTCTCGCGGGGCCCCGGCCGAGGCGGTGACCACAAGCAGCGTCCTGGCCGGCCGGGCAGCAGCGCAGGCAGCAGCGCTGTCTTGCAGCACCATCTAGTGCTGCGCGATGGGGAAGCCCCGCGCTCGGCCCGAGAGCCGCGGCAGCGCCGTGGGGACAGGCTGTGGCTGTCCCGCGTCCTGGGCCGTGCTGCCAAGGCCAACCTGCCAGGAGAGCCAGCCAGGCTGCTGGCGATGGGGATGAACAGGCGGCACAGCGTGGCTGCTGGCCCGGGGCAGCCGGAACTACCTCCTCCGTGCTCCTGCTCTGTGCCAGGGAATTTCCTGCAAGGATTCCGGGAAACATCAAGGGGCGCAGACGTTCCCAGTTCCTGAGCCAAATGTATCTGGCCTCAGCTGCCGGTTTTGCCACCTCCTCCCATGGAAATTGGGCCTCTGCCCTCTCCTTGGAACACTTGCTTCTCTATCAGCCAGGTGGCTCCAGCTCTGTCAGTCCCTCACCCTCAGGGTCTCCACATCGCTCATGTGGTTTCCTCCTGCATCCCCAGTTTCTTGGGGCCCATCTTCCATACCTGGTGAAAGTAAGTGTGATCCCTTCCCACAGCTTGTCACTGTTCCCCTTTTGCACATTCAGGGCAATGTCAGACCTTTCCAGCTTGGCTTTGGGAACACCAGGACACCAGCATCGTTACTCTGTCCTCTCATCCCCTTGCTCTTTGTCCCCTACTTGTCCCCTCTCAGCTTGTCACCCCTTCTGAGTGTCTGCCACTCTCTGGACCCTGCCTGTCACTGAGGTACTGGGACAGCAGGCAGGATTCTGGTGTGAGGAGGGTGGTGCAGAAAAGGCTTTGGCACAGAGCTGGATGCCATAAGAATGGAATGCTTTTCCAAAGGGGCCGTGGCAATGGCTGGCCCCTCTCTTGAAGTGCTACTGTGGATGGGTATGTCAGACCTGCAGTGGAGTGAGGCAGCTGCTGAGCCCCAGCAGGGATTGCACCCAGGTCCTGTAGCACTGTGGGGCTGGTGACCAGAGGCTCCCTAGGGCAGGAAGAATTGAGCACCTTGGACTGAAAAAGGGTACTTTGAATCCTGTCTTTGCTCCAGCTGCCCTCTTCCCATCCTTGGGGAGAGATGGAACCGTGCCCATGTCACCTGGCAGTGAAATCCCTGTGTCCAAGTGGCTGAGTGCCTGCCTGGGGCTCTGATTTGGCAACCCGGGGCTGGGATCTGTGCCCCCCAAAAGGGACAGAGGGGCTCAAACCTTACCAGGCCTCCTGTCTCCTCCCAGTGCTGCTGAACTGGATGGCGCTGGGTGAGGTGGGATGAGATGCTGCTGGCCCCGAAGGCTGCCCGCTGCCGCCACGCCCTGCCCGCCGCCTGCCCGTGCCACCGGCACCTGCGGGAAGGTAAGAGTAGCAAAGCAGACACCGAACATAACGTGGCCCTGGGCTGTTTGTGCGCCTTTTGTTCGGCAGCAACTTTCATGAATCAGCTCATTAACCACATTAGGATGGCTCTACCGCCCGCCTGAGCCTTATCGGGCGGGGCAGATCTGGGGCACGGGCCAGCGGGAGCCCCGGTGGCTTTGCCGGGCAGGCAGCTGAGGGCTCCCACAGCAGCCGGGGGAGGTGAGGGGTGCTGGCGATGGGCGCTGAGGGTGTGAGAGCCTGGTGCTTGCCGTGGAGAGGAGGAGCCGGTCCTGTTCCCCTCACCCTCATGGCAGCACACCGGGAAGAGTCTCACACCCTCAGTGCAGGGTCCCGCTCCACAGCCGGCCCTGCAGCCCATTGCGGGGTGGTTCCATTGCCATAAGCCGCGCTTCAGGGAGCCTTATGGTGTGACGGACGCCAGAACTATGCAGAGAGCTCCCCTGAAGCCAAAAGGGTGTTGTGCATCACCCTGCTGCCGAGCTGCTGTGCAACAGCCCAGCTTGGAGGGCTCCCAGGCCAAGACATGGCTGGAGGGCAGTGAGGATGGAGCTTCACCCCAAATCTCTCTGTGCCAGCCCCCCAAGCTGTGCACAGCTCTCTCCACTTCCCGATGTGCCTCTGTGGCCCCTGACTGCGTGCCAGGCTCTGCAGGGCCGCCCTGCTCTCGCCACCAGGTTTCCAAGGCTGCCAGGGCGGCTCACAGCCCTCCCGAGGTGGGGGACGAGTCCCCTGTGGCGACTTTCCAGCTGGCAGGGAGCGGCCTCCCGAGGACGTTCCCTGCCCCGAGGCTCTCGCAGGAACAAATGCTCCGTGTGTGCCGGCGGCCGCGAGGCACCGGTGCCCGCCGTGGGAGCTGCCGAGGCCAGAACACCCCGGCTGCGAACAATGGGCCGGGAAAGCCGCGGCTGCCGGCTGGGATTCGCCCGCAGCGGCGGCTGCCGAGCCCGGCCGGTTCCTCTCCCCAGCGCTGCTTGGCCGGCTCGATGCCGAAGGCTCCCGCAGGCGCCTGAAGGCAGCAGCTCCAAGTGAGCCGGGGTTTTATGAGTGGCTGGGCTTTGGACAAGCTCCTGCGCAGTGAGAGGCCCCTCAGGGTCCCGGCCAGGTCCCACCCTTGCCAGTGCTGCCTCTCTTCCACCGCGGAGCCCTCCCGTCGTGCAGAGTCCTGCACGTGGACCTGGCTAGGGGAAGTTTTGTGCCCCAGAGATGCCTGCCAAGGCTGTGAACTTCCAGGTGGGAACTTACTTGGTAAGTAAGAGGAGGAATCACTGTGTTGGTCCTTGCACCCACTTCTCACCCCCAAACTTTGCACAGAGAGTGGCATAAGGCTGCCCTCAGGTTGCAGCCAGAACCACCACAGGGACATGGATGGTTGGTGGCAGTGGTGACGTGCACACCTGACCTCCTGCTCCGCTCTTGCGCTTTCCAGCCCCACTTTCCTCTTCACTGGCACCTTTGCTGTCCCATGCAAGGGAGCCAAGATCTCACTGTGCCATGCTTGGGCCCTGGGTACGGGACATGCCCGTGTCTCCTGCCCCTTCTCCCAAGGCTCCCAAATCGTGGCAGCCCCAAAGGGAAGGGGACCTGCAGCTGCCTGGGCCAAGAACGGGCTCCTGCTCTGAGCACCCCGGGGCCCTTTGCCTGCGTTTTGGGTGGTGGCTGCTCAGACCCCAGTGTCACCCCTGCCCTACCCTCCCGCGGCCCCGCCGTTTGCTCCTCCTGTTCTTCAAGGGAGGTTGATCCCAGCACTGGGGGGTCCGGGAGAGGCTGTTCCAGGAGAGGAGCGGCTGAGCTGCTCCCTGCTATTTCCCACGGAGCCACAGGAGGGCGGCAGTGACCCGCCGCAAGCGGGGCCGCCAGCTCCGACTGGGCAAACTGGGCCAGCCCGGGCAGGGCGGGCCCGGGGGGGAGGGAATGGGCTCCGGAGGACCCTCCGGGCCGTTTCAGGACCCGCGTAGCTCCGGGGCCCTCTCGCAGGGCTGCTCACCCGGCGGGAGCCTCAGCCACGCGTGTCGGTGGCCACTTGAAGCCCCGCGGAGCCTCCAGCGTGAGCGCCCCGCAGGGAGGTTAAGTGGGTGTGGGAATTCGCAGCTCGTTTCACAGAATGATGTGCGTTGGAAAGGACCTTTAAAGGTCACTTAGCCCAACCCCCCTGCCATGAGCAGGGACATCTCCAACCAGGTCAGGTGCTGATCCACTGATCTGACCTGATCTGGGCGACCTGTTCCAGCGTTTCACCACCCTCACCCTAAAAAATTCCTTCATCTGGTCTAAACTGACCCTCCTTGAGTTTAAAGCCATCACCCCTTGTCCTACAGCTATGGGCCCCACTAAAAAGTCTGTTCCCAACTTTTATAGGCCACTTCGAGTACTGGAAGGCTGCAAAAAGTTCTCTCTGGAGCCTTTTCCAGGCTGAACAACCACAGCTGTCTCAGCCTGTCTTCACTGACAAGCCAACCCTTCCCTCTGATCATTTTTGTGGCCTTCTCTGGACCCTCTCCATCAGGTCTGTGTCTTTCCTGTATTGACATCCCAGGCCCAGATGCAGCACTGCAGGTGGGATCTCAGGAGAGTGGGGTAGAGGGGGAGAATCATCTCCCTTGACCTGCTGGCTGTGTTGCTTTGGATGCAGCCCAGGGTATGATTGGCCATTAGAAGAAAAAGCACCAGGGTAGACTCAGACCCACTGCGAGCATCCATCCCTCTGCTCTTGGTCAGTCCTTGGTTGTAGCTGAGCTTGGCAGAGGTGGTGCCTGGTACCTGTCTCTGCTGGACACCTCCTGTGTGGGTCTAGCAGAGCATCTGCCCTACAACACAAAGGCACCTGCTCTCAAGACCTTCAACCTTTTGTATTTTTCCTTTTTGGCTACCTTTGTGTCTCCTCTTGGACAGAGGTCCTACCCTCACTGGGTGATGTTCCTGCTGGGTGCAGTTGTGGTTGGTGTCTCTGAAGGCTGGCCTAGGATGACTCTGCCCTGAGAGTGCTCCAGGCTGGGATCCATCAATGAGGTCTTGTGAGAAAGTTGCTGCTGTGGCTAATGGGGCTTAATGGTCCAACTTCAAGCCCCCTAAACAGTATTTACTCTGTATCCCTCCCATATACACCCAGTGGCTGAATCCAGGATGTGAAATGATGCCTTTCATTTCCCTGTGACTGAGGATCTCAAGCCCAGCAACAGGACAGGCTGACCAAGGCATTGAGTGATCACACAGCTGCCTGGGATGTTCAGGAGCAGAAGATTGGAAATGCCCCTTCCCACGATGTCCATGTGCTAGAGCTGATCACAAACGGCAGGGAAAAGTGGCAGCAGCAGGGCTGGAGAAGTCTGTCCCAGTGGAAGTGCTGCCGTGTGCCACTGAAGCCCCCACACGCGGGGAGTGTTGGTGTCAGCAACTGCAGCCCCAGCGGAGCTCCAGGGAGCCCAGCCCAGCACGGGAGTGATGCTGGTGGGCTCAGGGGAACACAGGTTTTCCAGAGGGGCTTGAGTGTCCCCAGGCAGTTGGAAAAGCAGAATAGTGTGCAGTGCTGCTCGAGAGACTGGTGACAAAGGGACAATTGGCCCCAAGGGATTAACAGACGGGAGGCCAAGGAGAAGCCTTGGTCAGAGAAGTCAGGACACCTTTCTGTTGTGGCCAGTTGGAGGAAGAGAAGTTTAACAGAGATGGGGGTTGTGGAAGGGGCAGATCAGTGGAAAGCCCCGTTCCGTTGCTGGCTTGAGTGATGGGAGTTTGTGTCTATTGAGGTGCATTTTTGTAACAGAAAGGAAAACACACAGAAGTAACATTTCTTCCCTTCTTTGGACGGTAGGAATGTTTTAATTGAGAAATTTGTTTTAATTACATTAGGTGATATCACAGTCTATTTTACAAGTCTGGGTTAACAGGATGTGTGGACCAGTTACACAGAAATCCAGCGAAAGGATACAAATCTACAACATGAGAAAAATGAAAAGGTTAACTTAACCCCAAAAGAAAAGCATTGACAGTTTGGTGTGAGTGGAAATGGGAGATTATATCAGGGTCCAGAGAAGTAGAAAGGATGAGACTAACATAAATTTACAGTATTGGTTCTGCATGACCATCGTTTGCCTGTGTTCAGAGACAGCCTCTCTTCCTGAGGGCATCGCTGAGCAGATGGCCCCGTCTCTGAAGGTTTGGTCTGGTCTTGTCAGAGGAGAAAGCAAAATAACGGATGGGCAAAGGTCACAACCCACGCTGAGCTGGTCCCCAGGGTCACCGCCTACAGGAGTGTCTTCCACTGGATAGTCGGGGGGTTCTGCACCAAGAACTGTATGGAGGAAAACTAAAACAGCTCCAAAAAGCCCCATCTCAAACGTAGAAAAGTCTCACTCTGGAAGTGCTTACGAGAAGATCGTCATCATAGAATTTGGTTTCTATAATAACATTACCACTGCAGGAGGAAAGGCGGAAAAAGAAGAGGTGTTAGAAGGATGCATGGACAGTGGACAGTGATTGCTCCTCTCCACGCTCTCACAAGCCTGGGCTCCCACCTTCACCCCCCACAACATGATCTTTGGTTTGGAGATGCACACATTGAGCACTGTCCTGGTCTGGGTCAGTCAGAACTGAGGGATGTCCCAAACACATTCCTGTGTGGAATGTTCCCCCCATACCTCCCATGTCTGAGCACGGTACTGCTCAGGCTGCAGAGTGCTTGGACAGCAAACTCCTGCTCACTCCTATTGCTAAAAATAAACTAGCAGTCCCAGCACGTTCAGGCCCCTCTCTCCTGCAGGAATTGTGAAAACCAATGGGAATTCTTTTTTTATTCTCCTTCTCTGTCCTTTAGCGCTGAGCAAGCTACATCAACCAACTTAACATGTCATTTCCCTCAAGAAATGCTTAAATGCAAAGACACAAGCATATTTTAAACAAACTGCAATGGAGATGCGGATTTGGGTATGACAAGAAGCTCTGGGGATTTAACTTGCTGACTTTTGAGATTTTCGTACCTAAAATAAGAACTCTGGGACCATTAAAACACCTGGACACCTGAGCAGTGTGATCTGACCCTGTCTAAACAACCTGGCTCCTGAAAACCAAAGCAGCAGTTCTACCTCCACAGTGGCTCTTGGTGTCTGTAACACTGAACCTCCTGAGTATAAGGTTTTGCTGTGGTGTGGACGTTTGAACTTAAATGTCAGGGAATGTTCTCAATCTGATACTCGGTCATCCTGGGAACTCTTAATGCAGAATGTCTTGGTTAGCACCAAGTATCACACCTCCATTCTCTCCTGGTTTGGAAACACCAAGACAAACATGAGGTCTTTGGGAATATCAGAAAGTGAGGGGTTCTCCAAATCTTGGCAACTGTAAAATGATGACTTCTTTGGGCCACAAATTCCCCTTTGGATTTCTTTGGGCTGGGGGTTCTACTGAAAAGCCTCAGTAATGACTTTAGGACACCTCCATGCATAGGAGAGAGCAATCTGGGCTCCCCACTACACGTGGACATACTTCAGGGAAAGAATGGGACATTGGAAAATCCTCAAGGTCATTTGAAAACTAGCTTCTCTTGACTCGCAGTCCTGAAAATCTCTTGAATTCCTGAGATGATCAAAACCAACTTGTCAGATGTCTTTGTTTCTTTACTCTGGTTCCCCAATCTGGCTCCTCCTGTACTGACTGACAGTGCCCAGCTCTGGGAGCTGAGGACGTGTGCAGCACCTCCAAGGTTCTGGGCAGGCTGTGCCAGGAGCACTATTGAACACTGGTGCTCTCTTCCGAGCCCGCTCTCTCTTTGAAACGTGCTGTGAATGGCAATCAGTGCCGGTAGCTCCCATCCTGGTGCCTTCTCTACACGACTGGCTTTGCTCCAGACAGGGAATAAGAGGGAAAATGCTGGAGAGGGAGGTCTTCCAGAGGACACAGTGACCTTGTGGTGAGACTGGCTGCTCCCTGTCTGCCTCTTGTTGGCAGCAGGGTTCCCAAACCCTTCTGTTTCTGGCAGTGCACTCCTTGTGTGCTTGCCAGCACCCATCCAGCACTGCAGGGAGGATGGTTACACTTCCCAAGAGCCTTCCTCCAGAAGCCTTTTCCATCATTCCCCCCAAAGCTGGAGCCTGGCTGTGAGCAATGCCCAGCTGGAGCCTGGCACAGTGAGCAATGCCCAGGACGTGCCACTGTGACACGTCTGAGGCATCACTGCCCCGTTCAGGAGCCCACATGCACACGGAGCCAGGACTAGACTGTGAGGAAGGTGTGTGAATCTTCCTACAGGTGACTGTAAAATGACTGATTCCTACCTGTTCAGGGTATTCTAGCCCCAGATACAATCCCCTGCAGAGTGTATATAAATGTATATAAATGCATATACCCTAAATGTGTATAAGCCAATGTTAAAGACATAAAGCTCAGCAAAATGTTACAGTGATGAAACAAACGCTAGAGCAGCTACTACAGGTGATATATTGCATGAATTGAACTACTTTGGACAAGAATCAGTGATCAATAGCTGATTTAAAAATGGCCCAAAAATCTGCTGGGTTTTTTTGTCCCCTGGTTGTAAGGGGTATTAAGTTGTAAAACATTTTAAAATCCTTTCACGATTCACCTTCCAAAAAATGGAAGCAACTTTATTAAAGAATCAGTTTCACTGTCTCCAAACCTTTATTGCTATATTAATGCAAATTGGACCTATGGGAAGGAAGGTAATGAGGTTGGCTTAGCCCCTTTTATCTCTCAACAACTAACAGCAATGAGGTGATTCGGAGTTGGTAGCAGTTCCCTCTCCTCTTTCCCACCGTTGCCCCCAAGGAAATGCCACACACTGCTTTTGCTTTGCCTGCTCTCAGATTCTGCAAGCCCAAGGCACTCACGTTAAAACGTTAGCTGGCATCATCTGTGATTCAGGTGCTGCCTCTATCAAGGACTGCCAAGTGTTTGTGGAGTTAGGAATCACAAAACCAAATTCAAAGAACCATTCTGCAAAGTAAAAAAAAAAAAAAAAAAATCCAGAGGCATTTGAAAGAAAATTCACAAATGGTCCTTTTGCTTTTCACCTGACAGGCTGGGCAGCTCCCTAAACTGTCCTGCTGGGCTGCCAACATTTTACATTTAAATTACTTTGTACAGCTTAAACTGCACTGAACCCTGCCCTCCTCTTAGAGCAGATACTCCCTTTCTAAAATAGCTGATGGCACTGATAAGGTCAACCACTTCCTTGGCATTCGGTGGAAATTTCAACACACCTAATTGGGAACAGGGAAACCACACTCCTCCTCCTGCAGACATCCCTGGGATCCAGCTGAGGTTAAGTGTGCAACTGGTTGCCCAAAAGACACAGAAGAGCTCAATGTTTTATCTGTCCCTCCTCCAGCCCAGATTAAGAGCAGCACTGCAGTGAGGGAGGTCAGATGTGCAGCTGTGGGGTCACTGGCACTGCTGTAACCCAGGTAAACCACAGGCTCCAGCCTGGCACTCTGAGGAAGACCCAGGAATTCCAGTAACAGCTGACTCTGAAATAACCTGTTTCCTTGCCTCAGGCAGCCTGTGGTGGATTTATGCCCTCAGGCATGATTACCCAGCTTTTTTGCTTACATAACAAAGTGTTAATACACTTATGAAATGCTATCCTTAATACTGTGGCCCATTAGTCCTGACAAGATGAGTGCTTCAGTGCTACTCTGAAAAATTAAAATCACCACATTCAACCCATTTTAGTCACTCTAATCCCTGCCCTGCTGGGGGTCAGTCCCTGTGCTGCAGCACACAGAGCATATCCATACCTTCTAGACACTGCCCTTTGAAATAAACTTTCTGTTCCAGACGGAATTTTTCCATTTGTTCTGCTGAGGAAAAGTTTAACTCCCGAGATACTGCTTTGCATTTCAGGATTTTTTTAGGAACTCGAGCTGTGAAACAGAAAAAGGAGCATTATTTGGACACAGTAAAATGTAGCTTCTGCAGGTATTATTATTATTTGATACTTGGAAATAATGATTAGGACTAATACAAGATCATAGCAGCAGGAAAAATGCAAACACAAAGGACTTTGTTTTTACATTTGCAAGAGTGAAATCCAAGATGCAAATACCTTAAGTACCTTGCCCACAGCCAAGAATGAAACTTGACAGAACCAGGGATACAACACTGATCTCTCAGACTCGTAGTTCTTAGTTGTTTGTTACTAAACCCCATAATTTTTCAAGATGAAATATAAGATGCAACTTAAATTTTTACGTGAGGAATTGTGCTGAAGATCACCGGCAGCCAAAGGGCTGCTTAGCACACCAAGCCTCTTAGCCCTTCTCACTTTTCCTTCCCTTTCAGACTGTGCATCCCCAGAGCAAACCACAAATGTGTGTTTCTCAGCCCAGCAGCACTTCCTCAGCCATCTCAGAGCTCTGGGAAGTGTTCTGTGGAAGTAAATGCCTGTCCCCTTAACAGCGAGACCTACCCAGGCTGTAAAGCCAGAACCACACGGGAAGGTTTAAGAGAGCTGTTTGACAATCCAGGTTTCTGGGCCCTTGCAATGGGTGAGACACCAACAGCAAATGGCAAACTGTACCCAGTAGATATTTCACAAGATTATTATTTTTTTTTTAGAGGTGGAGGAGGAAGAGAAGGGACAGTTTGAGAGCACTGATTAAGAGTCCTAATCAGGAGAATATGGGGGGAGTCAATACAGTAAAAATCTCCCAAGCCCGTCATACTTCAGTGGTGTGATTGTGCATAATCCTTCCTGCATTTTAGAGAATGTTTCATGTGAAGTTATTAGAAACAAAGAGGGGAGGGAAGACAGCTGGCATGTGCTTTATGAGGCAAACTGTTCCAAAATGGAAAGCATATCAAAACATCCATCAACAGGCAGCAGGCTGGTGTTTAATAACAGGAAGAGTCTCCCAAACCCTAGGCAAATCTATCTAATATAGAACAGTTTAATGGAGTAGGACCTTGATACGAGACCAATCTCAAGAGCTGGAGGCTTAGAGAATGTAAGCCAGCATCCTACCCCGAGGAGAAGTACACAGTCCACAGTTTGTTAAAAAAAAAAAAAAAAAAAGATTAAAAAGAAAATTAAAAGTGTAGGGCAAGAGTTTTAAATGTAAAAGATCTCTAATTATTTTTATGGGATTTTTTGCACCATGCAAGTCTGCATGACACCATCCATTACTGCCCTCACCAGTACAGACTACACCACGGTGGATAAACATCCCTTTGCAGTTAAGTGTAAAATGACTCGTTAAAACTGTTCTGCAATTTAGTAATTTCATTTCCTTAATCCCCAAGACAGACTGCTGAGAATGTTTGCTTTAACACTGTAAAACTACCAAATAAATAGTTACTTTTAATAAAAGTAGGACTGCATTGTCTTTAAACATCTAAGACATTTTAATTTACATTTATACCATCAAGGAAAAATTTTAATTGAAATTATTTATTTTAAGCTCATTTAACTTTTATTTCTCTCTTTATTTTCTATTAAAAAGATAGAAAAGAAGGAAGTTTGACTCTCGTCAGTTCGGTCCATTTTAAACCATGCTGGGATGCAGATAAGCATAGACTTAATCCTAAATTTACGATTGCTTTTTGTTAACTTGAGGATGTACTACA
Organism: Ifrita kowaldi; assembly: GCA_013398055.1. Taxonomy (NCBI): domain Eukaryota; kingdom Metazoa; phylum Chordata; class Aves; order Passeriformes; family Cinclosomatidae; genus Ifrita; species Ifrita kowaldi. The sequence goes on from VZRS01006602.1 coordinate 25,284, forward strand.
CCTGCACATTTATTTAAGCACTTACATGGTTAACATACATTTAGTCAGATACTTTATGCTGATTAGATTAAAAAGCCTTGAATTATACATTTCTTGTTTACTAAACAAGTCAATTTGGGTCCAACTGTGTTCAGTTAGAAACTGAAATTCAATTAAAATATCCATTTAATTATGTTCTCCTTTAGTTTAAATAAAGCTACCTTAAATATTTGGGACACATAAGAAAGCAAGTTATCTCAGCCAAAGTGATTCTACATTTCCAACTATACCTTTTCTTAGATAATGAAAAGGACTGTATGTATGTCATGAATGAAAGCTGGCAGTGGGGATTCTGTAAGAGCTACACCTCAGCAGCTTACTCCCAAGATTTGCTTATATATTGGAAGAAACCAAACTTTACAGATTTGCATCTTCCACACTGCCTCCCAGTTTTGAATGCCCTGTCCCTGAATTGAGCTGACTGGAAAAGCTCCTCCTGTCAAAAGCTGGTTTAGATGATTAATTCCAGTTTCAGGTGCTCAGGCTGTGATTTTCACTACTTAAGGCAGTTTAATGTTAAGACTTTGGCAGCAACCCAATACCACATTAATATTGTTTTTGTTTCATCAAAGTGGTAATAGTAAGTTAAGGTAGTAACACAGTATCATGATTTGAAACTTAAGAGTTCATTTTATAAAGAAACTTGTACTTAAATCAAATAGAAGTCATGTTTAAAAAGCAAACAGAAGTCCTGTTTAAAGAAAACCTATTTTATTCACTCTGCTATATGTTTGGTTCTTTGTTTGCTATGTCTAGACTGTGATTTGCCCTGAATGGCCACAGAACATAAACACACACACACACACACACACACACACACACACACACACACAAGTACTATATAATGACTTTAAGACACATATGGACTTAATTTGAAAACAATTATTCAGTTTGCCCTCACTGCTTCTGCTGCAGGACTGTACCAGAACCGTATTTTCCCACACCTTTTAATTCACCATCAGATCACCCTGCTTTGTTGGATGTCTCCCCTGCTTCTCAGCTTATATATTGAGCATAACCTATCTACTTCAGATTCCTTTTCTAGCTATGACATACAAGAACTGCTTTTTTCATCTCTTCTTCCAAGGAAGACCATCCTCCCATCTGTAATCTTTTCAGTGGCTTCTCCTAATAGCTCTCCTCTGTATCTGCTACAGTTTGCAGTCATCCATCTTCTAGATGGATGAGTGAACTGTGCACCAGATACGGTCTTAACTACTCCTTGTACAATGGGCATTAATCTCAGGCCAGAGTATGTTTTAATTAATTCCCCAAGCTCCTCTGATGGAGATGACAGTTCCTGTTTTATTTGTGACGAAAATCTGAGGCACAGTGAGGTGATATGATTTGCCCAAGTGACAAAGGTGACATCTGTCCTTCAAAGCAGTGGCATGTTTGCAACTCAGGTGACCCAGATATGCAGCACCACCCAGTCCCAAAATGCACAAAATCATACAGTACCTTCATGCTCCACTCCAGGTACAGACAGATCTTCTGTTCCTTGCCAGAGGATTTTCCCTGTTTCTGCATCCCGAAGGTTCATCCAATTTCTGATTGGGAAGCAAATAAGGAAAACAAGCTATCTATATCCCTAAATGCTGTGTGTAGTATTCTTTGCTGAGCTCTGAAATAGGCTCCTCCAGCTGAGTTTCAGTCATGGTTTCTGATTCTCAGGAGGCCAAAAAAAGAGATCCTTTTCCCCCAGGAATAAATGAACAAACCAACCCCTGACCAGAATGAATGCAACAAGAATTGTATAGCTACAGATTTAGCTTTCACTTTAGACTGAAGCTTGTTAACCTCATTTATCATTTTCCATTGCTTCTAAAGGATAAAGGCAGTGCCACTGTGCTGCAGAGAAGCAAGAACATTGCTAACAATAACAGATAATTCTACACAAACAATTGCTGTTCTCCAGCATTTGAAAAACATCAGGAAAAGGAGTCCTTTCTACATAACATGAGGAAAAGAATAACATCCAGTCAAGCTCGTTTTTTTAGCTTACAAAATATTAATATCAAGGGTTGTTCTATTGCTGTTGACCTTGTAACTGCCACTCATGGGAATTCTTCAGCTGCTGAGTGCTAAGCAAAGAGAGATCTTCTCTTTTCACTCATAGCAAGTGAGGCTGTGCCAGCTTTCAAAATGCCCAGATCAGTGAATTGGTGAATAAATCTATAGGAAATATTCATATTTCCAAAGGGACAGTTAATAATGCTCTTAAGCACACCTTTGAAAAATCTCTCTCACAGGATAACTCAGACACTGACAGCTCAGAACAAGGAGCCTGCACACCTCCCTGATGCCATCCAGAACAGGGACACAGCCATCCATAAGCCTCAGGCCCTCCCGCTCCACAGCTCCTCAGGGTGGCTCCGAGGATTCACCAGGGTCAGCACCAGAGACTGAAGAGAACAGGAGCTGTGGGATGAGCCCACACAAACCAGAGCCTTTCCAGGAGCTCCCTTGGCTGCTTTATAGCAGCGCACCCTTCGTACTCAGTACTGCCTACAACAACTGCTCAAGGAACTGGCTGGGGAGGTGGAGAGACAGAAGAGGGACAATATGGACCTTGACATGGGTATAAACAGGAGCTGTTGGAGATTTGCATATTGAACTCATCCTCTAACACACACAGTTTCCAAGCAGACTCACAAACTGATCACATCGATCACATTTTTCCAGAGCTCCCAGGAAGAAACAGATGCTTTAGCAAATTTTGCATTACTGGGTAATATTTGTTTTAAAATTATGTGTATGGAGGAGGGGAAGGGAAAATGGCTGCTTCAACAGAGATGTGAGGAGTCTTTCCTTTGCTGAGGGCTGGTCAGACTTTCCATGATTCACTGAAAGGACAAAGGGAATGTGTGCACAGGGTCTGTTCACACAAAACTTAGCAACAACTTGGAGCATGGGAAGGGGGAACATAGGGCAGCCTGCTCATGTTCTTCTAGGCCTGTTCTAAACACATGATGTCTACCACTTGTTCTGGGATTAAGGTAAAAAAGAAAGGGGCAGAAGATGAAAAACATCCTCTGAGGGTCCCATATGGCACCTCCATATCCCAGCAGGAAGCTGCAAAGTGGAGCTCTCTCCCAGCCAGCAACCCAAGGGAGACGGACTGGCAGGGAAGTCAGAGAGAGAAAATGAACAGCAGAATGGCAAGAAGAACCTGCAGCAGGGCTGGGCATTTCATGTGGTGCTGGCTGGAAAAGTCAAAGTCCTCAGCCAACACAACCTGCAGGATGGAACTGCCCCAACCATAATTTACAATTACAATGTCAAAAAAATCCACTGTGTTTCCATACATCTTCCCACACACAAACATACAAACTAGCCAGGGTGAAGCTATTTGCATAGAAAACAGTGTGCCATCTATCAAATGCCATGTACGAGGAGGAAATAACAAATGAGACAATCTGAGCATCTCACTGACAAACTCATTTATCTTCCCGACACTCTGCCACGCAAACACTCTTAACTATTAGCTGAGCAGTAATTTAGTAAATTGGGCACTTGATTATCAAAAACCTGTACTACCTTTAAAAAAATGGTCCCCTCACAAGTATTTACTTGCTATTTGTTCACTATCAATATCAGGCAGAGTTATGAGCTCCCAGGTTTGGCCACAGGCTGTGTAGTGCCAAAGCGAGCACTAGTCAAGTTCCTCTGAACAGGAAATGAAACACTAACCAGGACAGCAAACCCAGCACTGCAATTGAACTGATACAGCCTCCCAATTGCTGTATCAGTACTCTAACTAATGGACCATTCCTTTTCCTTGCCATGCCTTGCCTTGCCTTCCCATCCCTCTTCCCTTGTCAATTTTTGGAGCACTCTAAAATCACATTTACCATTTTCAAAAGTATTGTATTAGAAGTGCCCTTCAGTGAGAAGTAGCCTGACAGCTTAATTATTATCCTTACTTGAAATACATAGTTATAGAGTGTTAGTGACCTACTGTTTCTGGTGAGAGAAAACACTACTGTACACTACTGACTTCTGTTACTTCTCTTTATCAGGATTTCTCTCTCAGTCCAGTCCAAGAAAGATGATACAAGTTATGTTGTTGTGCTGAACAATGTTAACATTTAAAATGTATGTTAACATTTGGTGTGCTGGACATCTATAAAGTGCTATCTGGCTTTATTTTGTTTATTGATGTTCCACTGTAAAAGCAAACCCATGCAGCACAGCCTGCTCCATGCTTTGTATTATGACTGTCGAATTCACGATGAAGAATAAATAAAAAGCTCAAGGCTATACCCCTTCTGATGAGACCATGCCTCATGCATGCAGCAATGCATGCCACAGTTCCTAGAAAATATCTTGTATTTAAACAAACTGAACATTGCTAGTCTGTGTAAATTCCTTATCAAATAAATAAAGGTTTAATGTCAGTGTAGCCAAAGGCTTTCTGACCTTGACAAGTCCGTGTGCTGGTTCAGGACATGCTTTTCCAACTTCTGCAACTGAAGAAACAAAATCAACCTGCTAATCAGAGTATATACAAAGAGTAAAAATATGTGGACCCAAACATATTTGAAGGGATCAGAATACACCAGCCAGTTCACAAGTTTTTTCCCAGTAACTAAGCACTATTAAAAGGGAAGAACAATCATCAGATCTTAGAAGCACACACACACACAATCTCTTTCTATTGGAAAAAACACTTTATGTACAAGAAGTTAATTCTTTTTTAAAAAATAAATGTTTAAAAAGAAACAGGCATCTGAAAAATGTTTAAGTCAAAACTGAGATAATGTATAAAACTTAACAGCAATGGAATTTAAAAAAAAAAGAGGCAAACCCCATCACAAGTGATTTCTTGACAAGGGAATAACTGACAAAGCAGCAGCTATACTGCTTACCTAGTTAGCAGCTTATCACACTATTTCTGTCATCTTGGATATGGATAGGAAGGCTGGTACTAGCACATACCCCAGAGTGAAGAAAATGCAGATCTTGAACGAAACCTACACACACTATTATCTTCTAATGTGTTTAATTGGTTTAAGATTCTTCCACCCCAGCATGAGAGATATTGTTACTAAAAATAAAGAGTGCTCCACCTCCTGAGCAGCAGTGGAGACCTGCAGGCAAGATGACGAGGGCATTTTATGCATTATTGAAAAGGAGAAAGTAAATTAATATTGGTTTAATACAATTACTCTTTTTGAAAAGGTTCATGTTAAGCCATTTGACAGGGGTAGCTAAGAAGAGCAAGTAGGAAGCCAGGCAGTCCCAGTTTTGTGAAGTTTGTGTATTTGGGGGGGGAAAAAAAGGAAGAACAGTAGTGTATTCCTAATTCAGTTTCTCACTCTTACACCATTAAATTTTCATTCACCTGGATTTTGGGGGCTTGGGGATTTTTTTTGGAAACAATGTCTGATTTAAGACTCAAAAGATCAAATACTCTTCAATCCTGAAGGCAAGAAAGGATTAGGTAGAACAGCAGAAGGGTGTACTGTTGATCTATTTATATTCCACCACCTATTGGGTCAGCAAAGTCTTACATAAAAGCTTTGTAGTAGCTGGAACTTGACTTGCTTTATATACATGACATGAATTAGCTTCCTCACAGACCTACTTCGCTTAGTCTGATGAAGGGGAATGGCTTGTGCATTTCTAAATCCAAATTTTGCTTTCTTGAATACCTCTGTTGTCAGAAGTTCTTTTTTGTATCTGTCATAGAGATTACTTGGTTCAAACAAATCAAAATGTACGTCCTTATCTTTCAGTGCTTTAGCATTGCAAAAGATTGCCTTGTATTACCACACCTGTAATTAAAAGTAGCCTTGAAGAAAGAGAATGAGTACAAACAAAATTTATCATTAAAGTAGTATGCAGTTAAAAGAAGTTCTGCCTCAATCTCCCTGACCATTACTTATATGTTTTAATGTTTAGCACTTCTTGAATATCTCAAAGGCTGTGGCAAACAGTAGGTGTCATTTCTTTTGTTAAAATGATCCATTTTTCATTTTATTCCTTGCTGTCTACACCATTCTAAAACCTCAGGAACTGCTGTACTCTTATATTTCATAATAAAAACAAGGCTAATGTTCATAACCACTCCTAGAAGGAAGGTCTTTCATCACCTTCGCCAGCTTTTTTTTTCCCCACATGAAATGCAACATTAAAAACAGTTCACTACATGCCAGGTGCAAACAGCATCTCAACAATTACATGTTAATGAGACCTGTCCTCTGGGAGAAGGTGGAGCTGAAAGCCCTAAACAATTCAGACAACAATCTCTGTTGTAGACCCAAAAAAGCTTCTGATCTGGATTCACCAACCTTCACTCCTGATTTTACATGGTCTGTTGTGAAAAGCAGACACAACCAGGCAGTCATGACATGGGCAAGCACATTACCTTACAAGCAAGTAAAGCTCAAACTTTAGGGATTATATTTATATCACACATATTTTTCCAGAAGAACATTTGCATCTCAGTTGTTTCAGTCCAGTCTGAGGAATCAGGACCAATACAAATGATGCAAAGTAACTACTAAACTACAGGACTACAAAGTAGACCACCTAAGTGGCCTTATGCTTCTCCACTCATGCCATTCATCCTGTAATCTTTGCCATCTCTGATCTTACTTTTTATTACAACTTCCACAGAACTCCTAATTGTGTGCTTAATTAAAGCATATGCACAGACATTCTGGTGATTCAGGTCCTTGAATTCACTCTGTTCACACTCAAGAGAAATGCTGCTGTCTGCTGTTTAATAAACCACAAGTACACATGCTGGCAGTGTTCTTCCTAGCCTAAGGATGAAATTTGGTGCAAAATCCTATCTACTGAATGAGCATCCATCCTTTCTGTGTAGTAACAGGAATATCAACACACAAAAACTGGAAGTTATTCCTCACACATTACTGGAGCCTTTGGGTATAGTACTGTCAACTTCTCCTGCTTTCAGAAAGGAGCACGCTTTCTTGAGGTCCTGATTAGACTGAAAACATGCTATGACAGCTCCTACAGAAGCAGAACTTCTAATAAACTCATCTATTGTAAACCAACTTTCCTGGAGTGATGCACAAGATATGGGTTACTGTGCTCCTCCAAATGATGGGAGGTGCTGGGGACTGGAAAGGTGCTCTATTAAATCCTCAAATGCAAGGAAGGCAATTATCCCTTCAAAGCACTCCTGACACTCCTTCACTTGCTGTAAAAGAGCCTGCTTTTAAAGTCTCCTGTACGAACAAATTGCTGTGCAACAGAAGCCAGAGAGATCCACAGATTAATGTGAACCACATGACAAAATGCAGCAAAAATCCTCAGCAACCAACAAAGTCATTTCACAGCAAATTATGTAATCAGAGGGATATATTTAACAGCTACAGCATCACAGCAAAAAGATCAACACAATATCATACACCCGTATACTCTGTACTTCCCTTTATACTTTCTGCCTTACATCTCTGTGTGTGCCTGCACAGATCTGGTATCACCACAATGAATTTCCATCTAACATCCACCAGACAGTTCTGGATTAAGCTGCTCTTGGCCTGTATTTGGAAAGACAGTTACACAAGTTACTGCACGCCATGCCAACCTTACCTTAGCTGTAACAGAAAATTCTGGTAAAAGGGCAGAAGTTAATATTGCTCCCTTCTGTTAAGTAGACAGAGCTCTGATCATTCCCACTGGGCAGTTGGGTGGTCCTGGAGTGAAGCTCCAGTACTCCCTGCTGTGTGTCACATTCTCCCTGCACCTTATGTGACCATTTTGAAGCTGAGCTATGTTCACACCAAGTATTTCCTGCTTGAACCTCAGAATACTTTTTAACTTAGCAGGGCTCACTGTGAAAGTCTACAACAAAAATGTAGCCTAGGTCCATTCACAGCCAGATCAGCTGCAATGGGATGCCAATAAACTAGAGAAGTACAGAACCTGTTTATCTCTACAAACACTGGAAATGAAGTAAACCCACATCCAGCATTTGCTAATAAAAATTTTACCCACTTAAACACCTGTGCCTTCAAACAGTTTAGGTTGAAAGACACAAATATTATTCAGTATTTTCATCAAAATGAACAACTAACATCCATCTCTACTCCACTGCATCCTAGTGACATCATGTAGCAGAATAAGGCAGAGTTTGCTTTAAGTTATTTTACGGTTAATTTTTAGTGTTGGCAATTAACTGTCTGAAAATATTCACAGTGAAATCTCTCCATATCTTAAATATTTAGATCAGAATTTGTGACACCTACAGTAGTCTTAACAAAGCAGGTACATGCATGAAAACAATGAAGATGGAAAGCTCCTAGACTCTGGAAGGAGAAGTATCCAGCATGGGCAGGCAGGGTGAGAGAATGTGTTTTGTTTCTTTGGTAATACCCATCACTATTGCAAACTAAGCCAGGCTTCCATTTCACTGACTTTTCCTCTCTTCCTCATACCAAAGGAGCAAGAAACGAACAGATCTACTGAAAATGAAGCTAAGCGTCATCAGGAGGGAAAAAGGGAAAAAAGAATAAATTACAGTGGTTTGCAAACAGCTGAACCAAGAAGGTAGACACTACTGCTTCAAGGTTTGCATCTCTGTCCAGGTAAGTCCAGTCTTGAAGAAGCTTAACTCTTACGAAGTCCAGCAATTTTTGTCAGTGAGGAGCAATAGGAACCAGTTTAGATATTTGCAAGTAACCTTTGATTTCTTCAGACAAAAGCAACAACATGTGACACCCCCGGGCAGCTCCTGCCTGCAGCAAATGAGGAGACTGCCCTGTTACCCCAGCACACCAGCAAGGGCTACAAGAAAAGGCTTCTGGAGAGCATGCCAGGCACTCCTCTGGGAACTAAACTCAACCCAGAGAGATTAAACCACTTCTAATCTCAAAAAAACCCCCCATAGCCTAAGATTTGAGATCCCTAACAAAAAATATTTAAAGTAAAACCCAAAATGTACTCGTGGTACAATGAACATGATGTTGTTTAAAGTGGGAATAAGCTCCAAATCAAATCAATGCACACATCACTGGCTCATGGGGCAGATTCCCCTGTCAGAGGGATGTGATCACATCCTGTGCCAGATCTGTTTGCTACTATCAGAAATATGCTTTGTTTCTGCTAGAGACAGATGTTAAAATGGTTCCTAGAACCAGACAACAGTGCCAAAATAAAAGCAAGCTGAAGCAACGTAGTGGTTTCATGTGTTTTCTGCCGCCTGTGTTTTTTAGGCTTTTCTTTGGCTTATCTCAATAGCCTTGACAGAATTCCTTTATACCAATGCCTCAGCAGGAAAAACATGTGATCACATCTGGAGATTGCTTTACAGTCTAGGTAGTAAAACAATCAATAACTTGGAAAAACTCATCATTCCTTGCAGGACCACAAACTGCACAAAGAAAATTATTTTCTCTTTTCCAGTGCAGTAACACCCAACTCCTCCCATCTTCCCTGCATTTTAAATGCATCTCAAAAATTAGCATGTTAGAAAAGCCTGAGCTTGTGCGAAGAACCCTTTGAATATTAACATAATTAATGTCATCAGTAATACTCTGAGTTTGCAGAAACAGCAGGTGAATCAATGGGAATGATGTATTCATCCAAGAAAAGAATGTGACCTTTAAAATCCATAGGGCTTTATCAGAACATAATTTTAAAGTGGGTTGCTCAGTGGAAAGAACAAAACTGAATGTAACCTGGGAGAAAGCTAATAGAGGCATCATGTATACAAGGGAAACGAAAAATACAATTGAAACACTGGAACCTTCTTATAGAGGATGCCTGGCCTATATCAAAAATTAAGACAGGTTGCAGGACAGCTTCAGGAGCCACAACCAGAATGCTTACAATTAAGTTAAATTCTTTAAACCCCAAAACAGTTGGAATCAGTTTGTCCACTTTTTAATTTTAGCACATGAAACAATTTTCCTCTCTGCAAGTGAACACTGAAAGTGATTCAGCAATTGAAATAACTTTATTTAGTCTTAACTACTTCAAAACAATAATTTCTTCACAGCTGAACTATTATGGTAACATTTCAAGGTTCTCAGCAATAAGTGAACTAGAGGGAGTTTCATGGAAACAATCTATCAAGGGGTTCTGGTGCATAACTTCATTTTCATAGATAAGCCCTCACAGGAATTTATCTCCCTGTAAATCGTTATGGACTATTGTTCTTTACAGAGCTGATGTCACAACAGTCATGCAACAAAATCAGCTTTAATGGAATGAGACATTTTAAACCTCAATATGCCTCTTTATTTTATACATTTATTCAGCTGTTTTAAAATATGCATTATATTGGCTTACTTATAAAAGAAAGCTTGGATTGATTTCATGTCATTTTTGCAACACTGGAGGATTGGATTTTTTATGTCTAAAAGGATCTTCACACTTCCCCATAATGAAAGGGCACAGACCTGAGCAGAGGAACAATGACTTCTTTGACCAAATTTTTAAAAGGGATAAACATGGCTGCTTAGCTGGCATTTTCATACAGTTTCACTTGAATGACCTGTAGCCTTGTGTGCAAAGTGGAGAAAAAGCAAACCTAAAAGGCTCTAAAGAGGCAGTTTTATCAGCACTGCTTGTGGCCAGTCGATGCCTTTGTTCCTTGAAGGCCTCTGCAATAATTTCTCTATTGAGCAAAGTGATGTTTATTGAGAATGGCAAAGCTGAGCATCAGCAGGTCCCCCCGCTGTTCCGTTTATCCATCCAGCTCCAAGCAGCATCTCGGGCTGAAAGTGTCCCCCTGGTAAAATAAGCAATTGACAACACAGAAAGCCTCCATGACTTCCAACTGCCTGTGCTTATGTAGTGACTATGTGCTTTTTCCGTCCATTAATGTTTAATTTCTTTTTTCTCTCCTTCATTTCATTTCTCTCTTACAGAGCTCTCTAGCACACCAGCCTATTGAGCTCCAAAGACTATTTCTGATAGTCCACGGATTTATCAGTTTCATGTATTTTAGAAGAATATGTAATTTACTGGAGGCATTAATATATCATGTACTTCTAGGAACAGATATGCAGATTGGAAATTGGTGAGATTTGGCATGAACTGGGCCAGCCGTTTGCACAGCTTCATACTGTCATTGTCATCTACCAAGGACCACTCCAGATGGGAGGCAAACCCCATCAATTACCTGGAGAGACAGGATGCCCCCCTGAACTGGCAATACAGTACAGCTCAGTGATCAGTAACTTAAACCATATCTCGTACTACACTGTGGTTCAAAAACTTCAACTCATGCTCTCAAAGTAGCTTTTTAATAACTGCCATGTAGAGACTGGGAAAAAAACCATGAAGACTTGCCCACAGCCACACGATGAATCAGTAAGAGAAGAGGAAAGACATCTCAGGAGATGTTTGTCTTCAAGACTTGTGTTTCAACAGACAATGCTGCCTCTCTCTTTAGGCAGCCAGGAACTGTGCTCCCTGGCTGATGGAAACTCTTATTGTAACTTGGAGTGGCTGCAGGAGCACAGATTGCTGCCATCATGCTGTGGGGTGGGGGCCAGTGGTTTCCTTCACTCTGTTTCTCTTGCTTGTGTTGCTTTCTCAGTCACCCTATCTCGAAAGCAGGGTGGTTCTGAATCACTGCCAAGCATTACTAATGGAAGTGGGGAGCAGAAAGGAAATAAAGAGGACTGCTTGCAGAATTAGAAGGACTTTTTAGTGTCTAAAATGCCATATTAAAGCAGGACAGCAAAATGGCTGTATTAGCTCTGATAATAGAAGCAAAATGGTTCTAAACTAGAAAAACGTGTAAGCCTCTGAAACTTATCAATAATATTCCTGTTCTTTAAGACAACTTAAAAAAACACCAGAAAAACAAAATAGGAAAGTCATGGGGGAAAATACAGCATTTGTTCCTGCCTTAGCTCATATAAATTCAACCAGAGCTCCTGTGAAAACTTTCTTTTCTGTTTACTTTCTAAGTCTGGACACTCAAGTATATTTTGAGCTCAAAGTGCTTCAGTGAATTCAGTGTATAGGTCATGCTCAACATCACAGGTTGTTTTTTTGCTGACTTAAGACAAGTAGCCAACTATGCGAAAAAATCTCCACCACTCCAATACCTAGTGATGCCCCTGGTACAAAGTTTCTAACATGCTTTAACCGACAAGGTGTCCTTGGACATTTCATTAGGTGTAAAAGAGAGCCCAGTGAATGAGTGGAAATACAGCACTTTTCCATGTATTCAAATTGTCCTCAACACTGCCAGCTCCAGGAACTGCAGCAATAATTTTGCAAAAGGCAGTCAGCAGTAGATCTGAAAGGACAAACTCTTGGGACAAATGCTATGGCTGTTCACTGCTGGCAGGGACAAGCAGGCTCCATTTTGTACAAAGTGACCATCAATTTTGCACGAAATGACATTCAGAGAGGACTATGAGTCTAAAGGACTCTTAGAGATGAACCAATATAAACACATTTTGCTTAAGTCCAAACAGCCTGGTACCACCTTCACTTCATCAGCACCCTCAAGTCGGACTCCTTGAACACAAGATGACAGTGGTTGAGTAATTAAATTTTAGAGAAAGTTCCAAGTCTTGAAGCTGTTTGGTTAAAATACTAAAAATAAACTCCGTGCTAGGCAGAGTTGTGCTTTCAGAACAAATGCCACCTGACCAGCTCTACAAGGATCCACAGATGGCCCTGTGACACTGAGATATTCCCTTGCACTGTACTGTAATGGAACTGTACTTTGGGATTAGCTGTTTCTGTATCCACCAAAGCTTCCCAGAGTTGGGATTGCAAGCCGTCACTGTGTGGAAATGTCCACCCTGTTGCATCCTGCCTTGTTTCCTTTTTTTATGACATTCTTTCAGAATCTATTGGGATCAGAGGAGGACAAAGACTAAGCACAGTGCTGGAATAAAAAAACTTCTGGAAAAAAGCAGTAAGTTCCAGCAGCAAGCTTTTCCTAACTTAACTTTGCTTGAAAAACTTTCCAGTAGTTCCAGCCTCACCAGATCCTGCTGAGTATGGGCAAGGACACATTTTTCACCCATTCTTGTGCAATGCACAATTCTTTCTACACAATTTATTATCACAAACAAGTAAACATTTTAGTGGGCAATCTTTCAAATCTTAGCTATCTACCTGTAACTGAACTCTTAAACATTAGGCTCCATTCTTCCTTTCACAAAATGCCATGAAGAAACACATATTTGTTTTCTTGGATCTCCTCCATTTGTGAAGGGTGTCTGAACACCTGACAGCCCTATTGCTCCACAGAGGCCAGTTCCAAGGAGAAGCAGCAGACCTGTCTCACAGACACACACTGTGACTGTACCCCTGGCACCTGGAGACACAGAATCTGCCTGGACAGATCTGGCAGCCCCTGCAACACTGGCGCACAGGCCAGGAATATAAGCTAATGATAATGAGATGGGGCTGCACACAGCCAGCCCAGATACAGCACAACTTGTGCTCAAGCTCCGGACTGAACCTTCCCAGTCAAATTTTGAGCCTCTTTGCCCTCTGGGAGCCATTGCCCTTACCTGCTTTCTTCACCAGAGGAGTAACTTATAAAAAATACTGGCTACTGAGTTGCACAATGCGGTAAAACAACATTTCAGAAACGGATGCAAACATGCTTAGCAGAGCCTCAAATGAGCTGGTTAGATACTCCTCAAAATGGGAACTGAGTTTTACTTAGGAGAAACAAATCTATGGGGAAGGCAGTTTGTATGGAGTGCATTTTAGTTCAACCAAGATGAGCTGCTTGGCTTTCTAGCACTTGTTCTATTTATTCCTCTACTCCAATCTTCTCAGTGTGACGTCTTTAACGACGAGATCACAACATCCCCTATACTGACCGGGGAGATTAAGCAACACACACACACACACACCCACACACACACACACACCCACACACGCACACACACACACACCTAGAAAGCAAGAGACTTTGAGATTTAACTCAAAATCTGTGCTGGTTTGCCATAAAGATTCGACATTTAAATGACTGAATAATGTTAATCTTCCACTAATATTAGACTGCTGTTATGAGGTATTACAGGATAAACCCAAGCCCTTTTCTTTTGAAAATATATCTCCTTATCACTATATAAAAGATATCTGCTGATTTTCCCCTGGGGGTTTTCTGTTCTGGGAGATAAAAATCTAATGGTGGACTTGCCCATGCCTAGATGGCACTAGACCACAAAATAGGGAGCAAGGGGTTTGTTTTTCATTTTCATAAAGCTCAATAAATACACTATTCATTACTAGAATAGCATCTGATACACAATCAGAGCAAAGTCCATCTATTTCTGAAATTATCAGTGCCAGATTCTGTAGTATTTCTTTACAAGGTTCATCGGAATAACAAGGATCCCAAGAACACAACAGGGGTAATTAACCTCTAATTTCTATGAGCACACTCAAAAAAGACTGCTTTAGGGTGAGAAGCAGGAAGAGAGAAAAGAAGATCACAGTTGAAACAAAAAGAGAAAATTTTTCTTTTGTCAGTAGTCTGGCCATACTACAAAGCAAGTACAGACCACAGCAAGAATTTTTTTTTTTTTAATACAAAAACTAACTAACAATATTAGCTAGAAGTGCATAGCTGAATGCTCAGATTTGTGGCATTTCAATAAGTCTGCTTTAATTGCTTATTTTCTATCTCTTTCCATTGTAAGACAAACAAAGATGCCATTGAGGATGCATCTCCCCTGATAAGGCAATCAGAACATGAGCCTGCAATTACAGTAATACTTTGCATAAAGGCTGCCCTTATTAATCCAAAAGAGCTCTATTTCAAAACCTACTGTTTTACCAGGCTGCCATTCTCAATAGTGCAAAAATTCTTCTGGATTCTTTGTGCCTGAATTCCAAGCAACTCAACTGGGCTTCCTCTCTGTAGAGAGCCTTTATTTGTTCCATTTCCAAGGATAAAAAAGGCATGGTACAGTGGCACGACTGAATGTCCAGCAGTTCAACAACGTCAGGTTCTTTCTACTGTTCCTCTGGACTGCTGCCCATGTCAGAGATCAGCACCACACAGTTCACACACACAGATGCATGTACTACCCAGACACCTATGTTTGTAAAGCCTCCTATTAATCATTCCTGTACTGCCATGAATTAACATTAAGTAGATGATTAGTGTGTTAGCAGCCAACAGCCCTGCTAGCTTGGTTACCTCTCAGGTGGATACTGTTTCCTCAAGAATTTTATTGTAATTTCTGTTGGCAAAAAATCTTCCACAAAGAACAAATATATATTCCATCTTTTAATGGAATTCTTTTTCTCAATCTTCATGAAACAAAACCCAAACAATCCCCCAAATTTAGCATATAAGACATGACAATTCAACATATAGAGCTGTATTAGCAAGGACTGTGACACAGGTCCTTGAACATCAAATTTAGCAACCAGGAGGGACTGTGATTTTTAAAAACCTTCTTCAGCAGAAGACTGGCCAGAGCAGCGTCAAGGAGTACAGACTTTGTACATTTGAAAGACTTCTTACTTCTGGTTAACTGCTCAAAGACTGGAAGAGGCTACAAGCACATTGCACTATTAGTGGGGAGAGATCCTGTTCCGAGCTGCCCTTAAAACACTCCCTGCACAGGAGGGCAGATATCCTTAACTCTGGATATACAAGCAACTGCAGCTACCACAGAACTCTTCAAGAGCCATCATTTTAAGGGATTCAAGTGACACTTTGTTGTTCTCCAGCAATCTCATATAACTGGTGAATGTTTGGTACATGAAAGGAGGCATCTTTCATATCAAGAGCTGTTCACCCACGTCTTTCACATGAAGGACAGATAGTTGCCCCTATAGAGAAAGTTCTGCCCTTGACTTTTTCACATTTCTGATATAAAGTTGCTTTTGTTTGGTCTCTTGCTCTTCCAGGGAATCAGGAAAGAGCAGAAATAAAACTGTGCTCAAGAGCATACTTTAACTTGTGCTGCTGAGAACAAAAACTAGGCCAGGGAAGATTTCAGTGTTGCTGTCAAGTGGGGTTTCCACCTATACAGAACAAAGCAAAAAAATCACTATTGAAAAAGCCTTAGTAGAAACATTTAGGGAAAATCTGTAGCTCAGTCTTCAGACAGACACTTCTCAATTTCAGAGAGGTCTGTAAAAGAGGAAGAATTCATTTGTGCAAAGGACTTCAGGGACTCAGGGATTTTTATTCGGCCATGGAAACTTCAGGCTCTGTGTTAGCACTCCAAATCCTCCCCATCAGATCAATAAAGCCTGCAGTCATTACATCTGATAGCTCCTGCCTTCCAGGAAATGAGCTTGTGAGTTTTATTCTAATTGTTAAAAGGCAGGTGTTCACACCACCAAAATCAACCATAAAGGGAGCACTTAAGATTCTTGTTGGCAGTCTCAAGAGAAGGCAGGAATAAAAGGTCAAGCACTGGATTTCTCTTGCATTCACACAATGATTCTGTCTGAACTCCCCTTACTGAACACCTTTTCAACACAATGTCAATTTTTAAACAGTACCTTTCTCTGGCAATTGAATTAACTGGGAATTTGTCACTGCACTCAATCCAGATTAATGCACAGAGTGAATTTAGAGTTGAGCTAATTATCCCTCATTTAACCTTTCCATGAATGTTCTTATTCTACACCAAGAGAGTCCAATTCCAAAGTTTTGAAGTGACTTGGAACTGGACACACTCACCCAGGGATAAAGGTATGCACAGTGGGAAACTCAAACAGAAATGGTTAAAGTGCAGTAAATTTTAAGCACATGAACAATGTGGTTTTATCTCAAATAGAGCCTTTTCCAACAACATTGTAACCTCTTCTTTGACACTGGGAAGAAAAGTACAGACAGTGCTTTATCCAGTGCAGTACATTTACACTGTGTAGCTACGTCTGTTCAAGAACTCCTGGCACCAACAAATTCCATATTGCCCAAGCCAGTTGGCACAAAGATGGTGTACATTCCCTCAAGGTGAGATTACAGCTCTATGTGCTATTCAGAAAAACAGGCCAGACAATTGAACTTCCTTTTCCAGGTGGGCCCATTTGCCCTTTCTCACAAGTAACGCTAGAAAAAGACAAAAACGAATGATATCCTGAAAAGATCCTCTTTACACAGCTTTGAAAGCAAATGCCAATTGCAGCCTTCAGGGAACAAGTGCTACTGCTGCAGTACATCTGGTAATTAGTCTATAAGGGTTTCTGTTTATGACAAGAGTGAAAACTAACTATTGCAGCAGAAGTAATACTGGCTGAACACAAATCTGCTGTTTTGTTCAGCCTCCCAGCTGTGCCCAGTGGATTTGCACCGGCAGGAATGTGATGCTGGAATTGGTAGGGCAGAAGTCACTCAGTTCTCCTAAAAGTGGTTTACTCAAAGCACTTGATGCTGGTTTTGAACCTCTGGACCTTTAACTGCCTCACAGTATCTCACACAGAGCACATCCCTCACTGTTTCAGTCCAGAGTTGTTCTGTAACCAGGGATACATCTAGAGATCATCACGAGTTCTCTGGGAAAGCAACACAATATCCTTGAAATTAATTACAGAATGGCAAGGGGATTTAATCTTGTTGAGATTTTATATAAAACAGCATTTAGCCCTGGCACTCACACTCTACACCTAATAAACAAAATAAAAATTCAAATCAGCCAGAGAAACAGCTACAACAAGCACTTTCATGAAGTCCACAATGACAAATGCCAATCTCCTATTTGCTGACACAGCACAGCAGAGGAACAAGCCACACTTTTCCTGGCATTAGCTTAAATGGTTCCTTGGATATACAATCCCTGTGGATAGTATTGGCCTGAATTTCACTGGAGCTACAAATACTTCAGGTTTGCTTGTTGTTTTTTTTTTAACTTGGACTATGTCTGCATGAGAAGTGGGCATGCTTTATCCTTGCAAACTGTACAATCCTCATAGCCAGAAGGGTTGACTGAACAAAAAGAACATCTTCACTGCCAGTAATGCTGTTTTTCCAGGCACAAACTGGCACAAAATGATTATGAACACCCTCAATGTCAAGCTGAGGGAGTCAGTAAAGATGTGGATACTTAGGTGGATGTCAGTGGCCCTCTAGACTCAGAGGACAAGACCAAAGTGAGAATCAGATATAATTATTTAACGTGTAAGAGAAAGAAAAGTCATTGATCTGACACTAAAGTGGTTTTATCTCTGGAGTACTATGCAGGCAGGATCACATGCTGCAATACAATTTTTGGTTTTCCACTTAAAGCTGACAGGACTAAGATTATTCAAGGAAAACAAGTTCATTATCTTGTCTCTTCTGAGGAAAGGAGGAAAACTTAGAGTGTACAGACCAAGTGGAGAATGAAAGCAAAATGAAAATACAGTCAGGAGGGAATGACTGGCAGTTGCACGAGGAAACTGATCTTGTAAATGGACCAGAGGCTGCTCAAAGTGGATGCAGAGAGGAGGAATAAGGGGGATTTATGCAGATTGAAGCACAACTCTCAAAAAACGAGGACTCCATATCAGAAATACTGTGCTTTTTTAGGAATCTCTAAAATATGAGAAGTGCTTCAATTGGCAGTGAGGACTAGTGATTTGACAATTTAACCATCCCAACATTTTACACAGTGTTCAACAGTACAGCAGTCTGAAAACAGACTTGTTTGGAAAAGCACTACAGCAAAACACAGAAAGTACAAGGAAACAATTCAGTTTCAGACCAGTTGAGAGGAGGTAAAATACCTCCTCTCCAAAATTATTTTGTTCTGAATGTTGTACTTTGATCAACTTCTACAGCTCCAGTAACATGACCTACACTGATGTGAACCTCTGAGCATGTCACTATGATCACCAAGATCTGGAAGATGGAGGGTCTGTGCCCAAAGCAGCATCTCTCTGCTTTAGCATGCACTGGAATTCAGAAAATAACCATTATTGTGGGGACAGAGTAATGAAACCTCCACTGAAATGACAAAAAAAACAATGACCTCTATTACTCTACTCTGCTTCCAAGCAGCTCTTATAGCTTGCACTGTCAATAAAATCTTCAGTTATGTTTATACTAAGGTTTCAATTTTACTATTTTAACATGCTTGTAGCTGTATGTTAAATTTTCAGACTACATTAAATCAGATTTCTGCCATTTTAATAAAAATCTATTATTATATTTTTCAGCTCAAGCAATGGAGTATCTTATTTCTGCCGTGAAAATGGACAGAATGTATAAATACAATTAGCTGCAATTCACGAGTTTATTCTTTCAATATGGGTAATAAGAAAATAAAAATTTACTTACTGAAAAGCTAGACTTACACACAGCTGATACAAATGTTTAAAAAAATATTATATTGGTGTTTCAAAGTGTGGACTTCATAAGCATTTATGTTAAGGTGAATACTAACATGGAGAAGTTATACACAAAAAGCTGAAAAACTGCTATAATCAGCATTATCTGCACCCTTTACAGGTGTGCCTACATTAAAATATAGTCCTTTTTATTTGAATTTGCACCTTTCCAAACATCCTACTGCCTCATTCACTGCATTTACTATTTCAGAACTGGCAACACCAGGACTGAGGTAGACAATGTTACTAAGCAGGAGAACAAGGTCCCGTTTTATCAATGCAAACAAACGCAAGAGACCATTATGAACTGTGAAACATTTTCAATTGGCCACTGGCAGGGCCGTAGTTACATGAGAAAGAGAACCTTAAAGAGGGCGGTATGGCTGGGGGATCAGCAGTAGAGGTTTGTGCTACAGCTGCACTGCCTGGTTAATGCCTCCCTCTAATTTGTGTAAATGGGGAGAAGGTGGTTATGGAGGGATTGCCAGTGGTGAGAGAAAAGGAATTTATTCTAGTGGCAGAATGGAAGATGCTTGG
The DNA here is from genome assembly GCA_013398055.1 of Ifrita kowaldi. Lineage (NCBI taxonomy): Eukaryota > Metazoa > Chordata > Aves > Passeriformes > Cinclosomatidae > Ifrita > Ifrita kowaldi. The sequence goes on from VZRS01006602.1 coordinate 45,105, forward strand.
AAAACCAGGGAACCGGTGTTTCTTCCTTCCTATGAAAGTAACCCTTAAGGTCAGTGTGGTAGTAGTGTAATACACTTCCCTTTGAAGGAATTACAGGGGGAAGTACATAAAACAATTCATTTCTGGAGCTATTTAAATACTGCATTTTTATGGCAACAATACAATTGTAATGACGTCTTGTGGATTAATGAGGGTGCCATAAATGAACAGCCCAGACTGGACTGAGAAATTTACTGGCTTCTCTGTCTCTTTCTGGAAAAAGTATTTAAAAAAGAACAAGCATTTGCTCTCCAAGGCTGCATAGGGTTTTTAGCCAATGATTTCCTGTGTCCGGTTCATTCAGAGTTGCAGAGAATAGTCTCTAATGGTACTTGCTGCATGGTTCCAGACCCTGTTTGTGACTTTGCCTGGTGACCAGGCAGTAACTTGTCACATACCACAATAATGCTAAAGATTTCTAGCACAGTTCAAGGGCAAAGAGAAAATTACTACCTTACTGATGTAATCTCAAATGCATTTCTCTTAAAAGAAATTATGTGATCAGAGACTTACCAATGTTAAGCTAAAATGCTCAACTAATAATGCTAAGCTAGGTTTTTAGAATTGGTGCTGGATAACTAACCATGGTATGTGAGAAGCCTCCTCAGGAAAGGTGGTGCTGAGTGTTGGAGAACATAGCACAACGCTGCACTGAGTTAATCTGATCTGAGGCTGTGGGCATGACATTCAACAGCAGCAGTGGCTGGAGAGGACTCTGCCCACAGCCCTCCCCAGCTGCTTCTTACTTTCTCCCTCAAACTGAGCAGCTGAGCTGTTGGTAGAACTGCCAACCAGCACAAGTCCTGCTCCTCAGCCTGTTGCTGAAGTTGTTTAAGTCAGCAGGCAGGAGGCTGCAGCTCTCATCTGAGCAGTTTGGCTAGTAAATCTGAAAATGAGGCAACAAGCAGCTGGGAATGGTAACTCATGCTCTGCACAGCTGCTGTGACAGAAGCATGCAGCAAGAAGAAAGCAGCAAGAAGAATGAATGAGCAGGTATTTTTTGGATGCCCTCTTTGCTCAGAAGCAGCTCACCACTTCCTGGACTGAGCTGTTTTTAAATTTCACTTAAAGGCTACTAAGGTTCAAGCAAAATAACAAACAGAAGGACTTTTCCCCTCTTTACTTCAGCTTCTGGGAAAGAAAGTAACTTTACTAGAAATACAGTGAAATCTTAAGTTGGACTGTAACTGACAGGCCAGCACTCTAATGCACTAAAGAGTCTACTCTAAAGAGTTAAACTGCAAGTCAAATGTCTGAAGTATCTTCAAAAGATCTACCTGTGTTAATGGCTGGTAGGTACTTCCTGGTGTCCAATTTCCAGATGGGTTGGTCTATTCCACCACATGGCAGTACATTAATGGGGATAATGGTTCTTCTTCTACCTTCTCTCTCTGCAAAACTCTTCCTTCAAGAGCAGTTGAGGGTGTTGCAGAACTCCCTGAAGCAGAGTTAGCAACAGTTCATGCCAACACTTGAATTAAAACTGGGTCCCCCTTAGTGAGGGTTTCTGTAAGACTTTTCCCATACACTAAATTTTTATTTAAAGCTGTGCAAATAGCCAACTTTTCCACTGCCTCCTAAAATACAATTTCCTTTGACCTCCAAAACCAAAGCGACTTCACATTAACCCTCTGCCTCCCCAGCAGGCTGTCCCTGATCAGAAGTTTCCAACACTTAATACATCAGATGAACTCTTGGTTCCAAGCATGTGTAGCTTTCCTCCTCAAAAGGCTTAAATTAGGTCATGTGAAGAGGAGGAAAGAGGCATGCAGGCAATCTGCTTTCATTGGTGAGTAAAGTACATGATCCTCCCCACTTTCTTGATAAATAGGAAAAGATGGATATAATTAGCTGTCCTAAGGACCAAATAAGCTTCTGACTTGCTACAGAGTAGATGAAGGTTATGTACAGTGTAGCATACAGACCAACCCATATAAATAGTCTTCTGTAGAATTACTAAGTATAAAGCCCTGCACTCTCAATCTCTAATGGAAGACTATTGCTCCTAGTTAGTTACAATCCTTTCAATCCAGGAGTGGATAAATTTAATAACACTATTCTTTTGTGCACTGCTATCCCAAAGACTGAAAATAAAAAAATTATTTCCCTTTCTCTTTTCACCTAAGCCTGCCATTCTTCTAGGAGAATGTTGCCTGAAATTCTAGTCATGAACATAATCAACTCAAAGGCTCACTCATGACTGAACTAATCTGATACTGCTTCCCTTAAGTCTCTTCTATACATAACATTTCTGTCACACTGAGAACTCTATTCAGGAGAAGTGTGACAATGGAACCTCAAGTTCATAATCACAACTGAAAATCCTGGCTGTCAACTAGAATTTAGCAATGTGCAGTTGAGATCTGGTTCCTAAGAGAACCTTGGTTGCTGTCAGGTGTCTTCTGGACAGAGCCTCCCAATAGTCCTATTGTGTCTGCTTGGGCATGAGGCCAAGTGGCATTGGAAACCTCACAGTAATGCCCAACGAGTGTATGGGGACACTCCCTCAAACTGCTCTAGGAGTGATGCTACACAGATGACAAACCTGCTTCTGTGAGTGCTCCTGATGCAGTCTTAGGACAAAAAGGCAGCACTTGAGAAAAGCTTTTAATATTCAGTGCATCCTACTGTAGTTTATTGCACATTCAGTATAAACATATGATGTGTTTCTTAAGATGTGAGAGCAACAGATGTGTAAAAATCACCTTTCACATGCTTAAATAACTAAATTTTATAAACTCTGCTATACTAATATGCAGAAAAAAAGGACAAAATTCAATGTTGCCAGGTGGACCTTAATAGACCATGATGTTTTCTGCTTGTTCTCTGTACCTGGGAATGTAGCATACCTCCTATTTCTATACAAACGTTGACTACTAGACGTAAATGAAGCACTGGTTTATCTTTAATGGAGGCTCTGAGCTCAAACTAGAAGTTGCCTTAATTTCCCAACTTAAGAGAAATAGAAGAGGCTTATCTTACATAAATATAAGAAATACAGTAGCCTGTTAACTTACAAATTTAATGTAAAATTTTGACTCAACATCCTTTCTGGGATCAGCCTAAATTCAGAGATAAACATGTAAGAAGAAGTCAAATCAGCTTCCACATTAAGGTTGCTTTAGCTAACAGATAATTTTTTTTTTTGCTAGAGACACAGGAGCCACATCAGATGTCTATATTAAAAAATCCCTACCCTGAACAGTATCTGTTTAATATGAGGATTTTTTGATACTTCCCCTGCTTCTCTATATCTGTGTAAGCTTGGCTTTTATCCGATATGTTGGCTGTGAATATGCAGGAAAGGGGTTGGGGGGGGCTGGGGAAGAAGCTCTACCAGTTCTCACTTGATGGATTAAATTACTATCTTCTGCTCTGTGGAAATTCAAATACTGTAACAACAGCTGAAGCATAAGGCACCAATGACTTCCAAGGATGCAAAGAGTAACTGATATCTTAGTATGATACAAAGGAAACAAGGGGAAATAATTTTACTAATGACAACTGCATTATTTTAAGTACTTCATTAGGTTGGCACTAAGCAAGCAATTAAAAATACTGAAACTATAATTCCATAAAATGTTGGATGGGTAGGCTTTTGGAGAGATCAAAGGATAAATCTTAGATATAAAATTGTAACTATGAAGTGCTAAAGCAATATTGCTGATTAAAAAGAAAAACCAGAACTCCAATGTCAACTTACACTTTTAAGTTGATGTCAGATGTATTCTCTGTGGCACCTGGCAACTCATTTGTATCCTGTGATGCCCCTTCCACTGTCAAGGGCACAAAGGCCCACTGCCAACACTACGCATGGACTGCATTAAATCTGATAAGTAGACAACTGACTGTAGCTCAGATACCAAGTTAATGCAAACCACAGGTTAAGCACTGTTAAATATTTACACTTTTTTCAATGAAAGTTAACAAGGCGAGGACATGAAGTTTTGGTGCTCACTAAGGAACCAGGCAGGTAAAACCAAACCTGTTAAAATCGTTCCTGCTTTATTTTCAGGTGTGCCTCATGACTCAGTCATAAGAAACACGATGACTCTGTGCTTAGCATGCCAGAACTACAGATCATTGCATTGTGCAGAACTTCAGACAATGTTGAAAATAATTCTGATATGGTAAAGGTACCTTAAATACCATGAGGTTCAACTACCAACTACACCTGGCTAAAGCTTCTATGTGAAACTCTGGTCTCTGAAACAAAGATCTCTCAATGCTGCCAGGGTGAGAACTTGTTCTGAAGTCAGACTAACTGGGAATGTGGACAACTCCTGCTTGTCAAGTATTTAAAGTTTTGTAGAAAGTAAGAGGGTTCTAAAAACCAGAAATATGGATGAGGGAGAACAAAGTTACATATTCTAGGATATTTTAAAATTGCATTAGAGCAAGCTATGTGCAGTTTCTGCTTTGGGTCTCTACAGAGTACATGTCCCAGCTTCTGGGCAGTCCTGTTCCTTCTTTTGGCTGGCCACAGTCTCCTTTTAACCCATAAATTTGATGGTTCATCTTTCTATTCTATTGCAAGGAATCTAAACAGCGTGAGACCTGAGGAAGTGCACAGCAGAAACCTCAAAACAAAGGGGATCTTTAAGCCAATTAAAGCTGCTACCTTGTTAGTTTTGTAAACACTGCAGCAGGTAAGCATTTCAAATGAATAAGCTGCCAAAAATCCACCAGCCTAACAATGAAATTGGAAACTCAATTCCATGTTGCTTCCAATCAGATTTCTCAACTTTGGAATGCTGCATCAAACTAGTTCAAAATCTCAGTGACTGTTCTAGGAATTGATGGACAAGACTGTCATTCAGTTCCTGTGTGTATAGCAGACCAGGCTGAAGTTGGAAGTTTCCCTGTGTGCAGAGTAATATGAAGTTCATAGATACTCTTAATGATTTCTGTTATAACTATATTTTCACTATAGCTCTACCCATCTTTCTAAGAGGATAATGCTCTGCTAGAAGGACTTCCCAGACAGAAAAACAACGGCGAGAATAAAGCTGGAAAAAGCTCTAGGAGCTAGGAAGATGTTGCACAGGGAAGTTTGAGGATTGTAGAAAAATAGGCCAGCCTATGAGAAGTTTTGCCTGCAAGTGTTGGAGTGCTTGAGCTACAGGTGTATGTTTACACTGACCACAAACACGAGTTTCATAACTCTGTAATTGTTCTGGAGTTAATACTGTCAGTTAATGCTGTCTCTTCATGCTTATGTTCAACATACTAATTTGTTTCAGGAGACTTCTGAAGGATAGGCTACTGCACAGCCTTAAAACAAATTTCAAGGAAAAACTTATCCTAAACTGATGAACAGCTACAGGACAATTAACACTATAGAGATTCTGATAAGACTCCTCTGTACAGAAGCAAATAAATAGGTGATATCATGTTTGACTTGTAAGACTTAAAATGGAAAGCAGATGTCCTTACTCCTGTGTTGAGAGGCAAGACATGGCACTGTAAGGGTGCCATGAGAATCAACTGACTCTTTCAGGTTTTCTCCTCCTTGCTGTTCTGGCTGAAACCTCACAGAAAAAAGTGCTTAAAGAAGTTGGACTGTGGTCCCTCAAGAGTTGGATGTGAATCTGCTGTTGTAAACTATGACTGGGTATTTCTAATCTACAGCACGGATGCTTTCCAAATGCTGGCAAACCAAACTAAACAGGGTAACTGTCTACAGGGTCCTTATCCTAGTGTGTTAAAAAAAAAATAATTCTGTGCTCGTTCATCTCACAACAAAGGTAAATAGGCAACCCACAAATTGTCAAGGGAGTTGTAGAGGGAGAGCCATCAAAATAAAACAACCCTGAACTCTGACTGTTGGGGAAGTACATTACTGGTGTTACTTTCTTTTGATAAAGGATGCTAAATATGTACATTTAATAGTACACACTAAAGATAAAATGACAGAACAAGATCTGAAGAATGTGTTGAAAGGGTAAGTGAGGGTCAAGTAAAATGCCCTTCTGTAGCTTAACAGAGTAACTGTCCCATCTTCCAGAGGAAAAAAAAGGCATAATCTAATTTAATGCATTTGAGATCACAGGACCAGATGTGCATAAATACTTGCAGAAATAACACTTGGCTAATACTTCACACAAATGGATCTTCAGTTACCAGCTGGACTGATGTTGCTTTTAGCCAAACAACAAGTGCATTTTCATAGCACTAAACTACCTGTAGATATTATGTCGGGTCTAACAACTGCTGTTCAGGCAAGTGCCTTTAGAATAGTTTGTTGATAAACACACTTACAAGCTCTGTTAGCAAATATTGTCCCTGAACAAGTGACAAGCTCTAAGTGTTTGTTGTCTGCATTCAAAATTTTTCTGCACCATATTTACTGGACTGTTAGTGGTTAATTTTAACTGGTGCCATAAAAATTCTTAGGACAAGTGTAATAAAGTATAATATTCTCATTTGCCTGCAAGCATCAAATATATTTCCCTTGGTTTTAGTATTTTTAAAACAGCAAAATCCATGAGAAGAGGGAATAAATGCTTCTGGCTTGAATTTTGGGACATTAGTCACAACATGCTTCTGCACTAGTGTCATAGAGGAAGGAAAACCTATCTTTGCATTGAAATTAGAGGGTGGATTTAGGCTATAATATAATTTCCACATGCCCCAATCATCCAGCATGGCCCAATGAGTAGGAAAGCTTGTAATTAAGCCCTTCTCAGGAACCACAAGTAAACAGAACTGTTTGAGGAAACTCTGATTACTCACGTGAACTGGACTTCCAGCTAGAGTGCCTGCTGTTGTGTTAAAGTTAGCAATTATTTTGGAAGCCTGCTTCCTCAGTGATGCTTTTGGCCCTAGCAACTGTTCTTGCCTCCCAACGAATCCCCTACACACAGGCCCTGGGTGCAATGCCATGCTCCTCTCTTGTGCTAAAAGCAAGCTCAGTTTGAAGTGCCAAGTTTGCAGCATGTGCTTATCTTGAACTCCCTCCCTCATGGGAGCAGAGGAGAAAGGTTTCAAGTACTCAAAGTATAAACTGAACAGTTTTTCAGAACATGTTCCTCTCTTCCTTTCTATTAATTAAATGAGTACATGCAGCAATAGGGTGGGTGGAAGATAAAGCATCTCTAAACTGTAATTCTGTCTGGAACAAGTGCCAGCGCTTGGACAAGGGATGGGAAGTCTGAGCTGATGCCTCCCTTACAGGGAATGTGGTCACAGCCGGGCATGAGCAGTTTCCTGTGGGGATGGTGTGGTGTTTCAAGGCTTCCTCATAAATGAGGAATGCCTGTTCAGCCACTCTTCTGGTTTACTAAGGGCAATAGATGTTTTCCAACTATTTCAACTTGCTAAAAGTTTCAGTTATTAAATGCTTCTGCAAACTTTCCTGTTCGTCAGAGTCTGTACTACATGGCAACTATCAAACTACTCTACCATGTTTTTGGGGAAGTGCAGTCCAGATTTTGCCTTAAACTGTCCTGTCAGAAGTAAAATTAATTTTTTTTGCAAGGACAAGCAAAGGAAGACTAGACTTGAGACACTTCAACACAGACTGCAGAGTATTTCTAGTAAAGCTTCTTGTCCATGCTATGGCTGCTTGAGATCATAGAAGTTTGTTGTCTGACATCCTTCCTCTCAAAGAGAAAAAAGCATTTTCTCTTTAAGACAGCAAACAACAAAAAAGTATTATTTCATTCCAAGTTATACAAAGGCCTTTATGTAAATTCTGCTATCCAGCAAAGACTATGCACAAACACATGCAAAAAGCACTTAAAAGTTTGTTCCCTAGGCTTAACTTTCAAGGCACTCCTCACTTCTACCAACAGCTTACTTAGTCTGGTCTTGTCAGAAGCTTGTTCTTCTTCTAATTGCCAGCACAAAAGGTTTTTAATTTATGTTTTGACAGCTAAAATACTACATCTTCATAAATACAAAGAACTGTCAATAGTGCCAGCGCAGAAGCAAAGGAACCAGATGCAGTACTAACAGCTGGGGGAGACTGCAGTGATTCTATAAAAAGTTAAGAAAAGCATCTGCTTATAGTTTGATAACAGCTATCTGTCTAAATCCAACCTAGAAAATCAGATCCTGCTACAGCTGGCATAGAGATTATGAACATCTCGCTGAACAAAAAAAACCCACCACCCTGTTTAGAAATTATACTTTCAGATCGAAAGGATACTGCCTTCATTTCTGTCCTTTTAATTGTAAAAAAGAAATATAAACCAACTCACAACAATATTCTCATGTCTAAAGGTCAAGATAGCAAGCTTGCATTTGCCTTGTAAGCTTAGAAGAATTTACTTCAGTAAAATATACCACATGTAAAATAAAGCTACTCTACTTCTCACACCCTTAGTTTGAACATAGGCCTTTAGGTTGAGCCTTTCTCTACTTTGCTGAAATCCTGGGTTGGAAGGTGCACAAAGGCTCTCGTCCCTCTTCCAAGCTCAGATCTATCTCGTTTCATCAGCTTTAAATTCACATCCAGGTACCATAGGCATAAAATCAGAATGCTTTTTGAAAGCCACAACATGAAAAGTTTTAAAACGAACTGCACAAAGAGGTATTTACACGCAGAATACGTCAGCAATAAAAGACACTGCACGACCAACACATGTGCCAGTACCTCACGGTATGACAAGGAACAAGGTGTTTAGTTGCTCCTGGACCTGACGACCAGGTATTTCCTTTCCAAGCAGAGGTGCTTAAGCGCAGGCCGGAGGGAAACAGATCCTCCTAGCGCAGAGCCACTTCACCTGCCCTCTGTAAGCTGTCCTCGCTGCGGGCGGGGAGCTCCCGCTGCCCAGGGCCGCCGTCCCCGGCCCAGCCCCTCTCAGCGCCGGGCAGGGGCCGGAGGGGCG
>VZRS01006602.1:54428-78991 GCA_013398055.1 Ifrita kowaldi
GCGGAGCCTCAGGACCCCCCGCCCCTCCCTCCCGCGCACCCGCCACTGCCCGGCGCAACCAACCTCAGCGGCCGCCCGGCGCCGCGCCGACCAATCAGCCGCTGCTGTTTCCTCCTCGCTGCGCTTTCTGGCGCATGAATGACAGCGCTGCCGACCAATCAGACAGCGCTCTCCCTCATTCAAGGGTGGGTGCGCAGCGGCCGCCCAGAGTCTTCGGTTGGGCCTGACGTGGCCGCGATGGAGGCGCCGCAGGATGGCCGGGCAGGGGGAGCGGGCGGTCCCCGGGCCCGGGAGGCCTCAGCGAGGAGCCGCCACTGGCCTGGCCAGCGCCCGCCGGACGGCGGCCGAACGTCCCCGAGCCGCTGGAGTTCGGCTGGCGCTTCTCCCCCGGCAGTGGGGGTCCTACGGTTTCGTCTTTGAGGCTGCTCGGCGGAGCTCCAGCCTTGCACTCGGGTGGTGCCGGGGACCCGGGTGCCCAGACCCAGAGCAGCTTCTGCTGGAGACCTTCAAAATCCACCTGGACGAGTTCCTGTGTCATCTGCTCCAGGTGACCCTGCCTTGGCAGGGGGTTGGATTGGATGAACGCCAGAGGTCCCTCCCAAACCTAACAGTTCTGTGATTCTGCGTGTACCGAGGCCGGAGCCAACAGGGCCAGCATTGTGGAGAAGGTTTAAAATAAATAGCGTGCTACCCCCTGGAACAAAGGCAGCCTTTGTGCTGCAGAAATTTGAATCACAGAGCGGTTTGAGTTGAAAGGGACTTAAAAGACCATCCAGACTGGCCTCGAACACATCCAGGGATGGAGCAGCCACAGCTTCGCCAGGCAACCTGTGTCAGTGCCTCAGCACCCTCACAGTAAATAGTTTCAACCTTATGTCTAAGTCTGCCTTCTGTCATTTTGAAGCCATTCCCCTTGTTCTATCATTACATGCCCTTGTAAAAAGTCCCTCTCCAGCATTCTCGTAGGACACTTTCAGGTACCAAAAAGCCTTAGTAAAGTCACCCTGGAACCTTCTCTTCTTAAGACTGAACAATGCAAATTCTTTTAGCCTTTCCTCATAGGAGAGGTGCTCTAGCCTTCTAATCATCTTCGTGGCCTTTATGTTTGTGTAGCAGAGTCGATTGTGGGGGGAAAGCCTCAGGTTTGTTAGCACATCCCAGGAGCCAGGCTGCTCTTTAACATGAGCAAATTAACCCCTCTGTTAACAATCTGAGTGCAACTGGTAAAAAGCATTAAGTCATGGTAAAAATAAAGGCAGCAGTTGTAACCCAGTCCTCAAAAGAGGACCAGTGAACAGTCAGGGTGCCATCAATACACTCACTCATGGCTCCACTTGCCTCGAAATCGGCCACTGTACAGAAGTGGAGAATGTGAGCATTAATAAAGGCTGCATTTAATGTATAAGGACCAAGCCATTGCCAGTATCACCAATAAGAGATCTTAATAATAAAAATAGGCAGCATTTATTTCCCTGATGTATGTGATCCATGCTCAATTTCCCACCATCAGTTTAAGTGTTTGAAGGGGTCATTTTGAGTCTGGGCAGAGTATCAGGGGTGAGCTGTGCAAATATGTATCTATGTTTTATTAAGAGTCCATCCTGGATTTTAGCTAGGCTGTGAAATTGCATGCTGTCTTAGGAGGAGGGACTAAAGATCACCAAGGAGAAAAGACTGATGAGGAGAAAAGAAGAGCAAGACAAAAGCAGACCTGAAAAAGGCAGAAGCAAATGGTTGTGTGTAGGGGATGAGCCTGCCAGGAGGAAGTAGGACATACTGTTTTACAGAAGTCATAAGGAACTCAATCCTGCCTCTCTTCAGGCTCCTCAGAGATGAAGGAGCCAGAGACCAAATGGATCTCATGGCAAGGAACTCTTGCAGCTTTGAAGGGCTTCTCTAGCACAGGGGTAGGGATGTTTGTGGAGCTTTGAGTCGGAGCCTTTGTGTTTCCTGGCCAAGTCTCAGAATTCCGAAATTCACCTTGCTGTGCAGAGAAGCACAGGCCTCTCATTCATGAACTTGAAAATCACAAAAGAGCTCATGGCTGAAGTGTGAAGCTCTTGTGACTAGTACAGGGCCAAGCAGCAGTGGAACATGTGACAGCACGACTGGGAGATAGTTTAATAAACTGGAGCTTCATCCCACCCCACACCTGATAGAAGAAGTTGTACAACTTCACATCTACAACCACCCAGACATCACTCCTTGTGGGGCTGAGATGAGTGTGCAGCAAGCAGCTTAGTCCCTGGATCCTGGGAAAGAAAGAGTTTGGAAACTTTTCAGTAGGGTCTCCCCTCACCATGCTCTGGAGGTGTGTGCTGGCAGCTGCAGGGGTCAGAAGGCTGGAAGGAATGAGGATGAATGGATGAAGCATGGTGGAAGCATTACAGGTAAGTAATGAAAGATAAGGAAAAATATAAGAAACACAGAAGTATTTTCACTGTTGGCCTTCTCCTTGGTGAGGCCAGGTGTCCTCAAAATCTGGGGGTCCAGGACCCCACTGCCTGGGGACATTACTCTGGCAATGCAGGGATATAAGGGGAAATAAGGTGAATTATCTGCTGCCTAAAAGGGACCTGGACTGCAGAATCACAAGGGGAAGAGATGGAGTTAGTCAAGAGATAATGCCAACATTAAAAGATAAAATGGATTAACATCTCCTGGCACACAGAGAGCTGTGTGGGTGGAGCAGGAGGTTGCAATAGCTGTTTAAAAGGGAATGAGACAGCTGGACATCCACATATTTTTCCTCTTAAAAAAAAAAAATCCATCCCAAAAGCTGAGCTTAGCTGACGCTGTCCTCCAAAGTCCAGGTCAGCCAGCCAGGCTGGCTGTCAGCAGTTGGGAGGTATCAGGACAGGCACTCCTGGCTGACCTACATGGGGCTAACAGCTGATTTTTACCCACAGGCTCTAGCTCACAATTATATATTTCTATTTCAGCCTGGAATTTGAGCTTTAATGACTATTGGGAAAAAGGAGGCCACGCTCTGCTTGTCCAAGGCAACTGTTCCAGCGTGTCTGCAGGACAACAGGAACTGTGAGGAAGGGCCTGGTTAGGATGTGATTAAAGAGGTAATTCTCCCTCCCTGTGCAGATGAGAGCTAAGTGTGGCTTAAGGAAATTACTGACTGGCTTGTTATAGCCCTGGCTGAGTTCCCTTGTTGTGCAGGGCCTGGTTTTTTACATCCAATTTGCTTTGAAGCCCAGAGTGTCACAGCAGCATTCCAACACCTGCATCTCTGCACTTGTCTGACACCCCTTCTCTGATGGATGGTGGGACCCTAAGGACCTGCTGTAGACGGCTCTGAGACACAGGCTAAGCCCCATCAGTTTCCCTAATAGTTTCTGATGTTCATTCCTTGAAAGCTCCCCATTCCTGACTGTGCTGCTCCATGATTTGATCTTCAGGGACTTGCTGACTGAAAGTCAGAAGCACTTTGTTCTCAGCTGAAGAATTTTTAACAGAGGCGCATTTTATTCACAACATGGCATGGATGAGCCTACACACCTTGGGGAGGTTAACAACCCTCAATTCCCTCTTGTTTCCACCTTTGTTGTGATACCCCTTTCGGGTGTCTTTTGCCTCCTGATCTATGCCCTGGGGAGGATCTTAACCCTTCCAGCTCCCTCCCAGCTCCCCCATGTCACAGCCAGAGCTCTGCCCTTTGGTTTATCATTTGTATGGGTCATTTTTCTATGGAGTTTAAAATCACATCTATCACCCCGTGGTCTTCACCCCATCTCTTGGTATTTCCCAGGAGGATTGGCCTGAGAGGCTCAGCTGGTAGAATCATAGAATATCCTGAGTGGGAAGGGACTCACAAGGATAATTGAGCGTAATTCCTGTCCTTGCACAGGACATCCCCAAGAATCCCACCAAGTGCCTGAGAGTGTTGTCCAAACACTCCTTGAGCTCTGCCAGGCTTGGGACCGTGATCACTTCCCTGGGGATTCTGTTCAGTGCCCCGTGCAATCATTCAATCTAATAATGGCTCCACTTCTCATAACGAAGCGGCCTTACAACAGCGGCCCTTTGCACGGGTCATTTTGGGATGCAACCTCATGTGATGGTGCCACAGGACCTCACATCCCCAAAAAGAGAGGCAGGAATTCTACTTGCTTATGCTGGAACAGCTGCTCGAGACCCAGCGGAGCAGCTGCTGCAGCACAAGCAGGTGAAGTTTGCTCCATGGGCTGCTGGACCATGGCTCTGTAGCTGCGAGCACACCAAGCCCGCCGTCCCCATCCCGGTATCCCGGGGATGCCGGGTCGCGGTTCCCGGTCCTTGCGGCCGCCCGGGACCGGGCGGAACGTTCGGCGCGGCCCTCGCGTTCCGGGGGGGAAGGAGCCGCGCGCGGACACCGGCGCCGCCATCATGGCGGCCTGAGGCGCGGCGGGTTCGGGGCCGGGAGCGGCGGGACGGGAGGCCGGGAGCGGAGAGGTAATGCCGGGGCTGGGAGAAGCCTTCCGGGAACAGGGGCGGCGGTGGGGGACCCCCGGCAAATCACCTCCTGCTGCAGGGCTCGGCCCGCTCGGTGCGCCCGAGGGTTCTGCCAGGGGTCTGGGGGGAACGGGAGGGCCGGGAAACCCCCGCCTTCCTGCTGCGGGGTGTGCGGGCCGCTTCCCGCCCTGAAACTCCCTGAGGTACCTTAGCGAGGCCTGACCGGGAGCGAAGCCCGGTTTGTTCCCCTACTTGGGTCGTTGTTACCTTTAGACAAGCTACGTTGGAGTGTCTGCTGTATTTCAGTCACTTCTCACCAGGATAAGTCGGTTGTGGAAGCAGCGAGGTATTCCTGGTGACACGGGTGTGCACACAGGTTGTAATAGCACCGCAGCTGTCCGAAGGTTTACTTGGAAGAGAATTGGCATTCCTTTCCAGCCAGGACATGGATACAGCGAGCCAGTCTTTTCTAATCTCGTACATCAGTGTGTAGTTTGATTACCTGTGAGGGAGGACAATAGAACTGTGAAATCTGGATCTCATTCCCAGCACAGTCAATCCATATTCTTTCCTGAGGAAATTGTCCTCTCCGTGTGTTTCTTGTCTGTGAGCAGAGAGAGCAGCGCTGATGTGTTAGGCAGCCACACTTAATGTTGTGTATTGCAGGGATTTCCCGGTCAGAACTGAGGTGCTGTTCAGCCAGGCTGCACGTGTGCCTCTGATGGAAAGAACCCCAAAGAGACTTTGGGGGCTGAGATATCTCTGTGTGGAGAGTGTTAAAGGTTGCCCACTCTGGTTGAGACCATTTGTACCTGCAAGTGTAATAGAACAGAGTAAAGTGTATTTTTAGAAGTTGACTAATACAGGAAGCTGTCTGTGGTGCCTTCACAAGCCTTAATTTGGTTAGGCCTGGTGAAACAGTGAAACCCCTGTATTACTGTGCTCCCCCACAAGGGTGAACGTGGGCCCAGTGGTCACACAGAACCAGACAGGTTCTGTGCTCTTGGGTTCTCTGGTGTTTGGTTTTTATGACCAGAGTAAAGGTTATACCCTCTGCTTGATAATTATCCCATACAAACATAACACAAAACCTCCCTTATCTGGTAAGTTCTTTGTTTGGTTTCTGAATAATGTGCTTGGAAAGTTTTGTCTTAGTTGTTTGTAAACAAACAGCTCATTTTGTGGAGCTTGTTAATAAATAGTGGTTTACATTTCAAAAGCAACATGTTGGTGCTGGGAGACAACATGCACACCAGAAATGTCAGGCAGCAGCTGAAGACAAAGACCTCTGTTTACAGGGACTTAAATAGAGCCTTTGTAGAAAGGGTATTTTTATCACTTAAGCTTTCCAGTTAACCCAAAACACTTGAACTGTGCAGTGCAGACTGGGGAGCTGCTTCCAGGCCACAGTTCTTTTTGCCTTTTGGGCTCAGAAAGCAGTGGGAATTAGGGACACACTCCGTATCAGTAGTCAAAGGAAAAGGTGGGATGTGTGGGCATGTAGTGTGGATCAGTCCTTCACAGGGAATTATGTTAGTTGCTGGTTTGGAACTGTGTAATGAGGAAGGGGAAAGTCAATCAAGTGTATCAATAAGAATCTTTAAAGTTGGCATTATTTGGCGGCATCACTGGAGGGAGAAACCTGAAAACATCAAGAAATCTAAACTCCTGTCTTACAAGAAAGGATCTGCAAGAGCAGATCCTTTTAGGGAACTGATCAGACAGAGATTTTGTTCAGATACTGTGTGAATCATTTTTGCTCCCCAGCTAAATCAGCAGTTGAACCTGCTGGGTTTCTGGCTTGCCCCCTGAATGCTGAGGAGAAGCCTGGCTCCGCTGACACTGAAATGTTGCTATGCTGAGCACCTTCTGGTCCACTGCCAGGCAGAACTCAGCAGAGGAAAAAGGATGTGTTAATATTATGTTCTTTTACTGACAGATTGAAAACCTAGAATGGCAGGAGAACAGAAGCCGTCCTGCAATCTTCTAGAGCAGTTTATTTTACTAGCCAAAGGTACAAGTGGCTCAGCTCTGACTGCTCTTATAAATCAAGTGCTGGAAGCTCCTGGGGTTTATGTCTTCGGAGAGCTGTTGGAGTTAACAAATGTGCAAGAGGTAAGAGTTGAGTTTTTATTCTAATGCCCCTTCTGCACTACCAGTATAAGGGATCCCCAGAAGTTTCCACAGGCAGCCTGTGAGTGAAATTTCTGTTGCCAGGAGGGCCTGGTGCAACTTACCTAGGTTGGGAGATGTTTTTGTATAAGCGACTGACCTTGCTTTTGCCTGTATATGTTAGGTGTTAAAGAATACCTATATAAAGCTTTGCTACCTTAAGGCAATTGCTAACACAGCAAAAACCTGGCAGCAGCACAGTAGCAGTTTTAAGAAGGCACTTTGCCAGCCAGCAAGGAAAAAATCCCTTTCTACTCCTTTACTGTCCTGGAAAGCAGAACTTCAATGCTCTCCAAAAGGCTTTGTGAACAGATGTCTAGTGTATCAGGCCTGGGTGACAACCAAATCCAAACGATTTCAAACCCAGGTGGAAAGTAAGTTCCAGAGCTTTTGCTGAGAATGCGTTGCCAGCCCCAGCCTCTACTACAGTGAAGGAATCTAAGTTGAGTATCTCTGCAGCTGGAGTAACACAGTGTACAGCAAGTTTGGCTTTCCAAACAGGCTCTTAAATATGCCTAAAAGTGCCTCAAGGGTTATTCAGCATCAAATCACAAATACATTTTTTTTTCCTGGATTTGTGTGCGGCTAATGGTATTAAAAACCCAATCTATAAAAATCACTGCTTGGTGCTGCTGTTATTCCAGTGAAGTGTTTGCAAGCAAGAGAAGAGCTGTTACCTTAAATGCACTCAAGTTACAGTGTCCCAGCTTGCTTTGCTTTGAAGATGTGGTGGCTGTGCAGCTAAGCTGTCCTAGCTTTCACAGGATGCTTAACAAGCCATCACCATTGTCTGCTTGCTTATGACCCGAGGATGAGGAGCTGGCCCTGTAGGTTGACAACTGAAGTTAAGATTTGCTTTTTCCTTTAACCTCCCAAGATGCCACAATGGAGTTGGTAGTCCAAACTGCAGTTAAATTCCAGTGCATAGAAGTGGCTGGATCATCTTGACTCTAAAACTGCTGAAATTTGCTGTCCCTGAGGCCTTAGAAGGGGTCCAGCTTGGGATATAGTTGCTTTCCTGGGTACTGCTTGTCCTGTGCCAACATAAACCATTCTCTGGAGAAGTTGCCTGTCATTGACCATGTTATGTGACATTTCTTTTCTCCCCATCCAGCTTGCTGAGGGGTCTAATGCTGCTTATTTCCAGCTGCTGAACCTGTTTGCATACGGAACGTACCGGGACTATGTAGGTAAGAGACTGCTGCCCGTTTGCAGAGTGTGGGACTGGGTTGCCCTTTAAGATTGTCAGAGGCAATTCTTTGCTTTCTTGGATGCCTGGTGTGGTGTGGCTGGGTGAAAATGTCCAGGAGCAGAACTTGCTTAGGAGGAGAATTGTCCATAGGGGGTCTGGGTCACGTGTGCTTTTTAGTTGCTAAAAATGAAAGGAAGGGCTAGAGACTATGGTGTGTTACTGGTTTGGATGGGACTGCAGCGCTGGGATGAATTGGTCTGCAGCAGAATTCATTGACGTGCACAGGCCACTTACCTCTGTGGAGGGCAATTCCAGACATCTCTATGGAAATTTAGATGACACCAGTTATGGAAACTGCAGAAAACTTAGACAAAATTGTTCTGCATTATTTATAAAAAACTTACATGCTTTGTGAGATAGCCTTTTATTCCATGACGGCATTGCAGAAGCAAAATGAATAATTTCTTAGCTAAAATACAAGTCGAAATAATGACTTTCATACAGCTTTAGAAAGACTATGTGTGAATCATCTTTGTATGTGTTGAAATGTGCTTTTATCTCTGGTGCTTATGCTTCCATTCTGCTACAATTTAATGCTTCATTTGTGGGTAGCAGCCTCATCCAGACCATTACAGAGTGTGACAAATAATTCTGTCATATTGCTGGTTCTCCGTGTGGTGGATGAGCTATCTAGTTTCTGTAAGGAGAAGTGGCATCTGTAAGTGCAAGGACTGGAAATTCCAGTGTTTGTGAAGCAACATGAGCCTCATGAATTCTGTGACCGATTAGAGGATGTGTTTGCTGTCCATGGCTCTTGTGTCATAGCGTGTGACAGCACAGTTCATTCTTCCTTTTCTAGTGAAGAAAGGGGGAAAAGCAGTCAAAATGTAGAGTATTGGATGAGGTGGGATGGATGGGAGAACTTGAGTGGCCCTGAAACACTAATTTCCATTAAAGTAGATATTTTAAAGAGTTTCTTAGCTTTGGAGAGCTGCCACTTTCCTTTCTCTTTTTAAATATTCATGAGGCACATGGATATAATACAGTGACAGTGTGGCCATCTAGATTAATAATTTCTACTCTCTTCCTCAGCCTGGTACTTTACACTTTAAATTCTGCAGCTCTTCAGAGAAATAAAACCAGCTGTATTTGCAACCAGATCAGCAAAGGGGGAAGTTTTTTTTCCTGTCAGCTTGTTAATGAAATAAAAATTACTTGGTAGAAACAAAGCCATTGACCAACTGTTTTGGCAGGGCACCAGTTGTGAATTACCTTCTAATTCCAGAACCAGAATTACTAAAGAAGCAGAGAGGAATGGAATTGCCAAGTTGTTCTTAACTTTTCCCCTTCTCTCCCTGGGTGTGCCGATTTGTCTGCAGCAGCATGCTCTGTTCAGCAGCACCCACATTAGCTGGAGGTGTTCAGTCTTTCAGGGTGTAGTGTAGCATAACTAGCCTGAAGTTCTGCAGCCTGGATTTCGTGATTTTCAAAATAAAGTCCTGAATCCTGTCTTTTTGGCATTAACAGCAAACAAAGATAACCTGCCTGAATTAACAGTGACTCAGAAGAACAAACTGAAACACTTGACGATCGTAAGCCTGGCTTCCCGAATGAAGGTAAAGTGCGTGGGGTGTGACAGCTGTTGTCTCTTGGTTTTGTTTTAGAAAATGGCATCCATTCCAGAGCACTGAGGTTGTATCAGACTGCATGGGTACTCACAAAAAAATCCTGTACTGCTAAAGTACCTATAGGGTACAGTGTTCTCTCCTGGTGTATTTGGGATATTAACTTAGTGGACTTCCATAGGTGAGGTGTGGGGGTTGTCTGAACTGATGTACAGATTGGTCAGGAAGGTCTAGGAAACTTTGTATGGCTTTTTTCACTGCTGGAGATCCAGAATCATTCTTAAAAACACTGACTTTTTGTTCTAGAGAAAATTAAGCAGCACTCCTAATTTCTTCTACAATCCCATTTACCTTTTTTCTTCTAGAATGTGCTATACCAAAGCTTCAGGAATTACCAGAGTTGTGTCAGAATATTTCATAGTCTTGCAAGCATGTGTTCTGCCATGATCAGTCACTGCTGCACCTGCAGGTCAAAGTGTAGGATACAATAAACATTTGAGTCTGGACCTTCTGAGACAGCCATTCATTTTGGCTCTAGGACTGTTAACTTACTCTTGGTCTTACTGTTTTTAGTGCATTCCCTATTCTGTGTTGCTGAAGGACCTGGATATGAGAAATCTGAGGGAGCTGGAAGATCTCATTATTGAAGCGGTTTATACAGATATTATCCAAGGGAAGTTGGATCAACGAAACCAGGTGTTAGAGGTGGATTTTTGTATTGGCAGAGACATTCAGAAGAAGGACATCAGTAACATTGTCAAAACACTCCAGGAATGGTGAGGCAGTCTCTCCACCCTCCTTGTTCCTTGTACATAGCTTGTCCTGTTTTTCCCCTTAGAGTTTCAAGTGCTGGCTCAATTTCACCATGTTCCATTAATCAGGAGTCTTGTGCTATAAGTAGGCACTTGGAGGAGGAGTCTTTTGGGCAAGTTTTCCAAGATCCCATCTGGGATTCAATTTGTATTATGTATCAAGCCAAACCGTACCACATTGTGAGCTTCTGCTCTCACTGTAGCTTTTACATGGCAGAACCCCAGTGAGGAGTCGAGGACTCTTTGCAGAAAGAGGTGCCAAACTGGACTCATGGTTCTGTGGTAGGAGCTGCTCCCCCTTTGTGCTGCAACACTTGATAACGAAGACAGAAGTGTTACTTTTCAGCCTTTTTCACTGTGTTGAGAACTGTGTGGGCAAATTCCAGGGAATCACAGATCTTTGGATGGGATGTCTCTTCAAGTTTGAAGTTTCAGGTGGCTTTGTCTTCTCTTTGTTCCTGCAAATGCAGACTGTCTGCAACTATAGTGGGACTGTGATATTATCTCTTGTACTTTTGCCAGGAAGCTGTTCCTCATATTTTTGTAAGATTCCCTTCCCACCTAAAGAAATTCCCCCATAGACTGTGGAGCCCATGGCAGGTCCTGAGTTGCCTGGGAATTGCTTCCTAGTTGCTATGGTAATGAGAGCATGAAAAGTAATTAAACTGCTGGGCAAATACACTGTCCTGTGGTGGGGGCAGGTTTTTTGCTTCTCTGCTCCAACTCCCTCAGTCCCATCACGGTGGGAGGGCTCTGGCAGCTTCCAGGACCTTGCAGCATTGTTTGGAAGGTAACAGTGAAGCCACTGCCAATTCCCTTTTTGTCTTCTCCAGTTCTGAGTTCCGTGCTGAGGGCTCTTGTCATTTGAACACTTAACAGGAAGGAGGATTATCTCAATATTACTTTTTTCTTTAATTTTAAAATTTTACATTTAAATACTGTGTTGCATCCTGTTTAAGCTGTAATTCTGACTGAAAAGGCAGATGAAAGTGCATTGAACCTGCACTTACTCTTTGATGGTAAGAGTAACACAGACTCTCTAGAGAATGCTGAGAAATGCATCGAGTACACAGCAAAGCTTTTTCTTGCCAGCTTTTTGCAACTCTAAGCAGGAAGTATAATTTTAATAATCTCTTAAACCTTTAGATGAGCGTGACTTTTCAGATTGCCTGATTGAGCTGCTCCAGAGAGAACCCGTAAACATTGTTTGACATCGTTTGTATCTTGCAGGTGCGATGGTTGTGAAGCAGTTCTTTTAGGAATTGAGCAGCAAGTACTTAGAGCCAACCAGTACAAAGAGAACCATCACCGAACTCAGCAGCAGGTAGAGATGGAGGTGGGTAAAGAGTCATCTCAGGCCTCTATGCTGTTGGATAAACGTTTGTTTGCTGAAGGAAATAATCTGGTAATGCCTGGTTGATGGTCACAGCTCTCAGAAGAAGGCTAGCAATCATGCAAATCAGGCGTGGGATAGGAAGAAAACACATCTGCTTCTGAGTGCTAGTAAGACCACAAACATCAAATTTGCCCACTCTGAGCAGATTGGAACTTTTTTTTATAAATTTAGGCTAGGCGACTGCACTAATTGTGGTTTCCTGTATTGATTCGTTAGGACAACTGTGCTTTTACCACAGATCTTCGTTGCAATTCTGTTCCTTTCATACAAGTCAGGCAGGAAGTCAAAAACACTTCTCTTTGTTAAACCTGGAAGTGTAGTTAACAAAAATCTCCGGAGTCTCAATTGCTTTTACAGGAAGTGCCCGCAGCAGCTCCCGCGGGGCCGCCGGCCCTGGCGCGCTCCCGCCGTTAGGTGGCAGCACGAGCCCGCGGTCCGGCCCGGCCGAGCGCCCGAACCTCGGCCACGGCCGCTGGCAAGGCGGGGATGGGCCTCCCGAGACTCTGCATCGGGGGTTAGCATCCCTGCAGGTTTATGTTTGCATCTGCTTGGCGGCGTGATCGGCATCCATATCACATTTGGTTTGCCAGATGCCTTCGGCTTGGAGTTGGCACACCTGACTCCCAAACCTTGGGTTTTTTTTAAGGTTTGCTCAGTGTGTTTGTGGTGAGCCCTACAGAGGTCCAGGGAACAGAGGATGGTGCTTAGTGCTGTATCTCTCCTTTTCAGCCAGAGTAGCAGAAACATTACTGCTGCTTCCCACAAAACCAATTTCTGTTCCTGCTTCTTAGGAAATACCTGTGTCTCAGCCAGCCAGCTGGCCCAAATGGCATTTTTTCTTTTTGAGTTCTGTCCTGAGAGTAAATTTTTCTTTCACTGTGTCTTTTGCTCTTCCTGCTTCTGGCCAACAGAATGGTAGGATCGCTCCTTTCTGCACCAAGGCAGTAGTAGATCTCTCCAGCCAGACAGAAGGCTGGTACAATATTGTACCCTTGTCTCTTAGGCAAAAAAGTAACCCCTAGTTATTCCAGACTGGGAATACTATCAGCTCTGTCTGTAAGTGAGGATGAAACATTACCTTTATTAAACTCAAATGCAGAGCATGTTACTGCTGGGAGAGTCTCTTTTATGATCCCCACTCTTACACTCCAGGGGTTTTTCAGTATGTTTATGAACAGAGTGTCTGCTGCGAGGGGAGGAAGAAGCAGGTGCTGATTCACTGTCTCTTCTTGGCCAGGTCACAAACATAAAGAAAACATTAAAAGCTACAGCCTCGTCGTCGGCACAGGAGATGGAACAGCAGCTGGTAGAGCGAGAGTGCCCTCCACACACAGAACAAAGGCAGCCCACAAAGAAGATGTCCAAAGTCAAAGGGCTGGTCTCCAGCCGTCACTAGAACATACCATCTAAATGTCATTCGGTTGGGAATGACAACAGGAGGAGCAAAAAGGGCCTGCGTCTCCTTTTTCAGTGGGTTCTGGGCCAGTCCCTTCCCGGCTGGCAAGTAAAAGCCCTGTTTGAATACAGCTCCCAGTTAGCAGCACCTGGCTAAGTTACACTGTGCAGCCCCTATGAGCTTTCAGGGTGTACCTGTTCTGGTCCTGTCAAGAGGGACTTTGAAAGAAAGGGACTTACCAAAAGGGGCAGGAAAAAACCAAAATATCTGTGGACCGTTTTGCTCCCTCCCAGCTAGTTTCATTGCTGCTTAACCTTGAGGAAGCTGCTGTACTAAATCAGATCATGGGAGAGCTTCTATAGCAAGCATCTGAATCCCAGGGTTGAAGTGTGGCTACCAAAGCCAGGCTGGGAGCGAGGAAGCCATCAACACAGATCTTTTCATTCCCAAAGGGATTGCAGGAAGGTTTCTAGGCCAGGAACTGCTTTACATGGAAGTCTTCAGCCTTTCCGCTACCCCTGTCTATTTTAAACTGGGGTGAAATTCACACTACCTCGCTCTGTGAAGATGAGTTCCAGTGCTGGGCTGTTTACTTAACTGTCTGTTTACTGCCCTTACTAAGCCCTTTAATCTCTCACAGATTTAAAGCACTGTTCTGCATCTCTGAGGCATCAGTACAATAAGGAGGAAGCAGGCTGCTCTTTCACACAGTCCTTGCAGGTGGTTAGGGGCATGCTAGAAACTGTTCCTCCTGAATGTGATGTGACCTCCCAGAGCTGCTTGTGAGTTGTTTCCCCCATTGGTTACCTTCAAAGGGTAATGCATTCGCTCTTCCTTGGATGCTGGCGACAGTGGGAGAGGAGCCTGTTTGGCATCAAGGCAGGCTGGTGGCCCAGGACCCACTGGCAGGGGTCGCAGCAGCATCCCCTTGCTGAAGCAATGGACTTGACTAGTCTTTCTGAATTTTGAACACTTTCAGGTTGTATTTTCCTCCCCTTTTGTTTTGGTTTTTTTTGGTTTTTTTTTTTGTACATTGTTGTGATTCTAAAGCATTTCAGCCTTTGTTTTGTGGGGGTTTTTTTTATTTGTTACAAACTAACTTTGGGTGATTTGCACCTAGTTTGGCAAGATGTGGGGGTTTTTTTAAGGGGGAGGCATTGGAACAGCAATTCATAAAAAAGCACATTTTAGAAAAAAAATTAAAAATGCTGATTTAATGTCAGAGTCTGGAGTCTTGACTTTGAGGCTGTTTTAGGCTTGTTGTCCAATGGCACTTGTTTACTTGAGCATTTATTTGATTCTTGGTGTATGTTGACCAAAGGTCTGACTGATCTCCCTGATGCATCTGGGAGACAGGGAAGCCTTTTCACATTTTGTCAGTAGTTCATCTTTGTCCAGATTTGTGCAGAAGGATCTGTGGCAAAGCTGGTAGCTGAGCCCTGTGTCCTGAGCCTAAACAGCTTTGATGCCTGGTTGTGGGAAGTTTGTAGTTGTGCTCTGTCTTAGGCTAGTAAGTTCCTTCCTTTGGGTCTAGCAGAGAGCTGCTAGGTAGTTTGGCCCCTGCATTTCATTCTGTAAAGAAGCAGGCAGGGGAGCTGTTTAAGCAGAGGACTGTGACAATGCTCCAGTCCTGCAGCCAGCTGTCACCTGCACTTGCTCGTGCAACGCACGTGCCTTCTTCTTATTGCTACCAGGACTCTTTGCCATCTGCATGTTTGCAGTCCTCAGTCACAGGACTTGCTTACTTGTGAAAGTAAACCCCTCTCCTTTTCTTCTGCTGCAGTGCAGGCACACCAGCTTTTAATCTGGAGAGGAAGATCTAAATACCCTCCCTCCAGCTTCCTGTGGGTCAAGTCCCAAAAACTTCTGAATCTGGTCAGGCTTCTGACTCTTTACCAGCTCTCTCTCCCCCTAGACATGCAACAGGGATGTTAAGTGGATAAGCCCAGAGCACGAAGCCTTCACCAGTAGCTCAAGGGAACTGTTTCCCAAGCAGTGGCAGTATTAGCTCCTGTTTCAGCTTCTCCCAGTGTTTTGCTGAGAGCTTCTCAGGAGGTGCAGGTGGACCTTGTGTCCCCAAGTCTGTGTGATGGAGATGGACTGGGTCTGTTTCTGGCTTGCTGCACGGACAGCTGTAACGTGCTGGTCATCCAGTTCCTCACTGGATTTGACTAGTGAGGAGATCCTCTATGGTCCTCTTTCCTTTCCATTTTTAATGTCAGTCCTGCAAAGAGGCAGAAGGAATACAAATGCCTTTGGGAATCATTTTAGCTCCTCATCAAGCCACAGTCTGCTGAGGAAGTAGATGTGAGTTTGGCACCCTTGGTGTTTATTCCCTGCCAGTTACAGGAGTCACATTAGTTTGCTGATGCTTCTTTAGTGGTTGGAAGTTTATGAGTTTGTTCTTATGTTTTTGCTGTTCTCAAAGCCTGGCTGGGGGTGAGGATCTTATTTATGCTTTGGTACGCATTGCCTTTGATCAGCAAAGCAGCAAGGGATGAGATAGCACTTTGAATAAAGTGCTGTCCCATGTCTGATGGTGACAGAGGATGGAGAAGGGACTGGGGTATTGGAGGGGATAGAGCTGTTTGCGTATTTGGCTTTCCTGGTATGTCAGTGAAGGGCTTGGTGCCGCAAAAGGAGGGGGACGTCTGCAATGAGCCCAGTCTGAGATGAGTCATTAACAAATGACATGCACAGAGTACCTGGGGGAGGCAAACAGCTCTGCAGCAGCTGGTTAATGAATCTGGCTTGAAGGAAAGAGTTAGAAGCTATTCCAGGAATGAAGCAGAAGGCAGAGTCGTTAACAGGCAAGGATGCAGGAGGTGCTGTGCTGTTTGAGAAGGACAACAGATAAAGACTGCATTGAGGAAGGGCAGCAACTCAGACCGGAGTTGTGTGAATTAGGGGCTGGTGGGGGCTGAATTGTGGGCAGTTTCGAGTGGGGAGTGCCCAGAGAGCTGAACTCTATGGGGATGAGAGGGAGGTGGAAGCAGAGGCAGATTTGATGCAAACTCCAATGGATTGCCTGTGCCTGCTGGAGGCAGCTAACACAGCTTGTCTGAGCACTGCTGGACACTGCTCCCTGGTGCAGGGCGAGCATCCTGCCCTGCTTTGGTTTATGGCAGCGATGGGATGCTCCAGCTGCAGCTCGCTCCAAGATTGCAGCAGGACAGACTTTGAGCTATTGAACTTCTGTTTGCCTTTTACACCCAGAGGGAGAGAAAGTGGATTGAACTGCCTTCCCTCTGCTCTTCAGGGCTTTATTGTCTAGCTTTGTGTTCTGCAGCTCCACTTGTACTAGTACTTGTTTAATATGGAATTGAGCACTGAGCTGGAAAATGGAAGAGAGGATCTCAGCTGACTGCAGTGCTGGTAGGCTGCCCTAGCCCTAAAGCTGTGCCTCATGCTAACAAATGTCCCTGGCATTCCTGCCGTGCCTTGGTTGATACCAGCTAATCAGGCAATTCTGGAACATGATGAAGCAGTGCTGATGTCAGTCTTTTACAGAAAAAAAAGAAGTTTTGGATTGAAATATCTTCCTCTTTCACTTCCCTCTTCACCTTCTTAGCTAAGGTGAATGGTAACTTACTCTTGTATTGAGAACAGGAGGGAAAATCAGTGATGCTGACAGACCCTTCTGTGTTCAGACTTGAGACCTGTCCTGTAATCAATCTTGTGCAGACCTACGAAATCCCATGGGTGCTTGTGGAGCTGCTCTCAGGCTTGCAGATCTCTCTCTGTGGATCATGTACAGAAATAGGACCTGCAGAGCTGCTCTCTAGAGTGAAGCTGGGGAAAGTGAAGCTTTTGTTCCTTACAGAACACAGTGCTGGAAAGAAATGGCCATTTTCCCACCAGCCCTGCAAACTGAATTTTGCTGAACATCTTTCAGTTCCTGAAAGGATGGAAAAGGATACAGACCTCAGAGAGTGGTTTTGGTTTTAGTGTTCTTATCCTATGAGGTCCACGTGTGTGAAGCAGACTTGGACTTACTCATTGCAGGGAAGACAGAAGAAACGGTGCCCTTACCTTTGATAGCTGTATTAGAACTAACAAATCACATGGGTAAACCAGACTTTTCCTAAACTTTTGGTTCTATACAGGTTTGTATGAGTTCAGCTAAGCTGGAAACCACACAAAGCCCACCCCTGCACAGTAAAACAGTCCAAGCTTGTGAATTTGTGGGGCTGTTGGTGGCGGGGTTTGTTACTTTTGTGACTGAGCCTGTTGCAAACTGCAGTGCAGAAAAACAACCTTGCTCTTTCTTATTCTAAATAATGGGGAAATGGAGAAATCTAAGATCCTGCCCCACAAATACATAGACCCAGCTAGCCAGATCTCGGGCACCTGATCACAAACAAGGTTTCCTGTTTTTTTTTCCACACCACTAAGTCCTCTCTAACACCTGACCTAATGCAAGGGAACCAAAACTTGAGTCTGCATAGCATATTTTTGTGTAATCAGAGCGAGAGTAACTCAGGGACATCAAGAAAGGTAAATTAAAGTTTAGAGAGATCTCAGTTCCTACTTGTAACCTCAACCTTGTATTCTTAATATGGAATTTTAGCCTGAAAGTCTGATTGAATTTCTCGGCAGAGTTTTTAGAAATATGTCATTGTTTCACTCTGCTCCATGACAAAGGTCCATGTCTCTCAGGGACTGTTGACATTTTACTGGTAGTTCCTCAAGTTTTGCTCTCCCACAGAGCTCCCAGAGGTAAGTGATTGTACTCTGTAAAGAGTGTGTGTGTTTACCCCCCAGTCTGGGCTGACCCTGCCTCTCAGTGTCCCCGTGGTGCCACTCCCCTCTTTGAGTGGTCAGCCAGCCAAAGGAATGGGCAGAGCAGCACTTTGCTCCTTGTCTATGAATCCTCAGGCATGGATGCTTCTTTGTACAGTGTGTACATCTCATGACGTGCCCCACTGCAAACTGCCTGAGTGTGGTAGCTGTGACCACAGTTTTTGTTGTTGATAAGAAAAGATGTCCCTGCTCTAGTGAATGTGCATACATACACACTAGAAATTCCAGGCAGTAATGGGATGCTGTAAGGTCATTTAACAGTCTGAAATATGTATTTCCCCATAGAGCACAAAAGTAGTCCTTGCTTGCTGTAATTCTAGAAGATGGGACACACTTCCACGTCTCCAGATCTCCAAAGAGCCTTTGGAATATCTGTATCATTAGGGTGTTTTTGAAATGCCCTAATCACATGTGATAACCTCTGTGTTTCTGGAAGAGCTGATTGTGATGGGTAAGTGAAGCCTCGCTCCATCAAGGATCAGCCTCTTTGTGAGTATTTGGAGCTTGTCTGACCATGGGCTGTATTTTCATGGGTATGAGGTTTGGAAGTAGTGCTCTTTTGCCCTCCAGACTCTTCCCAAAGATGCTGTTTATCTCACCAGCCCTCGTGTTTCACTCACCGTCTCGTGATTAGCACAGTCCTAAGGCTGCTCTGTGCTGATGCAGTAAGTAACGTCTCGATGCTTCATTGTCACCTTCGCAGCTGTTAGAGAGCACCAGTTCCTTCAGGATCACCTGCCAGCTGTGATGCTGTACCTTTTCTGAGATGACACCTCTCCTTGCTGGCAGACAAGCCAGGTGGGTAGGCATTGCTCCTCAGAGCTGTTCTGCATCTCAGGAGGCGCA
The DNA here is from genome assembly GCA_013398055.1 of Ifrita kowaldi. Lineage (NCBI taxonomy): Eukaryota > Metazoa > Chordata > Aves > Passeriformes > Cinclosomatidae > Ifrita > Ifrita kowaldi. The sequence goes on from VZRS01006602.1 coordinate 73,114, forward strand.
GGCTGTAGCCTGGTTTAACGTAAAGGAAATCAAGGACAAGGACAGTGTTGTAAATAAGGGCCAAAGCACAGAGCTGTGTCCTCTTCCAGCTCTGCTGCATCTGCAAAGAGCAACCTTGGGCAGATCAGTTCCTCTGCAGCTGCATTTCCCAGGACAGCCTTGCTCCTGCTTGCTGACTGTGACAGGGCTTTGGTCTCCTGGCTGGGCAGAGGTTGGTTGCTGATGGAGTTGAAGAAGATGCGTGTGTGCAGTAGGGGGGAAATCTTAAACCTTTTAAGCTTTTTCAGAAGTCATCTTCCTTTTAAGTAGCATACCCTTCTTTTCCCCTGGTGCAGATAAGGTGGTCCATTGTGGGAATATCAGCCTGGAGTATTATGGGTAATATACCAGGTTAATTATGGAGGGGGCAGGAAAAATAGCCTGTGCAGTTTTCAACAATATCAAAGGGATGCTACCTAATGATTTTCCTATTAGCTCTTTTCCCAGCCTGCCAGAGCCGCTGCAGAAGTGTCATTTACAAAGGCAGTTTGCAACTCATTACCCTGGATTTTCACTATAGTTCTGCTCCAGAGAGTGTGGGCTTTTGCTGTGTGTCCCAACCTAATGAATTGCCTGATTCGGTTAGTGCTGCCATCCCGCCTGACAAGGTTAGTTGCTGACTGACAGCAAGGGGCCTGAATTCAATTCCCTTCGTGTTTTCAACTCATGCTTGTGTCAAGTGCAGGCTCCCTCTGGAAGTTGCCCGGTGATTCCTTCCCTTTGTTTTTCTGCATTCTGAGGGAAGCAGCCCATGCTTGGAGAAGCCCTGGAGCAAGTGGCAGGGGCATGTGTGCTGCTGCCCCTGGCAGTCCCTGCTCCATGCCTCAAGTCCCTTTCCCAGATGGAAAATTCCTTTGCTCTCCTGCTCTGGGACTCTGGGCTTCTCTTTTTCTTCATTGCTTTGGGATTTGCTGTCACCTGAGCTGGGCTTTGTAACCCTTCAGCAATAAGTACCTAGGAAAAGTTGCATGAATGGTACCAGGGAAAAACATGCAATATGGGCTGGGGTAACAGAACTGATTTCCCACACATGAGAAGGCAGCTATGTCCCTGTTGTGAGAGCTCCAAGGTCTCCTCCAGCCTGTTTGGGCTTTGCCAGGCACTTGTACTACAGCACTGGAGGAAGCTCTTTGTCCTTTTTCGCTAGAGAGCTGTGTGCTTTTTCAAGCTGGAGGCCTGTGGTTCAACTCCTGCTAGGAATTGCTCCTGGAGAGGAGAAATCAAGGCTGTTCTATGTTGTGTCACAAGTGTTCCCATTAGGAAGCTGAATTAGCTCCTGCTCATTCAGCTGGTGGTGCAGGAAACATGTAGGTCCCATGAGTGCTGGTTTGGCATGAAAATGGACAGGGGACCCTGGGACTCCTGTCCCTCTTACTTCCAGGTGTATGTGCACACCTCTGCTAAAGGCCATTGTCTGATACTGTGGTTGAGATACCAGATGCCAGCTCCTGAGGCTGCACCTTGCATCCAGAACAACTGTTGTTCAGTTATGCTGTCTGGACTAGAATGTGGCAGGGGAGTTTTCCAGGGCTGGCCATGGATCTATTCATGGGATGTGAGGATCTGACCTAGCTGGTCCACAGGGGAGGCAGTGATGCGAGATGAATATGTTTTTGCTGCACAAGATGCCTCCTTGCCTCGTAATTAGATTCCTGTGTCCCCTCTTTCTTGCTGCCCTTGTTTTCTACTGAGCCCCTGTCAGGGAGACCCAGTTGTGGCCATTTCAGGGGATTGATGTGCTCTAATGAGCCACTTCTGATTCCCATTCTGGCTTGCCCAGCGAACCAGGAAAGTGCTCATCAGTGCTCTGAGAAATGACCTCTGCTGGCAATGCCACTCTCTGCCTGTCAGACCCACTGGTCTGGTTGTGCCACAGAGGGGCTGAGGTTGAGTGGATCTGAGCTTTCCCAAGTGTTCTTTCACGCCCGAGTGCTGCCTTCTCACTTCACATCAGCTCACACCCCCACATGGGCACAATATTCCCGTCCTGTTGGTGGGAATCCACATCCTGAGGGACAGGGTGTCTTATCCTTGGCCAGACCAGAAGCAGCAAAGTGAGGAACCAAGCTGTTATCCTCTCCCTCTGCACCAGGAGCTCTAGCTCTGATTGCTCTTCTTCTGCCAAGCTAATGTCCTTTTGCCATACAGCTTTGTCCTTTTTCTTGGGCTTGCTCTTTCCCAGAAAGCTCAGTGGATGGAAGGGACCCATGCTGTGAGCTGTGCTTTTTCTCTTGGACTATGCTGCTGGGGAGAAACGGGTATCCAGACTGTACATGACCCCAGGCTGTGATCTCCGATCTCACAACCTTATTTCAGGTTCTGCCTCACTTAGGTGGTCAAATTGTGTGGATTGAATTCCTGAGACTGAGTCCCTGCTGCTGTGTTGAGGACAACCCCTCTGTCACCAAGGAGGTGGTTTTATTTCAGCTTTGACTTGCAGCAAAAAGCCAAAACTGAAAGGGGAATTGTCCTCACCTTGGTCCCAGCCTGTTACTTAGTCATGGTCACTACTCTGGCTTCATGCTCAAGGACCAAGACCCTGCACGGGACCTGCAGCACCACCTTCTTAGACCTCTGTTCAGACCTGGCTGTGCAAGGTCTGCACAGTAAGTGATTCCTTATTGTCCCTTAAGTTTGCTGGGTGACAGTGGAAAATCCCCTCTAATGGGCATCTCTTTAGGAGCTCCTGATATAGCCCCTCCTTCCCTCTAAAGATGTGTGGAGCTGGTCAGGTGACCTTCACAGGGGTATTTGCCTTACAGAGCCCTGACAGTGGGTTGTCATTCCCTGTGGGAGCTGCCACTTGCCCATTCTGCCTCCCTCCCTGCCAGGGTCTTTATTTTGTTCCCCACAGGCAGCATCTTACGTGGTCCATCAGCTGCTGCTCCCCGTCCAGCTGGACTCTGTGGGCACTGAGAGGTGGGTACCTGTCTCTGATGGAGGCCATGCTCATGCAAGGTCAGAAACGTCCCCTGCACGCTCCTAACCTGATGATTGAGCTGTCGGGTGTCTGGATGAATCCTCTTGTTCTGTGCACCCAGTGTTCTGTCAGAGCTGGGGTGAGTGGCTGGAGGTTTCTATGATTTCCTGGTGGTTGCTAAGCAAAAAGATCACTTTGCCTCTGGGTCTTGGTGACTTTCTTTTTGCCCTGTCCTAGGCACCGGAGCCCAGCAGAACATAATGCTCGTTGTTTCCCAGCCCACTACAATGGCCAGGGCATAATTTGGGACTCCTGTCACGGCTGGGCTGGGCACCTGCCACGCTTTTTTTTCTAAGGCCTCTTTGAAGAATGAGACCAAAGAGCCTTCAAGCAGGAGTTTGCGTGTTTACTGCACTCCCCGCCCCCTCGCTTGCTGTTTCCTTTAGAGCTCCAAGTCATTTTAACGATTTATTTAATGCACTTTACATAGCAAGAAGCTGTAGCAACAGCTGTGTCCATGAATCCTTACCAGGCAGCTCTCGGTATATTTTGGTCTGTCTACGTATTGTCCCTGGCTCAGTTAAATAAATCTCTGCTGGAGGAAGGGACTTTACAGCTTAGTGGCAACGGGCTGGAGAATGGGAATATCAACAAGACACTAAGTGGGCCGCTGGATCCTGGAACAGCAGCGCCTCTGGCACAAAGCTCTGCCCCCACCAGCGCAGCCAGGGGCCAGATCCAGCACGGGCTCTTTGTTGCTGTGAGCGGGGACGGCGTCTCCATCCGGCACCAATGATAGAACTGTAGTTATGGGCTGAAACTTGCACTGGAAGCGGTTAAAGCCTGTCTAGGCCAGGTGCTGCCCTTGTCACACTGCTGTCGATCCAGGGCTCGGCTGTTAACCATGGTGGGCTCATTTCCACGGGTGCCATTCGGGATCTGGGCATGGATGTGCTGCCCGAGGCCATGTGCTCTCGCAGGGAGCTCAGCGGGGGTCTGCAGAGCCTTGCAGTGCCGGGCAGGATTCGGTCCATCAGAGCATCACAGGATTGGGCACAAGTTTACTTTTGCATATGGGATCAAAGCTTAAAATTTCAGCTGGCCTTTCTCTCACTCCTGACTTTTCTAAAACATCTGAACAATTTCTTCTTTAGCTCTGTTAAAATCAATCAATCTGACATTTAAATTGTATGTGAATTTGATAAATAAAGACAGGTTACAAAATGCCACACGGAATGATTTTTTTTTTAAAGTTTTTCAACTACTTAGGACAAAAAATGTTACAATGCTTGACTTTTCATTTAGTTACATAAATAATTTTTTTATAAATATCTCTTTATAAACAATATATAAATAGCTTTACAACATAAATACATTTATGCATGACATGAATTTACAAACAGCAACGTTATACAGCTGGCTTCATCAGTCTCTTGGAAAAGCACTGTCCCTTGTCTCGGTGAGTGTTTGTATATATAATATATATAAGATAGAGAGCACTTGTTAAAAAAATAACAAAACCAAAACAGCTGGTGCCATGACTCCTCGTACCAAAAAGAAAAACACAGCCACATCTTTTGTCCATTCCAAGGGGGTCTCTGCTCTTCTAGGTGTTGCCTGGGGGATGGCCGTGCCTGGCCGCACATGGTAGGAGAAAGTGGACTACGGATTCAAAGCCCTGCGAGGAGCAAGAACAAAGCGCCTGTTGGTACTTGCCATACAGCACCCCTTACCCATACCCAGCCAAAACCCCTGCCAAAGTAACCTGGGCCTGGGGGATGCTGACCTCAGCAGAAACCATCCCTGAGCTTCTTTGCTTGTGCTAAAGCAAGGAAGAAGTGCACCCTTTGCTTTCTGCCTGGTGTTTAGGGGAGAGGCTGAGGGAAGCTGCTGCTCCTCCTGCCCCTGTGTCTATTGGAGTTTTTCTCTTGTCCTGATGAGTTTAGTGAGAGGGAATGGCTGTAAGCTGCCTGCATGGGGTATTTGTGTGCTTCTTGGAGCCCTGAGCTGGAAACACTTGGCAATATTGAGGAGCCTCTACATGAGGGAGGAGAGAAAGAGCACCCATCTCTGCAGGAGAGGCCACAGACCAGCAATCCGTCCTGTGGGCACCTTTGGGCTGTGCTATTGCCATCACTCTGCAGAGCAGCAGGATGCTGGATCCAGTCCCCTCTGTGCCCAGTTATGTTCCTGCGGGGCTGGGCGTGTCCCTCTGAGTGGGGCAGTGCTGTGCCACAGGAAGAGTGAGTGGCCTGGGCTGCAGCGTGAGTTCATCTGTGTGTGTCCTGCTGGCAGGGCCAGGCCAGAACAGTGCCTCACTGCCCCCAGCACCCTCAGGGAGACCTGGCAGGGGAAGCACTGCCATGTTTTTCCCAAAGCCATCACTTGTGGACAAGTGACACTCCTTCGCCCATTGGTTGCTAAGCAGTGACTGTGAAGCACCGTGGGAAGAACTTCTCCCAGCTTCCCATAACTTGCTCGGATGCAAAGCTGCAGTTAAGAAAGTGCTACTCTTGGCTGTCACCACACCTAGAAGGCACCTGGGGAACTTGTGTATTGTTTTTCCTTAAATTAAAAGCACTGGAGCATGGCTGACGGGAGCTTCACTAACCCTCCCACTGCAGGCACACAGAGGGTACCCTGCCCTCCTAACACCTATCCATAGTCACCTATGTGTGTCAAGCACAGGGGGCAACTGGGAACACGTGGCTGCACAGGAGCTCCTCCTGCATCCTCCCCGGAGCCTACGGGTCTAGCTGAAATTAGGGGGAATGCAGTTTGAGCTGCTGCGGGAGCAGCGGGGGTCTCTGATCCTTCTGCAGGGCAAGGCAGGAGGAGGGCCAGTGGATTCCGGACGGGAATGCAATTAAAGCCAACTTTGGGGTCCTCCTCTGCCCGCCTGCAATGCCGGAGGTTGCG
>VZRS01006604.1:0-33024 GCA_013398055.1 Ifrita kowaldi
CGTGCCCCCTCACCGGGACCGTGCCCTGCCCGCCCGACCGCCCCTTCACCGGGACCGTGTCCTGCCCGCCCGACCGCCCCCTCAGCGGCACCGTGCCCCCTCACCGGGACCGTGCCCTGCCCGCCCGACCGCCCCTTCACCGGGACCGTGTCCTGCCCGCCCGACCGCCCCCTCAGCGGCACCGTGCCCCCTCACCGGGACCGTGTCCTCTCACCGGGACCTCCCGCCCCCCTCAGCGGGACTGTGTCCCCTCACTGGGACCACCCGTTCTCACGGGGCTGCCTGCACTGACCAGGACTACTGCCCCTCACCGAGGCCGTGAAAAAGACCAGTAAAAGATGTTTTGGTCTGATTTAAAATGTTCTGCAGAATGAGGTGGTTTTTAAGCTCTGATTTTATGCTTGGGGACCAGATAAGGGAAGAAGTTGGGCTGGTTTCATGCCCCAGATAAAGAAAAACTTGAGTGAAAAAACCTGATAGTTTAAACATCTGTTTCAGTAACACTGGAGAAGTGAATCACAAAACAATAAAACCACACAATCATTTAGGTTGGAAAATAAAATCATTGAGTCAAACCATCAACACAGCACTGCCAAGGCCACCACTGACTGATGTCTGCGAACACCACATCTCCATGTCTGTTAAATGCCTCCATGAATCACAGAATCACAGGGTGGTTTGGGTCGAAAGGGCCCTTAAAAGCTATCTTGTTCCACCCCCTGCCATGGGCAGGGACATCTTCCATAGATCAGGTTGCTACAAGCCCCGTCCAACCTGGCCTTGAACCCTTCCATGTTATTTTCCCCAGAGTTCTCCTTGCAATTTGGCTCCAAGACTTCTTGTCCATGAACGAGTAATACTTTGGTCTGAGATACCCACATAGAGAATTTTTAACCAAAGTGGTGTTACCTGTGACCAAGTCCTTGCAGGAAAGGGGCCTCGTTGCCAGGGGCTCTGGTACTTGTTTTCTCCACGAGGTTGACTAATGCATGGTGCTCAAACACGGCATAAGTTTCACTATGTGTGTCTGGATTTGTTCGCATTCTTGGCTGTGTAGCCCCTGATCCTGCACAAAATATTACAGGGAATGACAGCACCACTGAGCATCAGTGGGATGTGTGGGGGCATTGCAACGTTTTGTCTTTTGCAAAGAATTTCCAGAGTAGAAGTGAAAGCCTGTAGCTGTCGTCATGAGGACAGCACTTCCTGAGGTGCCGGAGCCTGGGGAGTTTTCAGAGAAATTTGACTAACACCCAGAGTATGTCTTTATTGCTGCTTTTTCCTAACACATTGCTAAGCATGATGTGACCTGGAACGAATGAGCAAGGCCTGAGTTCTGATGGAGGAAAATGAGCAGCTGCAATACAGCCCCCATGGCAAGAAGGTTGTAAAAGGATGTGAACATGTGGGGGCAGCGGGACGGAAGCCCAAGGGAGGCAGGGAGGGCGTGTGCTCCCGCAGCTGGTGCGGCCGGGTTTAGCTGTGTCCCGTGTATGGGGTCTGGCTGAGGGGAAGTTCACAGCCCTCGCAGTGCTGTGCTTTGCATTGGTAGCTGGACGGGTGCTGATAACGGAGCAGTGTTTTGGCTACTGCCCAGCAGCGCTCTCTCTCTGACATTCCTCCCCCATCAGAGGGGATGGGAGTGGGCGGGATCCTGGGAGTGGACACAAGCAGGCCAGCTGACCCAAATTAACCAAAGGGATATTCCATACCGTATGACATCAGCTCAGATATGAAAGCTAAGGGAGAGAGGAGGAAAGGGGGGCATTCGTCATTCTTCAGTGTTTGCCTCCTGGAGAAACCGTTATGCATGCTGAAACCCTGCTTCCCAGGAAGTGTCCAAACATCGCTGCTGATGGGAAGTAGAGATTGACTTTTCCCTTTGCTTATGTGCACACAGACTCTCACTTATTTCTTTCTTTCACTGTAATAAAACTGCCTTATCTCACCCGCTGCTTATTCTCCCTCTTATTCTCTCCCATCCCACTGGGAAAGGGAGTGATAGAGCATCTTAGTGGGCACCTGGCACCCAGCTAAGGTCAACCCATTACATCTAGCCAGGTTTCTCTTCCTTTTTCTACCTTTTGCAATCATACTGGGTTTGTGAGGGGATGGGCAGCAGGGGATGGGGAGGGACATGGGGGTCTGGGGGCTGTGGCGTTGCTGAAGGGATGGGGACCCTTCTGCTGACACTCCGTTCCCCCGCCTGCACCAGTGGCTGTAGTTGCTAGTTCTCTCATGGCAGGGTGGTGGGCTGGTGCATCCCCCGCAGCCCTGGGGCCCCTCTCCCGGTGTCACTGAAGCTGTGGGTGCCCAGTGACTGCAGCACTTGTGCTGAGCCACAGCTCTGTGGTGGGGAAGCCACGTGCTCAGGGGTGCCCTGAATTGAGCAGAAACTGAAGATGGGGCAGCGGCAGGTGCAGAGCCCACATCAGCTGTTATCAGCATCTCCTCACCCTGGCCCAGCATAATCTCAGGCTGGATGTCACCACTTCTTTTTATTTTTTGTAAAATTCAATAAATATGAACCAAGTTTCTGGACCACTTGCAGAAGGGTTATTGTTCTCAGTTGTCATTAGCAACACACTAAGGGTGTGACTTAGAGGTCGTTTTGGAGTAATGGTAATAAAAAAGGAAGTGGACAGTGGTTTCTGTGAGCTAGAACGTGCCCTGCCCATGCTTGCCAGGCTAGTGCAGGGTGCCAGGATTTGGCAATGGCAGTAAAATCACTGAATCACAGAACCCCGGCACGGTTTGGGTTGGAAAAGCCCTCTAAGACCCAACAAATCCAACCATTACCCCGGCACTGCCAAGGCCACCACTAAACCGCTGCTGCCAAATGCCACGTCTGCACAGCTTTTAAATCCCTGCAGGGATTTAAAAAGGGACTCCACCACTGCCATGGGCAGCCTGTGCCAGGGCTTGACTCTTTCCTTTTCCTGCCAGCTGTCATGGGAATTAGGAGAACCTGCATCCTACCGCCTGGAAAAGGTGTGCAGTGCGGCAGGATTGCTAGTCGCTGTTCCTCCAGTGCACGCTTTTGCAGTGAGTATGATGCCTTATGGACCAGGGTGTCCCTTCAATGCACCAAAGGCTGTTTGATTGGGGAGAGAGTTTTTTGTCCTACGGACTGCAGTGACCAGTGGAGTTGGTAGTGTGTGGGAGACACCAGTACCCTTCAGGAGCAGGGGTCCATCCTGCTCACTCCTCAGAAGAAGGGGTCTGTCCCATTCCAGCTGACGGTCGCACCTGCCCACTTGGTCCTGATTGCCATCTCCAGGGCTGGATGCCTCTTCCGTGGGCTGCAGGGGTCTTCTCTTTGAGCCTCTTCCCAGTGATGCGAATGAGTGTCTGAACAGGAAATGAAAAATTAATGTCTAAAAAAATATCTTAAAAACCCAAGCCCACTCAAAAAGGTTTCGGTGAAGGTTAAAAGCAGAAGCTTCTGCAGCCGTATTGGTGTAGATGTTCTGCCCCAGGGAGCTGGGGGAGCGCAGGCAGGGCCTCCCGGGCTGAGGACTGCCCCTGCACCATGGCCCCCCCGGGAAATTCCGGTGCTCTAAATGCAGCTCTGGGCTCCTTGCGTGGTGTGTTTGCATATTGCTTTTCTGAGCAGTTGCTCAGATAGTATCTGTGGCCACACCAGGTATCATGACAGTTGATCTTGAATCACTCTGCTTCCCTGCAGATTTACCCTTTAGTTTCAAGGTTCTGACTTCACTTTAAAAGCTGCAGTGAAAGGAGAGAAGGAAGGAGGCACCCAGTGGGGAAGGCAAGTGACACACAGCGGCAGAGAAACGAGAACCTTGCACCCCCAGCACGAAACCTGGTTCACAACCCAAGTGAACACAACTGCCACAGGAGCAGTTTATCCCTCTTGGGGGGATGTGAAACTTGGTGGGGAACCAGAGGGCCATGGTGGCACCTGCTGCTGAGCAGGAAGACAGACTTCAGCCTCAGTCAGCCAGGCAGGTGGCCCCTGCTGTGCCCTAGCCTCGCTGCGTTGGTGTGCAGGTTTTGTCTGGGGTAGAATTAATTGTCTTCTCAGTGTCTGGTATGAGCTATGTTTTGGATTTGAGCACAGGTGATAACACAGAGACGATTTTGTTATTGCTGAGCGGTGCTTATACAGAGCCAAGGCATTTTCTGTTCCTCCTACCGCCACACTGGTGAGGAAGTTGGGAGTGCATGGGAGGCTGGGAGAAGACACAGCCAGGACAGAGGACCCAAAACGGCCAAAGGGATTTTCCAGACCGTATGACATCATGCTCAGTGTATAAAGTGGGAAGAAGAAAGAGAAAGGAGGTGGGGGGGGACTTTTGAGTATGGTGTTTGTCTTCCCGAGTCACTGTTGTGTGTGATGAGGCCCTGCTCTCCTGGAGGTGGCTGAACACCTGCCTGCCTGTGGGAAGCAGTGAATGAATTCTTTGTTTTCCTTTGCTTGTGTGTGTGGCTTTTGCTTTTCCTAGTAAACTGTCTTTATCTCAACCCACAAGTTCTTTAGCTTCTACCTTTCCAATTCTGTCCCTGATCCTACTGGTGGGGGAGTGAGTGAGCGGCTGCGCGGGGCTTGAGGGCTGCATAGGGTAAAACCATGGCAGCTGGAGAGAAGGTTATTATAAATCTTGAATTAATCATGAAACAGTCCTGCTTCCTGGTGTGTTTAAACTTTGTATTGCGTATTTAACACAGGAATGACAGCTGTCTGTGACGCCCATACCTCAGTCCCTGGTAAGCCTGGGTCCGTACCTATTGTCAGGTGGGCTGTTTGGGTCTGCTCCTGCTGCCCGCTGTAGAAGTACAGGTGGAAAATTCTCTCGGATTTCCAGTCGGAGAGCAGCCGGCTGTCGGTGCCGAAGAGCACGCTGTGCCTGCCCGAGACGCTGCACAGCCACACGGGCAGCCGGGGCGTCCGCAGCGCGGGGCTCACCTGGACAGGGGGACCCTTGCCAGGAACCTGGGCTGTGCCAAGCGCGGGGGCCTGGCGTGGGTCCCGCTGTCCGTGGGGCTGCCCCTGCGCTCACCTGCCGCTCCCCCGGCGCCCGCTCCCAGCGCAGGAAGCCCACGGGGCCCCGCTGCCACGGGGCCCCACCATCCCCATCCCCAGTGCTGGACTCCAGCTCCCGGCTGCCACCGAGCTCCCGCGGGCTCGCTCGTCCTGTCAGGAGCAGGCTGAGCACGGCCTGCGGGGAAACAGCCCACGGTCACGCCATGGGGACACGGAGCAAACACCCTTTGCAGGTGATGTCCTGCTCCCAGCTCTGTCATGTCTGTCACAAGTAGGGGAATGCCAGGCTGCCAGTGGCTTTTTAAAAATTATTGTTACTATCATCATCATCATCATCATCATCAGTTTTTTAAGTGCAGTCATGACTAAAATTGCAAAATATTTTTTTATGACCTTATGCTTCTTTTTCCTTTGGATTAATTAACAAGTGATAATTTTTTCCTAAATTAGATGTGGGAAAAATAAAACAAGGAAGTTTGAGACGTGGCTGATCCTACCTCTGTACAGGTGACGTTTCCTGAGCTGATGTTCAGCAGAGGAGCTGTGTCACCCAAATCCTCTTGGACCCTGTATGGCCAAGCACAGATCGTTAGGGCAGCACTGTACCTCCCTGCCTGACCAACGGGAATGGGAGGAAAAAGCCATTTCAGAAGATGTAACCAAACTCCAGGAAAATGTTTAAAAGGTGAAATATACCTTTCAAGTGTCCTAGAGAAAAGTAAACTGTATAAAAATAGGATCACTCCATGGCTTCCTTCACCTTTGAACTGGAAGAAGAAATAAGGGATTACGGGGGAGGAATTATGGCCAGTAAATAATATTTAATTAAAACAATTCCTCTGCTTCAATACAGCCTTAGGTGAGTGTGTTGAGTTAGATGAGTAAGGTGTTATTCCAGGAAGATTTTGTAACTTACTTTGTTGAATAGGATCAGGTGAAAAAAGAAAGAAGAAACTTCCAGTTATTGGCTAAACGGGTTTTGTACAATTTTTCCCATATTTTTGCTGAGGCTGCAAGGAATCACATCTTTGAATGATGTACAAAATGCTGCCCTGTTTCCCCAGTGTTTGTGGGCTGAGAGAGATGGAATAATGGGTAAAGTCACAGGGATTTACGTGGGAGCAGGATCCCTTCCCATTGGAAAGGCTGGAAGTGATCCATGAACTAACTGTACATTCACTGTGTGAATGTCCTGATGACGATGACACTGTTGTGTCCAAAATGCCCAATTTAAATGGGAAATAAGATGTAATTTAGCAAGAAAATAACTTGCAGGATAAAGCAGTTATCCCCACTTACACAGTGTATGTGATCAGAGATGAACCCCTGAGCAGCGGCTTTCTCCGAGAACTCGAACAGCTGGATCTGTTGGGCATGAGCACCAGGAGGGTGGTGTAAAGGAGATGTGAATTATACCAGAAAGCTGAGCTTTTGAATCCTATGGTTCCATTAGTGAAGTGAAAGAACAATGCAAGGGTTTGCTCTGCCCCTTCCCCAGCCATGGGCTCTGGCTCTGGGCAGGGGCTCAGGGGAGCAGCTTTGTGTTGACAGGATTCTCCTTTCGGCAGGAGAAGGAAGATGGGCCTTTGGTGAAGGGGAGGTGGATGTATCACGGGCTGCACCAAGACCTGGGTCTGGGGTGATCACTGTTTGTGGTGCAATGTAAGTGAGGGAGAAGGTGTAGGAGATTCTATGTTTCAGACCAAAGGTATCTCTAAGGAAAATCCCGTTGGCAGAAGACAGTTCCATACTCACCCTCTCCGTGAAGCTGTTGGCTCTGTAGCCTTCAGGTGGCATCATGGTGATAGGGGCAGTGATGAGGCAGACGACAGCTCTGCCACCTCCTCCCGCTGCCCACAGGGTCTCTGCCAGAGCCGTGGCCAGTGCCTGCTCCTGGTCCCACCGCCCGACCTGGCACAGCCTGGGCCAGGGGGAAACCAGGGGCTGTGACCGTGACACCAGGGAGGTGGGAGGCACGTGCCACTGTCCCAAAATCAGAGGATTTGGGGGGAAGAAGCCTTGCCTGGGGATCAGCCAAGGCTTCTCCCCCAGTGCATATCCCCACCTGTAGCTGCACACCTGAACCTGGATCTGGTTTGCCTGAAGCCAGAGGCTGGCACTGACCAAGCAATGCATGGAAATAATTTTCATGTGTCCCATGAGGCCCAGCAACTTACCTTTCCAGGTGAGTACATTCTGTCTCTCTTGTGAAGAGCAGGTATGAGATGATGTGTGCTTGTACAGCCACCAGAATGGCTCTCGTTCCTCCCTAGGAACAGAAAAACAGCCCCTGCTGTCTGAGGAGTCTGAACGAGGACATGCCACTCCCAGCAGACCCTGGCCAGTGGGACAACAAGAAGCCCTTATGGAGAAGAAGCTGCAGGGTAGCCCTGGCCGTGTGCTGGGGCAGCAGGGATCCCGTGGGTGGGTGCCCTCCCTCCCTCTGGTGCAGCACTCCGTCCCAGGGAATAGCCCCCAGCTCCAGGTACCACGTGTGCTTGGAAGCCCCATGGTTTGTTTTTCATCCCCTCCAGCCTCGCAGCAAAGGGACAGAGGTCCTGAGACAGCCCAGGGCTGATATGAGGCTACGCATGGGAGTGGCCATGCCTGCTCCCCACTGTGCTGACACACACATCAGGGCTGTGGTCCCTCCGTAGGCACAGAGCTTCGGAATGTAGGGAGTGGCACCCATGGTTGTACTCAGCCTTTCAGCCTCCAGACAAGTTTAGGGGATTTGCAATTTGAGTGTGTATCTTGGCCTTCTACTTTTTTGGGTGCAGTGTTGTGATGGTAAATAAGGAAGAAGAAAACCTCCCTCTCAGAAAATGAGTCTAGGTAACTTGACTTGTTGGATGTCTAAGTGGGGCAGGAAGAGTTTGGTAAGTCTAATTCTTGGAAAAGAAACAGGCTTTTTGCAACCTGCTGCATCTCTCCTGAGCCCTCCCTGAGAGCATCTCACACCAGGGTATCACAGTCCATGCCCACAGCCAGCTGCTGGCTCCAAGCCATCCATCCCACTCCAGCTTCTGGCCAGGACTCCCTGCAAGAACAGCTGTGGAGGGGCTGCAGCTGGAGCCCTGGCAGTCTGCCTGGTGGGGAAAGCTCAGCCCGGCAGGTGGGCAGAGTGCAAGGCACAGGTGTGTGGGGTGCAGGGGTGTGGGGTAGAGGTGTGTGGGGTATAGGTGTGCAAGGTGCAGGTGTGTGGGTTGCAGGTGTGTGGGGTGCAGGTGTGCAAGGTGCAGGTGTGTGGGGTGCAGGTGTGTGGGGTATAGGTGTGTGGGGTGTAGGTGTGCCAGGTGCAGGTGTGTGGGGTGCAGGTGTGTGGGGTGCAGGGGTGCAAGGTGCAGGTGTGTGGGGTATAGGTGTGTGGGGTGTAGGTGTGCAAGGTGCAGGTGTGCAAGGTGCAGGTGTGTGGGGTGCAGGGGTGCAAGGTGCAGGTGTGTGGGGTNGGGTGCAGGTGTGTGTGCTGCTGAGGCCCCCTGCACTGGCTGCCAGCTCCCACAAGTGTCTGAGACACCAAGCAGCCAGTGCCAGTTGCTGTGTGTCACTTTTACCTTTCCTGCCTCCAGCGCGTAGGCCAGGTCGGAGTGTGGCGGGCGGAACCTGAAGTGCGCTGCTGCCCACTCGCAGCTAAAGAGGGGGCTCATGTTCCTGAACAGCAGCTTCTGCAGCCTCTGTGGAGGAGGAGGCAGAGGGGCCGGGTCAGATCTCTCATCCCAGCACGAAGGGTCTGTAACATCAGGGGGTCTTGGGGTGCAGGTGCAGCGCGTGTGCCCACAGCCAGAGCAGTGTCACACTATCTGCCTAGAGCCAGGCCTCACAACTTCAGAGCAAAGGTGATGTTTTGAGCTCAATGCAGGCACTTCACTCAGCACTCAGCCACTCTGGTGAAGCTTGGTTGTAGTGTGTAATAACTTACATTTGGGTACAGTGCACATTTTGGGGAAGGTTGCACTGGGGCCCATCCTGCCATTGCCCGCAGAACTGCCGAGTCGCTGGACAACAGCACCTGGCAGCAGTGCTTTTGGGGCCAGGCGCTCAACAGGAGCTGAAATCCCTCACTGATGGTGTTAAAGGCCCTTTCCAAGCCAAACAATTCTATGATTCCATGATCCTGCCTCCGGTCCTGAGGCTTTTTGTCAGGGAAACCCCAGAGTGCAAAGTGCAGGGAAACGTTGCCTGTTGTTGTTTGATTGGTTCTCTCCTGAGAATTATTGCGAATCAGCTTTAAGGCTGCATTCCAGCTATGTTTGTTGAGTCTTCTAAATAATCCATCCCCATTCCACACCCTGTTCAGCTGACAGCAGGCTGAAGCCTGCAGTCAGAACACCAGGAAAGGCTCCCCAGTCTCTTTCCCTTCAGGAGATTCAATTACAGCTCATAGTTAATTCAGCAGGCAGCTCACCATTGCCGTGTCCAGGGAGATGGGGCGGCCACCCACACCCTGAGGGAGCAGGAGGGGCTGGGGGATGGTGGAGGGTGGGTGCGACCCTGGGGACTCCCGAGCTCCGGGTGGTCCATTGCCAGCACTGCTCCGTCCTTGCTGCAGGGAGAGGAGCAGACCGTGCATCGCCCCGGGGCTGCTGCCTCCACGCACCGAGGGTTCCCCCCAGTGTTCCCAGGGCGGGCACAGCGCCTGGCTGTCGGCTGACAGGAGCGTGGGGGCTGCCCTGGAACGTGGGTGCCCTTGACTTCCAGCGGTTTTCAGACATTCCCAACACATCCCTACGAGCTAATGACTGGAGCAGGTGATAGTGCTGTGTTTGTCTGAATTACAGGGAATACACTTCGGTGTCTCCCAACCTAAGGGTGCAGCAGGTTTTCCAAATACTTACATTTTGGAGATCTTAGTTTGTTTTCCTCTTTCATGTGTTCTAAAACTCACTGTGAAAACCATTAGGTTTTGACAGAAAGGTTAATCAAGTGTTGAACTGGTCTGCCCCTTTGATTTCAAAATATCTGAAGAAAACATCTGTTTCTCAGAGGAGCAGCATGAGAAATGAATCTCCACAGATACCTGGGCTGCAGGTATGGATGTGTGACCTCCTCAGTGTGCCAACCAAGGACAGCCCAAAACTCACCAGACAAACAGAAAATGTTATCTTTGGAAAAGGAGTTACCTGATGAGTTGTGCCGTTGACTTCCAAGCTGAAAACGTAAAATAAAGTACAAATTAAAACGCCCAACAGAGGTATTGCTAGCATGTGGAGAAACCGGAGTCCAACCAGAAGAGAACCCCAGAACAAAGGAAGAGTAAGAGCTGTAGCGTTTATATTTTTACTGAGTACATGAAGACCTTTTGTCATTGCTATGTAAGTTTTGTAATAAAACATAACTAAAAAATACATCAAATAACCACCTGGAATTAAAACTGTGTTAAAGAAGCAGAATAAAAGTCTTACCCATGGAAACTAAAGATTTCTCTCCATTTGGTCAGATCAGAGATTCTGCTGGTGATCTCCTCCAGCTCTGTCGGCGCAGCGTGTTCAGCCCCCCGGTCGCCCATCGCAGCCGCCGCGCTCCCTTCGGGCGATGCTCCGAGTGCCGCTGCTGGCACCGGAGCTGCGGGGGAGCAGCTCCCTGACCCGCGCTGCTGAGAGGCACCGACCTCCCTGCCCGTCCCCGGGGCCTGCGGGCAGCCCCCGTCACGTCGGGACTGACCAGCCGGGAGAGCCCGTCCCTGCCCGCGCCGCTCCGCTCGCTGTGCCGGCAGCATCAATGTTTAATGCCAGAGCAGCAGAGTGGGGATGGCGGCAGCGGCGGCTGCTCCTGGCGGGGCTGGCTGCGGGTGGCGGGAGTGTGGGGCAGGAGCAGGAACGAGGGTGTTTCCCAAAGTGGGGCAGGAGCGGGGGCATTTTCATGGATCAGAGGAGGACCAGGGTCCATGCTGGGGCTCCCCCGGAGTCTTTTCTGGGGTTCCCTCGGGGTCTGTGCTGGGGCTCCCTCACGGTTTGCACTGGGCAGACCACACCTGCTCTTTCAGCCTGTCAAACACACAAACATTGTATGAGACAAACATGGTCTTAATTTTATTTTGCTGGTAAGAAGTTGTTGCTTGCCTCAGGAATAGCTGGGCTGATGCTCGGGCGCAGGGTGGGATGTGGGGGTGGTCGAGCCAGGCTTTGGGCACAGTGACCCCTGTGAGGACACTCAGACCCCAGGTTGGGGCTGCTCTTTTCTGCACAGCAAAGGAATGGGTTTGGGTTTGCTGTGTAGTAAACAATACCATGAGATGCAATACAAACTATGTTTTAAGAACATACATTAACATTAGGAAGAATATGTATATAGATGAAGAAGAAAATGATGAAAAAAGTTGGGAGTTGTGCTGATTTGCAGAAGCCCTTCCACATTGTTAAAATCTGGGGAGATGCAGGGGCAGAGCTACCTTGGGAAAGGATACAGCTGACAAATCTTTACAATAACCCAGCAGTGTTTTGCCTTTCACAGTAAAAGTATAAAAAATGACATCAAAGTCAATAAGGCCTCGTGGGCTGGTAGATCCTGAAGCACAGAGGGCTCTGATACATGGGGATTGAATGGATGCCGGGTGGGGTTGCTGCTCACCCACAGCTGGGTGCAGCCCCTGCAGATAAATGGGGCAGGGGCTCTCCCCCCCATGTTTGTTCTGAGGGCTGTCTCCGTGTCCTGTGAGGAGCACCTCATCTCCAAGGCAGCCAGGTAACCCCACAGAGGCAGTGTTTGGTGGTGTGAGGCTCTGCCTGGGGCAGCATCTGCTGCTTTCGCTGACTCGGGGATGTTTAGGGGGGCGAGGGCTGATGCGTCCGTCTGTTCTGGCTTCCTGTGCCAGACCCTCACGAGTTCGTTCCTCAGTCCCTGCTGAGCTGCAGCCTGCACAGGAGCCTGGCTGTTGTGTTATTGCTGCCCTTCAGAGGTTCTGACTTGGTTAATTGGTGGTGTTTGATGAGAACTTGCAGGGCTGTTCTCTGGAGGGGGCAGTGGAAGGTGAAGGCACCTGGGCTCACTCCCGTCGCTCTGCTCTGGGAAACGCCCTTTGCTTGATGAGCAAAGGGGGTTTGTTCAGCAACACCGAGCCTGGCTGCCTCCCTCGGGCAAGCACGTGGCATCTCCCCTGCATCTGGTGTGCTGTGTCAGCTTTGTCACCAAGCTGCAGCAACCGCTGGGGAAATGAGGACTCCCAGGACTCTGGGTTTGGAGCACAGTTTGGTTTGTTAAAAGAAAAAACCCAGAGAGTTTCATGGAGAGAAATGATGCTGTTGCCATGCTTGTGAAGCCAGATCAAAGTGCAGGTGTTTGGGTTTTGCCCTCTGAGCACCACACGTGTGAGCTGGAGTCTGAGGGCTGTTGGGGCAGAGCCTGTGTGTTGCCCTGTCCCTTGTTGGGTGTCTGTAAGTTTACCAGGTGTCCTTGGGCCCTGCTGCTCTGACGTGGTCACGGCTGCATCCTTGCCTTCACCAGGGCTGAAGGGCAAAGCTGCTGCTGGTGAGTGCATGTTTCCACTGCAACCCACTGATTGGACTTCCCAGATTCAGTGCAATGCTACTGAGATTCCTGTGTTTCTTCATACCAGCCACTTTTCAAACAGTTTACAGGAAAAAAGTCTTAATAAGGTCTTACCCCAAGAAAGAGGGCTTTTCCATCCAGACATTACCATCCAGAACATCTTCTTTTGTTCACTGCATACACCATATTGACACTTATTTGAAACTTCCCTGGTTTTACCTTCTCTAGAGTTAATCATTCACAAGTTGGTACATCTGGTGGTCGTTGATTGTAATAGTGACAAATTTCTTTACTTGAAGTATTCTTAAATTCCACAATTTTAATACATCAGGTCAACTGCTCCTGTGATTGTCCCTGAATCTTTTGATTTTGAAAAGGGAAATTCAAATCCAGCAAATCGAATTAGCAGGGCATTGAGGAAGTGCACCAGGGAGCAAACCAGGATGGTCCAGAAGGAATTTGCAAACTGTTCACTGTGAGTCTTGAACGTAAAAGTTCCCTCTTTGAAATTAGCAATTTTCTCTGAAAGGTGGTGGATCTTCACCTCTGAGGAGAAGAGAATCATGATGAGGCAACCACAGGAACCTGAAAGGGAGAGGGAGATGCTCATCACCTCAGCAATCCCTCAGCCATGCTGTATGATGTATGCTGCAACCAAATACCACATGGAGAATGTTTTTATGGCCATTTAGCTTTAACAGGGTTTATTTTTGGAATCCAAGCCAATGGCTGTTGAAATGGGTAAGCTTTTCTAATTGAATTTGGCTCAGGACCAGGAATATTTAGCGTGGCTGCTTTAGTGCCCTGAGCCAGCAATGTATCTGTGCTCATGTTCAGCTTTAAGTTGCTCATTGTCCCGTTGAGCATAATGGAGCTCTCTGCGTGCCTGAAGATAAACTGAAGGTACTGAAGTCCTTGGCTAAATTATGACTGTAACATGTGATACCTTCTAAAGCCAGGGTAAACCTGCCTGTCAGCCAAGCCAGCAGCCCAGAGAGTGGGTGCGTGGCAGAGGCATGGGGGACACTCTGCTATCCCTGCACAGCAGTGGTTCTTCTCAGAGACCACGCTACAGGGAGCTGCTGCCAGCCTCTTGCTCTCTGGCTGCTCAGCTCTTCTGTCCTTGGGAAGGCTGTGCTGCTTTAAGTGGTGACCTCGCTTACATGGTCTGGAATGCTCCTGTTGTGGGAGCAGTTGCATCACTGACGTATTTTGGTTGTTTTGCTCCCCCTTTTCCTACTCTGGTGTAGTGCCTGGTTCTGACCGTGTGTTGGGTGTCTGTGATGCTGGTGACCCGTGCTCTGGGTCCCTGGGGCCCTTCTTCCCTGGCTTCCTGCAGCTGCTTTCCCATTCCTGTCCTGCCACTCCCCCTCCTGGGGGATCTCCCCATTTTATCTCTCAACTTCAATTTGGAAAACACATGTTTTGATACAGCAGGGTCACCCGCCTTCCTGTCTGGCTTGATTTTGCCAATTTGGCGTCAATGCAGCCACAGTCCTTAACTCGCCCTCCTCTGCTGATAAAGGGTCATTGTGAGGGCCGGGCTCGGGGCGGTTTCAGCCCTCGGGACGGCCCTGCTGGTACTCACAGGCGATGAAGCTCCAGAGGTACAACCCGACAGGGCCGTGCAGTGTTTCGTAGGGGCTGCCAAAAGCATTGAACATGAAGAACCCTGCTCCCACCAGAGCAAAGACAATCAGTACTGTACAGAAGAGAATGACACTAACATGGATACTTGCAGGGATAATTTTGAGCAAATCTGGAAAAACTGAAAACAAAACAAACACAACATTATTATACACATTAGGCAAAGTTGTCTTGAAGTCAGGCTGGGGGCTCCTGCTCGTTCGTGATAATTGTTTTAATCCTGCTCTTCTAAATGCAACCAGATGAAGTTATTAACTAGAAATGTTTTTTCATGGATGTTCGGAGACAGAAAAATTCTGTGAAACTCAGAAGCATAGATGGGCCAGCAGAGAGAGATCAGCTCCAGGGAAAGGCTGTCCTCCCCTTCCTGTGGGTGGTATTTGGTCCTTAATGTAATCCTCTGGGAAAAAACCAGGAAGTTTTATTTGAGGAGGCAGGTCTGGCACAAGGTGTCACAGAAGCCTCTCGCAGTGCTACGAGAGGTGTTACGGGACTGATCTCCCTCGGATGAAGGCTTGGCCATCCACTCTTCTTTGGGAGTGGGACAATAAATCCTTCTTTAGACTTTCTGTTCTCATTTATGTTCGTGAGGTCCCACAAAGGGTTGTGACATAGGAAATGAAATTGTGCTGTGATTATGGATGCACAAATTCAGGAATAATTTATTCTATATATTTTTATGCAGCTTTTAAGCTACTATTTCAAATTGTGGTCCTGTTTGTCTAGGACACAGGGATAGTCATTCAGACAGCATGAGAGAATGATTTTTAAAAATTCCTGTTTGTTTGGCAAAAGCAGGTATTTTGGAAGGAACTGTGAAATACACTTCACTGCTCCTGACCCATGGGGGCACAACCAAAGTGAGGTAATAATGCCTCGTGCTGCTTTGCTGTGGCTGTGCCGTGTGGAGAGTAAAGCAGCCTCACATCAATTACTGCTCCTTGTAAGGTCTTTACCAGCAAACACAGGCGGGGTGGGGAATGTGTGGAGAGCTGCCCGAGGAGAAGGACGTGGGGGTGCGGGTGGATGAGAAGCTCCACATGCTTTGGCCACGTGCACTGGCATCCAGAACCTCCCCGTGCCCCGGGCTGGTCCCACAGTGTCAACAGCAGGGGAGGGGGGATTCTGCCCCTCTGCCCTGCTCAGGTGAGACTCCATCTGCAGAGCTGCCTCCAGCCCTGGGGCCCCCCAATATCAAAACAACATGGAGCTGCTGGAGTGAGTCCAGAGGAGGCCAAGGAGCCAGGCTGGGAGAGCTGGGGGTGTTCAGCCTGGGGAAGGGAAGGCTCTGGGGAGACCTTAGAGCCCCTTCCAGTGCTTTCCTGTGCAGGATTCCTACAAGGAATAGCATTAGTTCCTGTGGCACTATCTGATGTTTTGGGAGAACATGCAAAACTGTGTATTTCATAATACAATTTTGTATTGTTTATTTCAAAAAAACAAGTTATGGCATGGTATTGAATCCTCCCCTTGGCACCTGCATCTATAGCTGGTTATGTCGTTAAAATTTTATATGTGATGCATCAGGAAAAATTAATTCCAGAAGCAATGTTGTCTTGAAAGGAAAACATTCCTTCGTGGTCCTGAATGAACCTGTGTGTGCTGTGCATGGCAGAGACCTTTAGAAAATGAACCGCTGACCTAGAAACTGATGGGAACGAGTGGGAACAAATGGAGCAGAAGTTTTCCCCAGCTGAACTGAGTTTGCTGGCAGAGCAAATTCATATTACAATTATAAGAAACATAGTGGTCAGAGGGGAGCATTTAATGGGAACAAGCATAGAACTAAATCATTTAGCCTATTTTCCGTGTCTGTTCTCCTCAGACATGCTAAAGTGCAGTGAGTGCATTAAGCTATGGCTGTGTATTTTATAAGTTTGTCCTGCTTTCCAGAATGCTCCTGGTGAGCTCCCAAGATACCGAGGTGATGGGAAGGGGCTGCTGCATCCCCAGGGAACAGGGTCAGCACCTTGTTCTCAGTGTTCTCTGAGGTGAACGCTCCTGCCCTGGCTGCAGCTTGTGCCCATCCAGCTGTGCCTCACAGCTGTCACTGACTGAGCCCGAGGGTCAGTCCCAGAGCTGCTGGCCGCTGGACCAGCCCTGGGTCATAAGTCTCACCTACAGCAGTAAACCAAATCCTTGGGATTGCAAAGACACCTCTGAAAATTCACCCAGGGTGCAATAACTGCACACTGGGATGGCACACAAAGCAATCGAGGGACCTTCTGCTGTATAAACAGGCTAGTGATGGAATTTAGACAGAGCAAATACTAATACCATATTAAATTAACTTGGTCTCTTTTGGGAAAATGTTATATAGTAAATAATTTCTGGTACCTAGTCTGGTAACTTTCCCTTGCATTAAATCACGGTGTGAGCGATTTGCATGTGCTGTTGTAGCAGAAGGATTATAAACTGTGTGCTGTAGCAACCTCAGGTGAGGTATTGTACACACAGCAACTGGCTTTTACTGCCTGTTCCATGTGCTGCTGGATACAAATGTGTCTCACTTGATCATTTTTTATTGATCTTCTTATCCTTGAAGATTAATGGGTTATGAATTCAAAGTGAAGCCATTACTGATACTCTGACATTCTGTGTGTCAGGTACCGACTCAGCCAGCATTCCCCAGACAGCCTCCCCCCGTCCTTCTTCCAATTAGAGCCACAGATCGTGAACTTTTGGGCTGCTTTGTTTCTCAGTAGCAGCCAGTACCCCAGCTCTTTCCCGAGGTTCTTGCTGGTTTAGTTCATTCTTCTTGACAGCACAGAGGTAATGTTGTGATGCTGACACACAGAGGAAGATGATAAAGATTAATTAAACCCCCCAATTATTCTTTTTTAAAGTAACAGTATGAACCTTTTGGAATGAGGATATTTGTGTAACTGCATTATAGATTTTGAAGACGTTAGCCAGGCTGTATTAGTATCATAAAATAAGTTCCTGACCCCGAAGATCAGAGCAGTGTAAGGGCAGCGTTGCTTTGGCACGGCCCGTGCTGCTGGGCTCGGTGTCCGAGCGAGGGGCCGTGCGGGCAGCCCTCTCCCGCCGCCCCAGCTGGGGCTGCTGTGAAGAACTGAAACGCCATCGGTACTCACACGAGAACTGGAAGGGTCTCCCCCCGAGCCCGCACTGCCGCACACGCTGCCCGGAGAAGAGCCCGTACTGGATCTCGCCGATGAACTTGTGCAGCTCCGGGCCGGTGGCGTTGACGAGCAGCGCTCCCGTCGTGCAGAGGATCGTCCCCCTCACCCAGAGCTGAGTGCCGATGGCCGCCGCCGTCCCCAGCGCGCAGGCGAAGCTCAGCACCCCGGCTGTGCAAAAGATCAGCTTCTTCTGCTGCGCTGGCATGGTGGCACTCTGGGTCTGCCGGGGGACGCGGAGAGGCGGTGCTGAGGTCCCGAGCGCGGCGGCAGCCCGGATGCTGGAGAGCCCCGGGCACCCCGCCAGCCCCGTGCTGGGAGCCCCAGTGCCCGGCCAGCCCCGTGCTGGGAGCCCCAGTGCCCGGCCAGCCCTGGCTGGAGGATGCTGTAAAGGCTCTTCTTCCCTGTGCCCTTCTGTGCAGCTTCGCAGATGTTTCAGTGCGTCCCCTGTCACTTGATCGCGAGGGTTTAGGATGACAGATCTCTGTAATTTGATGAGTGCTCTGCTCGTCCCAGCCCCCGGGGGAATGGATGAGTGGGGGGTTCAGAGACGAGCTTGGCTGCTGTATCTGATTATCCTCTCTCCATAAAGGAAGTTTTCAGAGGGTTTATTTTTGCTGGTTTTCTTCTAAAGGCAGCAATGCTGAGCTGCTCTCTTGGGTTTTTTGGTTGTTGTTTTGTTTTCTTGGTTTTGGGCTTTGGTTTTTTGTTGGTTTTTTTTTTGTTGGTTTTTTTTTGGTTTTTTTTCTTCTGGGTGTATTTCTTTTTTGCTGTTCTTTAAGGTAATGCCCAGGTAACATACAGCACCCTGCCAAAACAGGAGGCCCCTCCTCAATATCCAGTTGCATTTGGGCACCTGCTTGCACTTGCTTTCGCTGTCAGGGTGCTCTCTGGCAGGGGCAGTGTGTCTGTTATATACAGTGCTGTTCTGGCTGCAGCGTGTAGGATGCTTAGGCAAACTGTTCAGTCCGAGTTTCAAATATACACAAATACGTTTTGTCTTAAACTTTACAGAAGACCCAGCGCATCCTGAGGCTCAGGAACACACGGCTTCTGGGTCTCACGTCCTGCTGCCGCTGGGCACCTGCCTTGCTGTCCGCACGGGCCAAGTCGCGGCACGGCGTCCCCCGGAGTGCGGCCAATGCGGGCGCTTGGCGAGGGCCAGAGGCACCGTCTGCATCCACCTACCGACTGCCAGCGACTTCAGCAAACGCAGCGTTTGGGTTTTTCTGACTCAGATCAACTCACTGGTTTGTTAACTGCATGCACACACTCTGCAGGTGGTTCAAGAATATCATATCATATCATCTGGGCTTAAAGACCGAGTCTAGTTTAACTATGTAGGTTTTAAGGGAAACCTGGAATTGAAATGAAGCAAGGCTGTGTAAAAATGATTTACTGATTTGGTTTGTGGGGTTTTTTCAAGCTATTGTCTGTTTATCAGACTTGTTGGTCCTTGCCTTTGGCAAGCACAGCTGGATGCATGAAAATAATTTATATGAGACAGTGTAGGTCAGTACTAACCTTTCTTATACTAGTGCTTTATTGCTGTTATCTAGTTCAGCCGCAGCTTTCAAATTATCTATTTGACTAGAGAATTGCTTAGAGACAAAAGACAAGTGGTTTGCCTGTTCTTGTCCATAGCACATTTAAACATAAGCTCATTTGTAGAGTGCTGCTGTTAATTTTATTTAGACTAGTTTGCAACCCAGTGTCTAGTCTTGTTTTTCCAAAGTACCTCGTGTTCGTACTGTCCCAGAGATGCAGCACAGGGAGAGGGTCTGGCACAAATGATGGGTAGAAAGGGGAAAACTTCTCGTGCTTGCTTGCTGTAACTCTGATAGAGGAATGTACCTACCACTCCAGCACCTGAGAGGACAGCTCTGCTAGGCGGGGGAGGGTGTTCTGTACAGCAGGGCACGGGTTACAGGCTGTGATCGCGGCTGCAGCCCTGTCAGTAAGGTGGGCAGGTGTGGGATATCCACTGATACGGGAAAAGTGAGCCCTAGAGCTTTCAGGTTGTATTGCTTGTGTTTTGAAGATCCATTAATCAGAAACTGCACTTCTCTTGACATCACATCTCCTGTCCTGCTTAGCCCTCTGGGCTCAGTGGATCCACTCGGGTGGTACAGGAGGGCCCCTGGGAGCATCCCTGGGGATGGTGGAGCAGCGTGCCCTGTGCCTAGAGCAGCAGCTGAAAGGCCATGGCCAGCCAAAGCTGCAGCGCCCGGGGATGTGGTCATTGCTGCTGGAGCAGCACCGTGTTCCTTTACAGACGGTCGGTACCTCTGGGAGAAGGTCGGGAGAGCGCACACGGAGGGTACCCTCGCTCCTCCGCTTGGCCTCGGGGCGCTGGAGCTGGGAAGAGGGGGGGCTTTGCTGCTCTGCCTCCCATCCGCGGGGGCACCGGGCAGCGCGCCCGGCGCTGTGCGGGGAGCTCCGTGCTGACGGGCGCTCGCTGCCGCCGAGGGGGTTGAGCAGCTGGCAAAGGTTGCAGAGTTCTATCATGGAACTTCGAGCCAAGGCAGCAGCTCTGTGGCGATGCCTTCAGAGGTGGAACAAGCCCTGCGGCAGTGGGAATACAATGAAAAATTGTCATTTTATATGTTTCAGGTAATACTTTTAGGAGTGCAGGGATTTTTTTTAAGTTACTATTCTCGGAAAATCCAATTTTAGAACTCAGTGGT
The DNA here is from genome assembly GCA_013398055.1 of Ifrita kowaldi. Lineage (NCBI taxonomy): Eukaryota > Metazoa > Chordata > Aves > Passeriformes > Cinclosomatidae > Ifrita > Ifrita kowaldi. Next base: position 19,971 of record VZRS01006604.1, read on the forward strand.
AGCTTTTGTCATAAGACTTGCATAAATTGTAAATGCTAATTCCTTTCAGGGATTCGGTGGCTGAAAAAGCTCTGATTTGCTCAGTCTGCCGGATTGCAATTGCAGCCGTGCACTCAATTATTCCCTCTCATATATCATCCCATCTTCTCAGGGTGTTTTCAGTGGCCATGGCTCAGGCTGAGGCCGCTGTGGCACACAAGGCCTGGGGTGTTGGAGCGGCGGCTGGGCCGTCGGTTCTGCCTGGTTCTAGTGCAGCAGAACACTCTGGTTGTTTCCAGCCCAGGGCAGAAGCAGCAGGAGGGTTCCTGGGAGGGGGTCACCCCTGCTGAAGCTGCGCAGAGCGCGGGTGCTGTGCCCGGCTGCCTCCTGCCCGTGGCACTGCCGTGGTGCTGTCGGCTCGAGCGGTGCTGGAGGGAATTGGTAGCTCTGTGGTGACACGGGTATCGAGGGCTCAACCAGAGTGAAATGAAGCACGGAATTACACACCTGCTTGTTGAGTGCTCCCAGGTAACATGTGATGTGTTATTTGAAATCCTTTAAGGAAGGAATGCTCGAGAGACACGAATATTTGACACAGATACCGGATGTTTTGGAAAAAATCAGACCCACTGATGATGATCTTCTGAAGCTGTTGTTGCCATCGATGTTGCAGGTACGTGCATGTTTTAAAGCCAAAATCAGTGTAAGTGTGATTCACACCTGTTAAATTTGTGGTGATAAAATCTATATAAATATTGTGTGGTGCATGATTGGAGTTTATAAACACCTATGAGATGTTCATGCTTTATAATCCTTGACTCAGTTTGGTAGAGGGAATCTTTTACTGTGACTGGACCTGGAGAGCAGATGAAATTTTTAAGAGAAAGAAGTATAGATGTACATTTGAGCTGTTCTTTTCTTTTATAACTTCTGGAATCCTAAATATTGGAAGTGTTTCTTTCCAGTTCATGCATGACAACTGTTAGGTTGTCAAGGAAAATGGGTACATGGAGCAGACCGTGCAGTAAACTGCATTTTTCTAAATTTCAGTACTCAGAAGAGTTTGTTCAGTCAGCTTACCTGTCCCGCCGCCTTGCGTACTTCCGTGCCAGACGCCTGTCCCCCCTGCTCAGCGACGGGCCCAGCCTTGCAGCTGCCCACGCCCCTGACGTGGTCCTCGGACCGAGTGACCCTCCCCTGGCAGTGCCCAGTCCGACTGCCCCTGGTCCTGGGGTGAGCCCAGCACAGCTGACCTGCTCGGATTTCCTGGCCTGCCCTCAGCACCGTCCACTGGTGTATGGACTCAGCTGTATGCTGCAGGTAGGCCACTGCTCTGCTGCTCTTTGTTTTCAAGGCTATGTCCGTTCAGCGTGTTGGACAACAGCGGGGTTTGGGCGGGACAAGGTGTGCTAGCTGTGGTTTGAAATGTACCTGTGTCCATTAAAGGGTGAGGGATGTGGGGGGAGTGGGTGGGGGGGTCTCTGCACCTGCTGAGGCACAAGGGAGCAACCTCCTGGAGAAGCTCGTGGTGTCCGTGTGTCCTCTGCACCTCCGCCGGGGCAAGGAGTGGCTCTGCTGCCTGGGATGGCCAGGCCTTCCCTCTGGGATAGAGGGTTTGCTCCCTGCATCTCACCCTGTTCTCGTCACCCACAAACCCGCGTGGTCCTGCCAGGCCGTGTGTGCCCGCTGAGTGTGGCTGGGCAGCGGCAGCACCGCACTGACCTCTGCCAGCCCTGGCCCAGCCTGTCACTGGTGCCTGGTGCCACTGCAGGACACCTCACCTTGGTTTTGTCAGATTTATGAGCAGTTTATATTGCCTTACCAACTTCTACAGTTTTCAAGACCGTAGAACAGAAGAGTCTGTTTGCTTGTGTTTGTTGCTCGGCAATCACAGAAATATCAAGAGAGTAATTATTTTCTGAAGAAGGATGCTTGTGATGAGCTGTGGTTGTTTGCCTTCCTGAGCCCTGATCTAGTGAGACTTCCCCAAACCCTCCTGCTGTTGTTTGCTCAGTGTCTCTCCCTGGGGGCTGCACAGCGATGTCCTGCTGCTGGTACCAGGAGTCTGCTGATGCTCATGGGATCACAGCATCATGGAACAGGTCAGGGACCTCTGCAGATAACGTGATCTGTGCCCTCCCTAGGCAGGGTCAGCCAAAGCAGGATCCGCAGGACCATGTGAGGCTGGGTTTTAATGCCTACCCCAATGCTCTGGGCAGTCTGTTTCAGTCAAAGAGCTCTCTGGTAGCAGCTCCCTCTCCGAGGGCTGCAGCTTTCCCTGGTCTTTGCAGTGTGGGAAGCCCAGAGCCCAGAGGCAGGCAGGGTTGTTCCCAGGGAAGGTGTGTTGGTGCTCTCTGAGGAAGGGAAGTGGCAGAGTATCCTCGTCCCTCTCTGCTGAGCGGGCCTGAGACAGGAGGTTAGGTTCCCTCTGGTTCTCAGTGTGCTCTGACTTTTTGCCTCTGAACATGGATCTGCTCTGGGAATGCTGGGTTTGTCTCTGTCCTGGGCTGCTGGGCTGTGCTGTGACCTCTGGCAGCGTTACAGTGGTTCTCTACTGGCAACACAGCTGGTCATCTTCCTGCTCAGCCTCTCCTGTTTGGGTCTGTGTGTGCTTGTTCTGCTCTTTTCTCTCCCCCTTTCCCTTGTGCTGCCATGTGGGTCCATAGTTCAGCCTGGATTCGGACAGGCTCCCCACCTTTCCAGAGGAATGTTTCTCTAGGCAATGTTTGCCAAGATGCTGTTCTCTAGTCCAGATCTGGACTGGGGGAGCTTCCCAGGAAGCAATCCAGCAGTCTCAAAAATAACCATCTATAAGATGAGTCAACTTGTGTCATTTCAGATGATATTGAAGGTCTGACCCCAAAGAGCAGAATGTTCTGCTGTAGCTCTGCTCGGTACCAAATGCTGCAGGGTGGTGGTACCTGTGACAGGCCATTGTAAAATGACTGTTTTGAAGCCTGTCAATGCAAAATGTTTCTTCTGAAGTAAATGCTAAAGATCATGGTGCATTTAAACTACTCTATGCTTTCAAGTCTTGACTGAGGAGTTGATTTTAATTAATTTCTTAAATTTTAATTTTTCCCATGTAGCTTCTTTCTCTAAGTTGAACAACAAATGATTTGTTTTTGTTAAGCCTGTTACCATTTTGCAGAGAGAATCTGGCTGAAATGAACCTTTGGTGATGTTCTTTGATGATGTTATGAAAGCAATACAAATGGGAATCAAACATGTATATATTTAATTTTTTTTTTAATAATGAAGAAGGAAAATAAAACAGTAGCTGAACTTCCTCAAATGGAAATTCCTCTAAAGTAGTTGTGCATAGGCCTGTCTTATTTCTTTCACTGTAGCAGTTGGACCAAAAGTAATTCTAATTTCATGGACTCTTATTGTTGTCTTTGTCTATCACACATGTTTAGAAAAATAAATTACTCCTGTTTTGTGCTATTGCTTGCAGACCATAACTCTTTGTTGCCCAAGTGTCTTGGTGTGGAATTATTCCACAGATGAAAATAAGAACATTAATCCAGGCTCACCTCAGGATTTACTTCAAGTTGCCCCATCTAGTTTACCTATGCCAGATGGAAATTCAGCCTTTAATCAGCAGGTAAGATCTATTTCTTGCCAGATTATTAAGGTCTGGTTTATATCCCAATAACCATTTTGATCATTAGGACTGCAGCCAATTTTGGATATTTCTGTGAGTCTAGTGTCAAGGCTAGTGCCGTGCTGGTGCTGGCCTTCATTGTGGGACAGCTTTGGGGAAAATATCAGGAATTTTATTTACATTCAGATGTTTTCTGTTATTAAACTGAAAGTACTTAAAGGTGTAAAATGGCAAATAAGAGGAGGCTTTGTGTATGTATTGGGAGATGTGACTTTTCAGACATGCTGAGAGTTAAGTTTTGCTGGGTGGAATGAAAGGAGGTGATGTTTTATTGTGGAAGAATATTTGTAGCAGAGAAGATCTGAGCAGAGCGTCCCTCAGTTTGTTGTTCCCAAATGAAGGGAGGGTTGTGGAACACCGTAGGGTGCCTTGTTCCTGCTGAGAAGGCTGTCACAGGCTTGACGTGGAAATCGACACTTCCCACCACCAGGTAATTAGCAGCTCTATTTCTTACAGGTTTGGGCAAAGATTTATGAAGTAGAACAGCAGATAAAGCAAAGAGGCCATGCTGTGGAGGTGCGGTGGTCGTTTGACAAGTGCCAAGAGTCAACTGCAGGTACGACAATTCCAAACAAAGGTTGGAGATTTAGGGTTTACATCTGTTCTTCCTTGAACAGTATAATGAGCATAGTTCTGTTGCCCTACCATTAATCCCAGCAGTAGATTGCCAGGTGAATGTCTTCCTGTGTAAACCTTTTTTTTTCCCTGCTCCTCTCTCACTCCCATCTCCAGGGGTGACCATCAGCCAGGTTCTGCACACCTTGGAAGTGTTGGATTGGCATTGTTTTGACAGATCAGATTCCAGCAATTCCATGGAAACACTTTATCATAAGATCTTCTGGGCAAATCAGAGTAAGGATAACCAAGAGGTAATGGCTGCAATCTCCTCTCAATTCATAATCTATAGACAATGGATTTAATTTTTACTTGCATAAATTGTGTGTGTATGTGATAGAGAAGCTTTGGGTTTTCTTGGTGTTTTTTTTCTTTACTAGTTGGTTTATAGGACACAACGGCTCTTTGCTGTTGTAATTGTGTTCTTCAGTTCTGTGAACTGCAAACCTCATTTAGGAGAAATGATCTAGCAAAGTTTTTTTTGGATGCTGCCAAGTAAAATTCCAGATTATTGCCTTGCTGACAACTTTTGCATCTGTTGTAGCAAGCAATAAATTACTAGGCTATTTAGTATAGAAAAATATTCTAAAACTACATACTCTTGGAGTTTTTGATATTTTTGCCCCTACTCCTAAACCCATTTCCAGCGATCAATAAAAAATTTAATCAGAAATCCTTGGGATTTTTAAGTCCTTTTTTTTTTTAGTGTGTGTGTAGTGCAGATGATAATGGCACTGGGTCTGTGTATAATGCCAAACTCCTGAATTTCCCTGGAAGGTGTTTGGAGAAAAGAAGAAATGTCTGGATTTAAATATACACTGTTGGAGTAAAATTTGAAAGTGGAAGATATGAATGGGTCTGTTTTGTGACTCCACCCGTGTTTTGTCAGTGGCTGCGTTCTCAGCCAGTGGTGGTCGTAGTTCAGGACGCTCTGCACAGACCTGCTACACTGTCACTGTCCATCAGTGCTTTAATGGCTGTGCATTAAACAAGCAGAATGTGGTGTGGGGGGATGACACGTCTGGAAGCATTTCCGGAGAGACAGATGTGCCAGCAAACCATTAGGTGGAGCTCAGAGCAGGTAGGATGGAGTGAAACACTTGCCAGAGTTGTCCTTGTGTTCCCAATACACTGTTATGGTAATCAGAGAGAAGCTGAGGAAGGAGAGCTGTCCCAGCAGGCAAGGGAAGTCACTGAAAGTTCTCAACCCTAATGCCCGGCTGACATCAGGACTTTAGCACACGGATGTGCTGTGGTTTTGAACAGGTAGGGTGTGATATGCTTTGTCATTTGGATGCTGGCTTTCTGTTTTCATTTGCTTTTGGAGCTCAATGGTGTGGTTTTGTGCTGTTGCACATGTATTTGTCTCTTTTTTTTTCCTTCTCCCTGTCTGTGTTCCAAAGTTTTTCTGACTTCCAAATGTAATTGTAATAACACTCTTTCTTTGTGTTTAAAAAGAAAGTGTTGGTAGGGAAACTTCTGAAATTCGTTATTCTGTTCTTAATGCAGATTGCCTGCCATTATTACCTTTGTCTTATGGTACTTTATGAGTTGAGATTGGGTTGCCTTGAAAACATGCTGCTTTGGCCCCTTAGAGCTGTGCTCCCCAGGTCAGGGTATTAGACATTTTTATGCAGGTCTGTCCATTTGATTTGCAGGAAATCTTCTAATGGCACCACATTGTACTGTGAGGTGAAGAATGATGAGTGGGAATAAAGCATTGTTGGATATGAGAGCAGTGTGCCTGTGTTTGCACAGCAGGCACAGGAGATTCGAGGGAGAGCAGAAGCAGAGAAGGTGCTGACTTCTTTCTGAGAGAAGAAAACTGAGATTTGAAAGTTTTAGCCTTATCTTACCAGATTTGGAGCTGAGAAGAAATTAAACTGCCAAATTATGTGCAGCTTCTTAACGACCTCTGGAATTTTCAAGACTTAGTTATTGCTTGGCTCAAGCTCAACTTTTGGCCCTGGTGCAGAGTGCCTGATGGATGGTGCCTGTGCATTTTGACATTTGAACTTCCAAAGCCACATAGAATGGTTTGGGTTGGGAGGGACCTTAAATATCTTCCAGTCCCATCCTCCTGCCATGGTCAGGGAACCCATACATCCACGTTACCAGTGCAGGTTCAGGTGTCACCTGCTGGGCGGGCTGTGGTGAGCAGCCCTGCCCTGCCCTGCGCTGCCCAGCCCCGGGGGGAGAGATTGCAGAGCCCCAGGGTGGAGGGAGGATTGCAGGAGCCTCGGGAAGGGCTGCGGAGTTCCGGGGAAGGGTTGTGGAGCCCCGGGAAGGGTCGTGGAGCCCCGGGAGGGTTGCGGAGTTCCGGCAAGAGTCGCGGAGGCCCGGGAAGGGTTCCGGAGGCCCGGGAAGGGTTGCGGAGCCCTAGAAGGGTTGCGGAGCCCCAGGAAGCACTGCCGAGCCCCGGGAAGGGTTGCGGAGCCCCAGAAGGGTTGCGGAGCCCCGGGAAGCGCTGCCGAGGCTGCCGGGCCGCCCCACGGCCGCTGGATGTCGGCCGCTCCCCGCGCTCCGGCGCTGCGGGGATGTCACCACGTGCGGTGCTGTTTGTCTTTTTTTGTCTCTTGTTTCCTTCCCCTCAATAAACTTCTGCTTTTCCCTGGCAGAAGAGGCCATAAATCACGAGGCCGTGTACGCTGTTTTCGGCTGGCAGCTCATGTAAGCCTGTAAGGATTTTCATATTGTAAATATGATGTCCACTACCAGGATGTCTGCCTGCTGACATTGTTATTGTTGTTAAAAATGTTCTTTGAAGGACAGCTGTCTGCTGCCTGTGTTTTGGTGTGAGCTCAACTGAAGCATGTTTGGAACCTATTTCCTGTCTATTTTTCCTGTTTTAATATCTTGATTTGAGCCTTAATCGTGGATCACACGTGTTTTAGCGGTGGGCTTGGCAGTGCCTTCTTAATGGTTTGATCTTAAAAGCCTTTTCCAGCCGTAACGATTTTGTGATTCTCTCCCAGCTGGCCCTTGTGTGGCAGGTTTCCATACAGGCAAGGGGCTCCCATCAGCGCTTAGTGTAGCTGACAGAGGCTGAGCTCTTTGTTCATCATGAAGTTTCAAATAATAATAGCAGTTGCTGAATTATTTTGGTGGGAAGGTCTGATGGCCCGTGAAGATGTAACCTCACGATGAATGCAGTAACAGGGTTGCTGGCTGGTGAGCGTGGCCATGTGCACTGAGCAATGAAAGGACCTCTCATTTCTGGTTCTCTTTGACCTGTGTGGGTTCCTCAGGAGATTTGCCTGAGTAGGAGGACTTGAAATCTAGAAATCTATGATGTGTCATAAAGCAGTAAATTCACTTTATTTTTAGATGGGATTGCAGAGAAAACTACTGACCTTATTTCTGGCCACAAGTATTTTCCACCTGACATTTCCTTGACTCAAATAATCTCTTGTGCACAGCTCCAGAATGATATTCACAGTGCTGATTATTGAGTAGGTGTAAATCCGGTACACAATCTGTATTGCTACTGTACAGTTTTAAATTGGAATAAAGATTTTTGCACTAGTCCAGACTTGGAACACCCATGGCTCATCTGCAGCCCCAGTTAGCGAGGAGTCCCTGTGAGGGCAGGAGTTGATTTGGACAGAAACAGAGTCCTCAGAAGGGTGAGCTGGAGAATGCAATAGTGACTTTCTCATGTCTATAACAACTCTTCTGTGAGTTCACCTGTCATTTTCCTAGGGCTTAAGCCCACTCAAATTTCACCTAACGTTTGGACTACATGTATTTTATTATCTGTCATAGTCTGTCACAGGTACCACTTTGGAAGGGAACTGAGAAAGAATAGTTTTTTTACCTCTTAATACTTTTTGGTTTAGAATGGTTGGTGAGACCCTTGAGCTTGTCAGTCTCCTGTGTAGCAAAATACAGCTTGGTTAAGTATAGCTTGAAATGGATCTCAGCAGTGGGGGATGCCTGGCACATGCAGCTTGGTACCAGGGTTTTCTAGCCAGTGTGCAGTAGTGACTGGAGGACAGAAGAGAGTGATTTTTTAAGGACTGGTATTGAATTTCTTGAAATCACTATGGAGAATCCTGAAACTCCATGGATATTTATTCACTCAGGGCTCTGCTTTTAAAGCTTAGGGCTCTGCACTTGTATTTAGTCTTGATTCTCATGTTGTCTTTGAAGTTCATCTGAATTCTTATGATGCCAAGAGATGTTTTTCACTTTAGAGTGAAAAAGTCCTGTTTTGAGTGTGGTTCTCACGAATGGGGCTTGTGACAAATGCAGAGAGTTGATATTTGTCTTTCTGAGATCACTTTTCTGGAAATGAAACAAACAAACAAAACTCCCCACCCCACTGTGGGAAAGGAGCTCTGACGGGTCTTGGAGTCACGGAGCTTTTATTTAACATTTGTAACTATGTGAGAGACCCAAATCTGAGTGTGTTGGGCTGCTTGACAGGAAAGAGAGACAAGATGAGCAAAATAATATCTGCAGAATCAGTCTGTTTCCCCAAGTGCTGAGAAAATAGAGCATGTTCTGAGTAGTCTGGTAATAGTTTTAATAATGCAGTTAGCATTGCTTTGGTTGCTCAAATTGCTTAGTTACCTGTCTGCGTATTTTCATCCTTTTCTATTTTAGGAAATCCAACATCAGGTTCCTGCTCATCTAAAGGAGTTAAAGTACGAAACCTCTCCGTAATGAAAAAATTTATTCTGTGACTTAAATAACTGACAGCGACCCTAAGAGGAACACACAGCTTGCTTTTTCTTTTTATACTAGACAGCTTTTAAAGCAGGGTTAATATTTTGTTGAACATGGTCTCATCTTTTAAAGAAATGTGCCAATGGTACTGACTTTGGGCTGCTGTCAGGGCTGCTGGGTATGGGCAGCACTTGCCTTGGGCCCTGGTGGGCTGCGGTCAGGAGCGTTTCGTATCCTGTACTTCACTCTGCACCGCTTGTTGCCGCACATTTAGTTGGTTTTAACCTCCCAAGCTTTGAGGACAATTTGTCCACAGCCTGAGAGCTCTGGTGTGGCAGATACGCAGATGTGTTTCCGAAGGTAATGAGCTGTCCTATCTCCATGCTCCTCAGGAACAGAGGCATGTAAATCTTTCTTTTTAATACCTTCCTGTGTTACTAACTGCAGAGCTTTTTTATAAACTAAACCCAAACCAACTGTTTTCTAATTTTTTTCACCCACCTTTGCTTCCATTTATAAACTGGTGGTAATGAAGCCTTTGGTTTACTCCAGAAGGGTCTGACTGAGGCTTTCAGGAGATTACAGTTATTTTGGATCATGGCTAAATGACAGATGTTGGGAATGAGTTGTCTAAAGTTGAAATTTTGCCTCAAAGGGGTGTGTGCTATGTATTGTAGATAATTTCTCCCATTTTATGTAACCTTGAAGTATTTTTGTCACATTATTACTTGTGGAAGGTTTGGGAGTCTTGAGGGAGGGTCTTGTCCGTGGAGAGCTTCCCTCAATCCCCGGGAGCTGCTGTTCTTGCCTGCCCACACCCATGCTCTGCTTCAGTACCTTGTGTCTTGTCTTCCCTACAAAACACCCTCATTTAGTAATGTGTGAACTGATCTTTTTGTTTTCCTGCCCCTGAAATTTTAAGAGGAAAAATGTGAACTTAATGCTGCTCTTTGAGGTAGCAGTTTGAGCCCCTCTGAAGCATGGTCTGTGCTTGTCCAGACCAGCTGCAGATGCAAGACCCCAGGTAAAACAAATTCAGAAGCTGATTATTCCGAGAGGTGCTGCTTGAAGCATTCTGAGTGTGTGTGAGTAAATGTGGTGTTGGAAGGGAGGAAGCCCTGAGGTGCAGCCTGCGTGACACAGGAAGCCGTGCGGCTCCACATTTGTTATTTCCAGCCAAAAGCAAGATAACATGTTTGATGGCCAGACCCCTCAGCCTCACTTGTCTGAGCTGCTGCCAGGGCCCTGTGTTCCAAGAACCCAATGTGTAGGAATGGCTCTGGGGGTCCCAACAAAAGTCTGCATTGGTGGAGAGCAGAGTCTTTTGAGTGTTCTGTATTGTCTTCAGAAATCTATAGCATCCATGGTTCTGTGGGTAGCTGACTGCATCTCACCACGGCAGTGGTTATGTCACCACGTTGCTTCATTTGGGTAAGAGAGAAGCATTTCCCCTCCTCCCTCCACTCCCCCTGCCCTGGTTGTGTAGTATCTCTTGCTTGCTGTTAAGGTGTATTTGCAGGAAACCTCTCTGGTGTGTGTGTGTGTGTACACAGCAGCCTTGTTCAGCACAAACTTGTGTTCTGTTTTTCTGAGGGAAGTTGAGACAGCTGTGAAGCAGGAACTTTCATTCTCTTGGGTCTGTAATTCCCAATCACTCTGAGGAAAGTGTTCACTTGCTGAGGGTGCCGTGCTTGCCTCCAGTCCTTGTGATGGTCACTGCTCTGCGTAGCTTCCACTGACTTTGGGGAAGGAAGGAAAATCACATCTCTTTAATTTGCAGGTTGGTATGTTGAAGTGTTCAGAGATGGTGGCCAACTTGGGAGGGACAAGTGAGATCAGCAGAGTCAGCCCAGGAGCACACAAGGAAAAAGTACTGGATATAAGCACATTACATCCCATTACTGCTCTGTAAACACGGGGTTCTAAAGACACATGGTGTTTCTTAAAAATATCAGAAATAAAATTGAGCTTTTGGGGAATTTTTCAGCCTTGGCTATCTGACAGATACTGCCTTTAGAGGTTAGGGGCTGTTTTGATTTATGTATTGTAATGTGTCAGTGGGATGCAAGTCAGAGTCTGGAAACAGACAGAGGAGGTCTGGAAGAATGAGTGTACAGAGCGTGTAAATCCCGTGTGGTTAGAGGGCTGGGAGGCTCTGTGAGTACACTGTTCCTCTTCCTCACAAGGCACATCACCCTTCCCTGGTTTTGTGAAGCAACTTTATCATAAAGTAATAGTTTGATTTGAGTATCAGCAATATGAAAACTGGGGATTTCCCTCTTTGGCTTCCAGCTTATATTTCATGTGAAAACACTGCAAAGAAAGCAAATGTGTGCATCGAAAGACCAAACCCCAGCTCGTTTGGCTTTTCTTCCTGCGGAGCGCTGGCTGCTGCAGGCCGTTGGGTTGGAGATCAGCTCGTGGGCTGTGTGGGTGAGCTGGTTTCTGTCTGTTCTGCCCTGCACAGGTAGCCCCAAACGATGAGGCTGTGGTGATGCTGCTCTGTGAGTGGGCCGTGAGCTGTAAGAGGTCTGGGAAGCACAGGGCCATGGCTGTGGCCAGGCTCCTGAAGAAGAGGCAAGCGGAAATTGAGGCAGAAGTAAGTTGTTTCTACTTCAGCACTGTGTGACAGTTTGCTTAGAGAGGTAGATATTTCTAAGGAAGCCTCACTTTAATCTCATTACCAAAGGAATGAGTTTGGCATTTGGAGGACTGGGGATTTTTGTCATCAATTTACAGTTTATAAATTCTAGAAAAGTTTAGCATGAAAAAGCCTTCTATTTAAAGTAAGAAATTGCAACCTAACTCGGGAAGGTCTGTGTTAGCTGACTTATGTCTGTTAGAAGTGCTTCACTTTGTGAGCTGCTTGTTCAACTAGAGGAATGCCAGAGTCCCTTACAGAGGGGTGTGGGTCTGGCCGGTGGGGCAGAGCTGTCACCTGGTGGGGGACTCTGTGAAGGTTCCAAAGCCAAGATCCAATCTGAGGCAAAATTAGAGTGTAACTTTAAGTCTTGCATTCTGTAGAGTTCCTTTGTTTTTGGGGGAGATGAGATCCTGCAGAAGCAGGGTGCTGTAGTGCTATCTCTGTGTCTGTTGTGGCAGAAGGTCCCACTCCAGCGTGCCTAAGCTGCCACATCTGGAGCTGCAGCAGCACCAGCTCTGCTCTGCAGTGGGGCTGGAGCAGGGCAGTGTCCCTGTGCACCCTGGCACTGCCAGAGCTGCTGCCTTGGCCTCTCCCGTCTGTGCCACACCAGGGATCTGCTGGGCACTGTTTTCCTGGAAAAGGTCCCTGGCAAAGTAATGTGTGTTGTGTGTTCCACGTGGGTATGGGACAGACAGGTGAGAGCCCTCTCAGAGCTGCAGAAAGACTTTGGCTTTCCAAAGCTTCTCTGCCTTGTCTGGCCTCACCACAAACCAGCTTAGGGGAACGGAGTCACTGCATTGTTCCTGCCTCACTGCACCCAAATCCACCCAAAGCAGGGGGCTTTGCCCTGGTCATTGTTCAAATTGTAATTTACACAGACAAGAGAAGCTTCCTTTTTTATTCACGGTGGTCCTGGAAGTTTGTTTCCAGTCACTAACCCAAAATAATTAAATAAAGCACCTTAGAAATTACCAAACTAGTTAATAGGAAAAGCCCATCATTGTAGAGTAAGTCTGGATTTATGCAGAGGTAAGAAGCTGTCACACGTGTAGTGGTCTCAGGTGCAAATGCTGGGGATATTGTATGCATTTGGGTATCGAGACATGCTTTTTTATTTATTTAACTGTGCAGAAATGTGGCAAATCTGAAGTCCTGGATGAAAAGGAATCTCTGTCTTCAGCCTCCTTGACAGGTTCCAGTCTTCCTGTTTTCCAGGATGTCCTGCTAAGGTTTTTGGATACACAAGCTCCCTCGTTATGTGAGTATGAACTAATTCCAAATATTCCGAAGTACGTCAGAAGCAACTGGTAGGATGCCTGGATGCTGAAGTTACTGGTTTGCTGCAGCAGGTGTTTCAGTTTCTGTGATTATCAGCTCTATTTTCATATGGACATTTTTTTTTTAGATTTCTTGTCTTGTTATAGGATCCTTCTGCGGTTTTTGATTGTTTTCTATTTTTTTCCCCACAAAAAAAAAAA
>VZRS01006604.1:33098-66999 GCA_013398055.1 Ifrita kowaldi
AAAAAAAAATCCTGAAAATGTGCTTATTTCTGTTTAAGCTCAGTGAGTCTTGGGGGAATTGCTTGCACTCTGTGCATATTTAACACCAAACACTTGTCTCTTTCTGACATCTCCCTGTTCTCAGTGACTGACTTAGAAATGGCACATGAGTGTTGCAGTCAAAAGCTGTTGGCTGACAGTGGATTGAAAAAAGGACCTTTGTTCATTGAGGGCTGCTCCATTACATGTCTGGAAAAACTGCCTGATAGCACCTGATAGCATTCCTCCTGGTTCTGGCATCTTAAGTACTGTGGGTTAGGGCATCTTTTTTTCCTAATGTCCTTAAAATAAAAGGGATTTTAAGTGGTTTGAAACATGGTACTGAAAACTCTCAACATCTGACAAAGAAGAAACTTCTTAAAAATGTGTTTCAGACCAGAGGTATTGGCAGCACTCTGTTTTTCTGTCAGTGGTGATCCTGGTTTTAATAAACCGCCTATTTCTTTTAGTAAATTTTTTTTACTAAACTATTTGTGTTAGTAAATTTTGTGTTTCTGCTGTGATTGCTTTGGATGTGGTACTGGCCTCTGTGGTCTGGGGAGCTCTGCAAGGCAGGGGAGCGAGAGCGCTGGTGCTGTTTCTCATGTTTGAAATGTCTTTTGGTGTTTGGGAGAGCTGGACAAGTTTTGGGGTGTTGTGTTGATTTTAGTGTAGTTGAGCTCCTGAGTCTCCAAAAACGAAAAGCACCCAGGGGCTGTGTTTGAGGGAGGGCAGCTCACCTGGGCTCAGGTGTGTGGTTTGGGATGCTCCTCCCGCAGCCCCAGCCTCGCTCCTGAGGGGGGTTCTGACCCTGGCTGCTCACAGCTGCTGTGCTGCAGCCTGGTGAGGATGGCTGAACGCCAACAGTGTTACGTGCTGGGCTAATTTGAACTCTAAAGCCTGATTTCCTTTTAAGTAAATGGTGATGATTCGGGTTTGGTAGTTCTTTTGTTGCTCAATAGATTTGGCGTGGTATAAAGCTATTTTCTGTTAACCTCAATGTTGCAGGTGTTTCTGTGGCAAAGAACAAGTCAATTTAAATACAGCTGTGACAGATGAAAACTTAATAACATTTTATTTGTTGTATTTCTCTTGACTTTGTTTGGTGCTAGCAAAAAACCATGCATTTATTTTAATAATTGTTTTCTTGGTATGTGTGAGCATCTCTAATTGGTAAACTACATTGTGCTGTCAAGCTTAAATGAAAATATTGCCTCTACATCTTGGAGGCCTGGCACGCAGATCCCAAATTCTCTGCAAATGCTTTATCAAATTTTCTGTTATGAATGTGAAACTGCTGTAGGTAAGACAGTAATTTGGGAGGAAGGGCTAGCTGTTGTGTGGCCTGTTATAATTCAAAGCTTCAGTTTAATTTTTCTTCACACAAGGAATGTCCTTGGCCCTCGTCCTCCCTCAGTTTAATTTTCAGATGTGTTTGAACGTTGTACTTGGCAGCTGAGCCCCCGTCCCTGGCTGGGGCAGGTGTGCATGGGTGGGATGCTCTGGAACCCACTGAGGTCTGTCCCATGTCTAAAACTGAGAGGGAAGCAGGACCGTGCAGGTTAGATGGGGAATGGTTTGTTCTTTGGAGACAAGGAGAAACCTGTGCAGAATCCCAAGATGTTTTTAGTAGGTCTTGAAAATTAACATGCTGGAGTTTGCAGTTTGGATAGTTCAAACCCATTTTATTTTCTTTTTTGGGTAGCTGACCCAAGCAGTGACCTTGAGAAGACTGAGTTTGTGAATTTGGTGCTGCTTTTCTCAGAACTCACTGGGCATGATGTTTTCTCTCATGATGCCTACATGTGCACTTTAATACCTCGTGGGGACTTGTCCATCGCTGCAGCTCCCAGACCACGCTCCCTTAATGGGGCAGCTGTGGGTGAACACTGTTCTAAGGATCGTGATGTGAAACTGGAGGTAACACTTCGTGCTCTTCCCATTTGCTGTTCTGCTTTGTTAAATGTGGGTTTTCACTGTAGCATCAGTATTTCAGATATGAGATATTGGGGGGTTTAATCTCTGCCTCCTTGTCTTTTTCTCTTTGAGGAGGCTGAAAGGGATCCATTAGCTTAGTTTCTGTGTAAATATTGCTGTTTTGGTGCAGATGTACTGAACTGGCAGCTGCCTGGGGATCTGAGTAACTTGGGACAAACAGAAAAGCACAGCTTTGAAAGAGCTGGAGTGCTTGGGTTTACCTGTGGTCAGTTATATGGATCTTCAGTAAAATATGACTGGTACTTGCTTTTCTCTCTGGCAATTATTAGGATCATGGTATTATGGAACATGTGAGCATTGGCTCAGGAACCGCTGGTATTTTTGATGATGTAGACGAGAGTGATTTTAAGGCAGATTTTAGTTCAGAATTTCCAGTAGGTTTGCCTTTGATTCTCTGCATGCCTGTGATGCTTTTGGTGCCCGTGGCTCCTGTTGCTGTTGCCACTGAATGTCCCTCTGTGCCCCAGCATCACCTTGCTCCTTCCATCCACAGCCAGTGGCCCCTGGCACGCAGTCCCCGCTGTCTCTGTGTCAGTGTATTGCCTCATCACTCCGCATCCCTGCGGCCCTGCTTGTCCTCTGCGCACTCTGTGCTGCCCTCTGTGCTGCCCTGCTTGTCCCCTGCACACTCACACACGCTCCTGTCCCTTTCCCCGTCCTGCCCCCAGCCCCAGTGTGTTGAGCATTTTGTGTTGCAGCAAAGCACGAATGAATGTGCAGAGCTCCCCACTTGTTTGACACTGAGGACCACCACTGATGCCATCTGCTTCTCAAGTGATAGTTTTATGCTTTGACTGTGTTTCCTCCTCTTTTCCCTTTCTGCTTTGCATGACTCTTGAATCTCCTGTTTCTTCCTTTGGATTTCCCCTTGTCTGTCATGGACTCCTGTGCCCACACCTATCACGTGCAGGATGTTGGGACTCTGTTTCTGTCTGATATCTGTCATGTTGGTGGTTTCAAGCACGTCCATTCCTGCCTACAGTGTCTCTTGTCAGCTCCCATTTTGCCCTTCTCATTATTTCCCTCAGTCACTGGAACAGCTCATTGTGGTTTCTATGTCATAGCAGCATGAGGAGTGTGGAGATTCCTCAGAACTGGAATGCATTTTCCCAGACTAAATGTCTCCAGGTTAAAACTTGTCTAATAACCACAGAGATATGCACAGAGATATCATTTGTATAAGTATCTTAAGTCTCAGGCTTATTGTGACTGCCCTTGCTTTGTCCATCTTTGAAAAACCTCAGATGTTTAACAATTGACTGGGAGCAAGAACAAATCCTATCTTTGGCTGTGGCTGCTGGATTTCAGAAGCTGGAGGTTACACTTACTTTAAACCTTTGCTTTGCATGTCCCAGACCTTTTCTCCGATGCCTGGGGAGTCTTGTGAGAGCGGGAACCCTTCCTTTGGCAGAAGAATCTCAGTCACCAGTGAGAAGTCACCCAAGAGGGACAGGCTGAGAGAACTGATTTTCCCGTCCAATTATGACCTCCTTCGGCACCTGCAGTATGCCACACACTTCCCCATACCCCTGCTGAGTGACCAGTGCCACCCCTTCCCCCCGCCCCTGGTGAGTGACCGGTGCTCGGGCACCCCGTGGCGCTGCCTGACGGGACAGCAGAGCGTGTCCCGGGAGAGAAGGGCAGGGATCCCTGGGATTCGAGGGCAGGCCCCACAGTAACCCACCATGACCCAGGGTCTGACAAAAGCTTGCTAAATAGGACATTTTATGCTGGAGTTGGGCAGACGAATGAACACCAAAATACATGAAAGAAATACCTCTGAGCTGTATGGGATGGGGTAGTGTCCTTTCCTCCTGCCCACCCTACGCTGCTTCCAGCCTGGATTTCTGGCTGCTGCTCTGCTTCTCTGTGGGTTCTTGGGAACTGGGGGAAGCCCCATGAGGAACATACCAGATCCCAGCTCTTGGGCACATGAGTTCTCATGTTTTCCACCGTGCTGGCAAAAGGCCCCAAATATTGAACAGGCCCCAAACTGGAATGTCCCTGCTTAAGAATTATTATTATTTTAAAATAACAATGATAACTTTTTAACAATATCCTTTTGTCCTTTTAAATCCTTTCAGTCCAGGGAGTGCCATGTGAGAGTATGGTGTGATATATACAGTTTTCTTTTCTTTAAGTTTCTTACCTCACAAAGTTTGGGTTCTGATTTGTTGCATGAGAATTGTTATGAAAATATTGAATGAGCTGTTTTGAATGCTTGCTTAAAATATGATTCATATTTTGTCCATTTTGCAAGCCTTAGAAAAAAAGATAACTTGATATGGTTTTGTTTCTGAAATAATTTTGATTTGCAGATGGAGATAACCTAAGCAGCTGGGTTTTGCCAATGCAAATTGATTTTAAAATTTCAGTTATTGGTTATTCTACATATGCGTAAGTCTTGGAAGTAATTGTAAATTGGATTATTAGTAAATCTAGTTGCTGTTTTATAAATTTATATGAAAAGAGATCAAACAAAGAGAACATGCTGGATACTTACACTTTTTATCTTAATTTTACAATTCACTTGAATTTTCTGCAATAACATGCTGTTAGCTTTTCTCATATTTATTGAGGCAGCAGCAAGGAGAGACAATGGAACTTGGCAAGAACAAGAGGTTTATTTTTGAAGCCTGCAGGTGTGGTGTAAGCAGATACAATAATTTTCAGTGCTGTTTAAAATCCCTTTCTGGAGTAAATAATGCCCTCTAAAATGCTTTGTGGTTAATCTTGTCAAATCGGATTTGCAGCTGGAGAACTGCTGTTAAAAAATTTCTTCACTTGAGAGCACCAAGTCATTTGATAGAGTAAATGCACAACACTTAACTCATTAAAGGGGAGTTCAGGTGTCTGCCATAAATAATTCTCGGGTACATTTGAGTCTGGCCATGTGTTCTTACGCGTTGCCGATCCCTGGGGGTTCAGCACTGCTCCCTGAGCTGTTTGTGAAGGCAGCCCCGCAGGCTGTGCGGGCTCAGGGCCGCTGCGTGAGCGTGCCACACGGCGAGGGGTGTTCACTGGTGGGGTGTTCTCCTCCTGCTCGGGCTGGCGGCTCCTCAGCAGCGCTGTCGGCTGTGGTGCCCTCGTGTGCGGTCACCCAGCAGCTGTTGGTGCTGCAGCTGGGCACGCTCTGCCCGCGTGCTCTGCAGTCAGGGCTGTTCACCTGCTGTTCGCTGCTGTGCCGCGCCTCCGCGTCCGCCAGCGCCTTGGTCTCCTTGGGGGCTGCAAACGTCTCCGTGAATTTCAGTCTGAATGATTTGGAAAGGTGGTAGTAGAGGATGGGGTCAAAGCAGAGATTTGAGACTGCAAACAGCAAGGTAGACTCCTTGGCTTTGAAGAGAGCCCGTTTGAGGGGGCAGCTGGTTATGGCGTTGCTCTGGCTCAGCGTGTAGGGGATGCGCACGGCGTGGTAGGGCACGAAGCAGAACAGGTACCCGGCCGTCACCAGCAGGATGTGGGTCAGCGCCTTCTTCACTCTGCTGTAACTCTCACTGTACTTGTGGCGGTAGAGCTGTCTAACAGTGAGAAAATTGGAAATCAGTATCACAGCCGAGAAATTCAGGAATATTGCTGTGCAGATGAAATTAGTGAACACGTGCCAGTCCCTCCCAAATCTTGTTTTGAAATCAATGCACCCTATGCCAGGTCTTTCTTCGATGTGTTTTATGGGAATAGCCATGTTAGGTACAGTTACGAGGAGAACCATGATCCACACGACTGCAGACAATGTCTTGGCAAACCCGGGCTCCTGAATGCGGTAGATCTTAGAGCTGTGCATCAGCTGGAGGCAGCGATCCATGCTCACAAATCCCAAAAATATGATTGATAAATACATGTTCAGGTAGATGAAGCAGGCTGTGACTTGGCAGTGGAATATTCTCAGATTCCAGGATGCAATTCCTAGGTCAACAGTAATCTTCACGGGCAATGTCAAAGTCAACAAAAAATCTGCAGTGAGGAGATTGATTAAGTAGATGCTCATGCACTTCCCTTTCTGATCCTTCTGTGTGAATGCCCACAGTGCGAAACAGCTTCCAATAATTCCCAAAAGAAAAACCAAGCAGTAAAAATAGGTGAAAGGTACCATTTCTTCATGGAGATGACATTCAGAAATGTTGCTTGACATTGTAAACTCCTTGTGTGAGTTGGCTTTGCTGACAGGAGGTATCAAGGACCTACAAAAAGAACCAAGAGGACACCAACAACATCAACCCTTCCTGAGCAACAGTGGTTATTCTCTTAGAATTTTGTTTGATTAATTCTAAGAAAAAAATACCATTAGGAAGAAATATTTTTGTCTCTCTTCATGCTGCTTCCCAGATATTCTGGAGGGCTTTGTTCTCATGCTGGAAGGATTAGGAATGTATTAGGATTTGTTTCTGAAAGCATAGAGTCTTCTGAGCAGCATTTCCACTACAGCAGCTTTTCTGACAGTGTTTGGTTCAACACCCTCCTCCAGCCAAAATGCTAGAGGAAAAGGCTTGAATCTATTTAAGCATCTGGTTAATAATGATCATACGAAAACATCATAACTTTTGAAGGATTGAAACAATGCCTAAAAAAAAGTAGTATTTGTAGCATCCCCATTCTGTAAAAATGTGTTGGGAGTTCTGAGGGCATGCACTGTCCAGCCCATAAACAGATACGTCAGATGGCTGGGCAAATGGTCCTGGTCAGTCCTAAGGCTTGCAAGCTGCTCTCTATTCCTACTTGAACAGAGAATGAATTAATTATATATTTTTATGAAGGCTTTAGAAAAAGCACATTTTGAAAGAAGCAGATAATAAATAATTTTGCTCACTTTCTTTGTAGGCTTCAGTAGAAAAGTAAAGTAGAAAATTTTGGTCCTATTTTAACTAAATATGCAGCTCCAGGACTGAGGGGTTTCTGTTTGTTTGCTACACTGTGTCAGTCTGCTACAGAGAATGGCTGTGGGAAAGGCTGTTCCTTTGAATTTCTTGGAACCAACACATTTATGTACTGAGTGGCGTCAGACTGCAACGCTTCTATTCCTGTATATTGTACCTAATTTTTATATCCAGTATAAGAGAACTACTGCACATGTAATTTCATCTGTGAAATCATATCCAGATTTGCATAGTGTGTAAAGCAAAATGATTGCAGACCCTGCAGTGGTTTAAAATGTTGGAGAAAGCAGTTTGTTCCTTGCAGTTGGCTCTGTGCAGGTGTCTCTCGTCCTGAGGACAGGAGCTGGGTGTGGGCGAGGGTCCGAGGCGCTGCTGTTTCCTGCGCCGTGGCACCGTGCAGCCTGGCTTGTCCCCATCCTCCACAGGCGAGGGGCACCCCGCAAACCCAGCCCTGCAGGGCTGTGACCGGGTGATGCTGGCCACTGGCACAGCCAGGGTGGTTTGCCAAAAGCTGAGCCCCACCTCTGGAGCGTTTGGCGGTCGGATTTCGGGCTGTGCAGTCAGGGAGATCTAAATAGGCTGTAACAGACAGAGACAGACCACGTACCTGTCCTTGTGGCCTGGGGTCTCCTGAGCATTGGTCTGCAGAGCTCTGACGTCCCTCAGCGACTGCTCTGCCAAGCCGGTGGTGCGTGACCTTCTGCCCAGGCTGCCTCTGCCGGGCTCTGAAAACGGGGCTGTGGTTTTCAAATGATCTGATTGACGCAGTTAAACTCAGCGTTCAAACAGCTAGGTCACGTGGAAGTTACCCAAAAGAGCGGTGACAGAAAGAAATAAGTGCTCACGGAACAGCCCAGAGCCGTCTCCTTCCTGCCCTGGGGGAGAGGCACGCGGGGCGCTGTCAGTGTGTGACATCAGCGGCTGTTTCTTTGCTTTTGTTCTTGTAAGTCTGAAACTCTGTTTCCCCCCTTCCCTGCATATATCTCACATTTAAAATCTGTCTGGAATCGGGATTTTGCAGTGTAGTTGGTCCTCATTAATTTTAATACTCCTGCATGAAATCCTAGGTTCTGGGAATCTCATGGTGTTTGTTTTAGAGTTACACCTTAGTTGGCAGATTTGAAGGTACCTAGGGCTTCTGCTGATTGCAATGAACATTCTAAATATTTGGGTATTTTCCAAGCACCATTAAAAACAAAAATGACACATTAGGGAAGTTGAGGAAATATTTATTTTTTGGTTGGTTGGTTGGTTTTGGAAAAGATGAGAAAAGATCTGACACCATCCTGGGGGTGAGGTACTGACAGCAGTACTGAAACTCCAAATGGTGGCCCTTGGTTGTAGTTGAGAATCCACAGGAATTTACAAATCCTACACCAGAGCTTTGTGGAGGAACAGATGAAGAATGTCTGGTTTTACGTTTAGTCATAAACTGAAAGTTCAGACCATATATGTCAAAATGTTTGCAACGCTTTGTAGTCTGGAATGATCCTGTGTCCAGTTGTGAGCAAACACGGACTCATTTTATGGTGTTCTGCTCATGTGAAGCTGATCTTCCTATGCTTGTAAGGTTTCTTTAAACCCAGTCTGCAGCACTGGCAGTTGTTCCTGTCTGTGTGTCTCTGTCAGTCGGTTTCCCCTTTTCTGTAGTCAGTTTACAGCTCAGGGAACTTTTCCAGGTCTAAAAAGTGATGGTTCAGTAAACCTTTACTGCATAATGTTCTGCCTTTCCTGCAGAAGTGTTTTGGGAAGAAAACAAATATTGGAACATGAGTTCCCTGAGTGTGTGAGGAGCTGGCTTGGGGTATCTGAGGCATGATGTGCTGGGAAAGATGTGGAAGGATTAATTTACCCAGTGCTGAAAAAAGTTGGCCTCAGTTCATCCAGCAAAGTAAGGAGCAAGGCTAGGGAGATGGAACAGAGGCTTGGTCTGACACTGGTATTACTTGGGACTTGTCACTCACAGGGTGGGATTGCAGCAGGATCAGGGGCACGGAACCATTTCCTGACTAGGGAAGCTCTTGGAGGAGGATTTTTTCAACATGAACGAAAAGCTGGAAATGAAACATCCCTTTTGAATATGGGTGTTGATCACCATCCATTCCCCTGGTGCTTGCATGTAGATTCCTGTCATTCTAATGTCAGTAATCTGGTGGGGTGTGAAACAAGTACACAATATAAATAGTTTTTTCAAAGCTTGCAAAGCAATAAGAAAGTTATTCAAATATATGTTCTGGAAGTGTTTCCACCTGTCTGTGCCAGTGATCTTTCACAGCCTCAACTATGTAAATTTACATTGGCAAATACCAAGCCCTGCCATGTAGGGAACAGAAGGTTTTTGCCATAAATGACAAAAGATCTCCCACAAAGCACCAGATTCCCTTCTCCAGCAGGCTAGTTCCCTTGCTTGGAGGGCAGAGCCTGCAGAGCATCAGCCTGACAGAGTCAGGGAGCTCTGAAAGAACCATATAAATAATCTTTTATGTGTTTTCTTTAATAAACCCAACCAGAATACAGCCTTCTCCTGCAGTCCCTGTGGGTAGATTCAGGCTGGCAACCCCCAGCTCCCACAGTCCGATGGACACCCGGGCTGCCCTGGGCGTGGGGTACTGGTGCTCACGGGGATCAGGCTGGAACCGCTCTGCCGTGGGGGGGAAATACACAGAGCTGAACTTGCTCTGCAAAGCTGTGTGTGAACCCAGAGGAGGTGTCCAGACCTTTAGCTGGAGTACAATCCTGTGGAATGGTAGAATCCTGCTGCTGCTGATCAGTGGTCTTGGATCAAGAGAAGTTACCCGCAGCCGTGGAGAAGGTGCAAGGACCAAATGTTTAAAGATTTTTCACCCTTAGGTCTGTTTGGACTAGAATGAAATGCAGTGGCAGAACGGTGTAGGACATGTTATTTCTGTTCCTATAGCTTCTTTGTTAAGTAAAATGAAGACATTCAGCTTCCAGAGCCACTGTCTAAAAGCTTTAAGGGATACTTGAGGCCCTGGTAGGTTTTCCCTGTACAATGATAAAATCAATTTTTTAAAAAAAGCTGCTCTGAAAAATAAAGTTAAAAAAGAGATTATATTTGTATAGAGGAGGTTGGTGTGGCTTTCAGCTGTTACCTTGGTACAGACAGAAATGCTTTACTGCTGTGTAAAAATCATGGGAAAACCAGCAAACCATTCTTTCTGGATTTAAATGTACCAGAGTTTCTAGACAGCTGTACCTGTGTGTTCCCACACGGCTCCGGGATGTTTGTGCCTCCTCCTGCACCAGCGGCGAGGGAGTTGCTACAGTTTGGTGTGGATGTGTTTCTGTTCCTGTAAGTCCAGAGAAGCAGACTGGTGTGGTTTTGGGTCTGTTGGATGGTCCTTTCAGAGACCCAGGGCCTGGAGCTCCAAAATGTGCCGTTCCAGTTACTCCTCTCTCTGTTTTTGAGATCCAGATGGGGCGTGTCTAATGCAATCATGGCATCAGCTGAAACAGCACATAGTGAATATATTGGCACGTGCAATAATGAGTTTAGACAGGGAAATAGCACCCGGTGTTATGCTGAAACCCCTCTTCTGTTTGTTGCTGGTTGTCGTGTGCTCCGTTTCTTTGGGACGTTTGTGTTCATGAATAACTTCCTGAAATGTGCATTATTGGAGAGACACAAACCTACACTATGTTTATACTTTCCCGAAGCGTATTTGATCTTCTGGATTTAGAAATTTCAACCTCACTTGAAGCTTTCAGTTTGAGATGCAGTTTTTGATACAGCTTTTCTCTAAAGGGGAGGCAGAGGAAAAAATAAATAATGGGGTCGAGGCAGACATTTGCAGCAGACAGCACCAGAGTGAACTCCTTGGCGTAGTAGAGTGATTTTTGGGACTGGCAGGTGAACCGGGAGCTGGTCTGGCTCAGGGTGTATGGGGTCCTGCAGAGGTGGTAGGGCACAAAGCAAACAACAAACACAAACATGATGGTGAAGATGTTCCGGCTGGTTTTTCTCTTGGCCACATCTGAGCCTCTCCGGAATTTTTTGTAAGAGCTGTATATTTTTTTGGATATAGAAGTGTAAAATACGATTAGCAGAAAAAAAACAACCCAGAAAATCCCTGTGCAAATATAAGTTGTTGCTTCGTGCCACTGTCTGCCAAGCTCACTTTTAAGACCTATACATTTTCTGGAGTAATTGTCTTTAGTGATTTCATTAGTTAAAATCATATTTGGAAATGACATAATCATTAATAATAGCCATATGATTATAGAGACCACCTTGCTGTAGTTAACTGTGTGAACAAAGGAGGTGAACAAAGGCTTTACGATTTTGTAGTATCTGTCAAACCCTATGAGGCCAAAGAAGGTGATCCCGATGTACATGTTCATGTAGAACACAACCGCGGAGTATCTGCACACAAACAGGTTGAGCTCTGGAGGTGCAATTTCTGAATCGGCAAGGATTTTGAAAGGAAACGTCAGGCTCATGAGGAGATCAGCCACAGCGATGTTTTTGAGGTAGACAATAAAGCTCTTTGTGCTGGAAACGTAGAGGAAGACCCAGGCTGCCACGGCGTTGAGCGAGAGCCCTGCGAGGAGGATGAGGCAGTAGAGCAGCGGGATGACTGTTGTAGTTACTGCCGTGCTGTGGCTGCAGTTGTGTCCTGAGGAGTTGGTGCTGGAGTTGGACATCTTACAGTGTCTTCATTCCTAGAAGCAGAGAACAGAGTGTATCAGTAGGACAGGGTGGTGCTGGGCTTTCTGCTAATTAAGTTTTCTGCTCTCACTTCCAAATAAACTTGGTGTGCCTCTCAGAAATGACCACGTTCCCACACCACAACATTCCCAGCGGGGAATGAAGAGAATTTTCTGAGTGCTGGCATCTCACTTTCCGATGATGTTCCAGGCATATTGCTGCTGTGAACAGAGGATCCGTTTGCTTCTCTGTTTGGCTTTAACCCATTGCCTTCCAGCCCAGGGCTGCCCCTTTCCTGCAGGTGTGAGCCCACGTGCCGTGAGCTGGGACTGACCCACAGCGATCTGGTGACTCAAAGGGTTAATGAGATGTGTTTAAGGACCAATATTTTTGGCATTGATTTACCATGAAGCATGAGAGATATGAATATTCCTGGTCAAAATGTTCTGTAAAAACTCCTCTTCTGTTAGTCAAGTGTGGAGATACCCAGCGTATGCCAATATATCCCAACGTTCCCTTGCAAGGAACTCACGTGTGCAGCTGGCAGAGTTTGCTTTAAACTTCCAGCAGCCCAGCACACAGGAATGTGCCTGTGTGGTAGTTTGTAATGTGGGAGCTTGAGCTGGCTTCTCAAGTCAGTCAGATTTATATTTTAAAGGATCTCCAAGAAGAAATCACATCTGCTGTCTGCTTTGCTTTGCCAGAATGTTTGTGGGGGTGGATTATCCTCTGTGGGGAGGGCAGAACAAATATAGATATAAATATAATGCTGCTGTATTTGGCAAGTGAAACCCTGGGCAAGTGGAAAATATGTGCCTTAGAGCTGGGAAAAAACCCATCTTGTCTTATAGAAAAGAAATAATTTCCTTTTATCCCCAATTCTGAGTCAGTAGCTGATGTCTCTGTGGAGCAGGTTGGAGCCTGAACACAATAGCTAGAAATGGACATTTTCTCTCAAATAGGTAAAACAGTCTCCTTTGGTATATTGTTTTCTGTACCTCTTACAGATGGTGTAAAGGCTGATCAGTTTAGGTGTGTTCTGGAACCTGCCTGGATGACAGGAACATGGAGTGGGTGTGTTACCCTGTGCACACTAAAAGCCTCCACTTAACCTCTTCCTCATCGTTCTCCCACCAGAGCAGCAGCCGTCCTGTCTTTGTGTTTCAGCTCTAGTCATCAAGGCATTTGTTTTTGTTTGGCTGGGATTTTAAAAGAAAAGAAGGTTTGGAGAGCAGGTATTAAACTACCACATGAAAAGGTGTGTTAGGGCTGGGAGGTTATGTGAGTAAAGCTTGGGGTGATACTGCTGAAATTAGAGGGATCTTCTGGAAAGCACTAATAGCAAATGGCATTTTTATTTAAATAGTAACTCACTGTATTTAAAAAGTCTTCTCTTCTGCTGTATCCCTGTTCACTTTCTCCCTTCAGGCTGTCTCAGCAGGACCTTCTCTCTGCACATGTTGTGTTAAGAACTTGTTCCTTCTCTGTAGGGTTTTCTACAGCCAAGAACCCGCAGGTGGGTCTTTCTGTGCTTGGATTTGGGAGTAGATATTAAATTGTTTAGGAAGTTCATGAAGTATGTTTTGTGCTGAGGCATCATACAACAAAGGATTGCTTCAGAACTGTGTGACTAGAGATGTGGACGTCAAGTCTTTGTAAAGTCCATTGTGTCAGTGCAGAACAGAGGACACCCTATGGAAATTTTACATTTGACACCAGCACATTTATCAACTGTCTGTCATTGAGAGGGAGGCACAGGCCAGGCCAGACTCTGTACATCTTTCCCTATCATGGGCATGTCCTTACCTTGACTCAGTAGGCTGCTGTGGTACTTTGCTAAGGGTCTAGAGCACTGTCCATTCTCAGGCACAGGGCCTCTGCTCTTGCTGGGAGACCTGCGGGAGAGACAGAAAGATACAGTCCTGTATCTGACAGTGTGAACCTGTGGTGTCACAGCACCACACCTGATCAGTGTTGGGGACAGAGCCATGGAGCACCCAGTGGTTGGGGACAGAGCCGTGGAGTGGTCATGTTCAAGCTAAACCCCATCAGTGCATGGGTGAGGCTGGAGCCTCCCGTGTCCCCCTGCTGAGCGTCGCAGCTCTGTGTTCATGGTCAGTTACAGATGTTCTTTTTGTCACCTCGTCACACAGCTCTCTTTGGAGGGCCTTATGCTACTGCTGTGACTAGTTCAGCACTGACAGCCAATGCTGTCACCTTCCTGGCCTGTGCCCTCTGTCCGTTCGTGGGGCGCGGGGTGGCTCCTGGAGTGGCTACTGGTGGGAGGCAGAGGGTACCTGTCAGTGCCAGCATTTGGGAGGGCTGTCACAGCAGCCTTTCCTACTTGAGCAGCTGTTCTTGTTTGAGTGCTTGGGCCAGCATAAAGTACAGTGATTCTGTGTTAATAATGTCAGCTAGTCGTGCAAAACCAGCAAACTTGATTCACCAGATGACCAGGATTGACTGGATAAGATATAGAAAAGTTCTGAACATTCCCAGCTTGCATATCGTTGTCTTGGCAAAACACACGAAAGGGAGGCTGCATAAACCACTAGAAGTGCTCAGTCCCTTCTGAGGTCAGACTTTTGTGCTGTCCCCTGTGACTCTTCCACAGTAGCATTTAAGGCAATTCTTGACTTCTGTAACTTGGCTGTCAAGTTTCAAAGTTCATCCTGCTTTACTGAACGTAAGAATAATATTTATAAGTAGTTTTGTTTATTTACCCTGAATTTACAAGAGGTTGTGTAGTTCCAAGTACACATTTTAGCTATTTATGGAAACTAATGCAGCTGTTTAATAAATATGTAATACAGTTTACTGGGTCAGGAACTGTGACAGTGGTCACTATCACTTTTTTGAACTGCAAAATGGAGTTAATCAGGGGAGGTGATCATGCCAGATGGTACCTCTGATGTTAGGAGGAAGCTGGAGAAGGAGGAAGCACAGCGCACACCACAGCCAGTGCAAGTTGTGCTGAGTATGCTAAAAGAAGAATCTTATTTTAAGATTTTCTCTCTAATGTGGTGGGAATGTTAGTACTGGTCGAACTTGCAGTGCTGGCCACGCTGGTGTAATGCAGTGGGAAAGCTGCTGTGGGTGTCCCTGTGGGGTGGAAGGGTAGTGAGGCACAGGAGCACAGGGTCTGGGAGCTGTGCTGTGCACCCCCAGGGTGTCGGGGGCCAGGCAGGGCTGGCTGAGGGAAGCCCTCCCCCAAACACTGGGGCACTTGTTGGCCTGCGTGTGCTCAGGGCTGCTCTGACCCTTCTCTGTGTCCCCCCAGAGGAGCCCAGGCTGGCAGCCTGTGGGTGCCTGCCAGGTGGAGACACTCAGGGTCCCTGGCTGGAATTGCTGGTCTCCTCTGGAAGGCAGTGCTTGCGGTGACTGTGGAGATATGTTGGTGCATTTGACTTGTTGCAAGTTTGCCAAGAGACTAAAATTTTGTTATTTACTGTTCTTATTATGACATTTGTCATAGGGCAATGTCTGGGTTTTAATACTTAAGAGAATAAAAGTATGCAAAATACACTAATGGGCTATTTTAGCCTCTGAAAGTGGCCTGTTGGGTGGCAGTTGTTCTTGGTTGTCATAGAATGTAGTGGAGGAAAAGGGGATGAATCCTGGAGTTAGGATGACAGAAGGAGCAAGGCGCATTCCCGCTGCAGGAAGCAGAGGGGAGTACCTGCCGTGGCCCCGGACGTGGCGGTGCCCAGGACGCCCTTCCTCAGGCGCAGCACCAGGAAGGGCTGGTCAGTGCAGCAGTGACCACTGGAGTGTCTCGTCCTTGCCTCCCAGCTCTTGCTTTCCAGGCCCCTCAGGTGTGGTGTGCAAGGACAGAGGACACAGAAAGCCGTGTCTCTGCTCAGCTGCTCCTTGGGCTGCCCCTGACAGCGGCTGGGAATGGACGTGTGTCCTGTGGCTGTGGCCCCGTGAGTAGCAGTGCCCCTGCAAGCCTGGTGACACTGGGGTGTGTTCTGTCTGCAGCTGCAGTTGCTGAGGGGAAGGACAGGTGGGTGAGTGACTCCGTGCACGTTAACAGTACATCCCACTTCTGATCCAGGAAGGCAAAACCCAGGGCGTTGTAGCGAGGAGGCGGCAGTCGGCGACCGCAGTTATTACATCAGGTAGATCATCCGTGATGTTCTCCTGGCACCTGCAATGACCTTCTGGAGCTCTGAAGGACACAGAGAGGAGAGCCAACCGGTACACAGAGCAGAGGAGATAAGGTTGTGTATTTCCTGTTAAAGCCGTGGGCTCCTTTGGGCGCAGTGTCAGCACACCTCAAGGGCAGAATTGTATTTTTGTCTTGCAAAAACCACTAGTAACTGTTTCATTTCTTCTTCCTGTCCAGCAGTCTCTGTGCTCTTCTGAAATCTGAAGTTTAACAGCTTTGTCTTCCTGATAAGCTAGATTTTTCATTTTTTTTTTCTCTGATTTTTAGAGTCTGCGTTATTCTGAGCACGCTTTTAGCCTTAAAAGATTGTAGTCTGTGAAGTATCTGTGCAAACCCTGATACTCAGATGGAAACCTGGGTGATGCTTTGAGCTCTTTGCATGTAGCAAAATTTTCAGATATAACTCAAATACTCAGTTTTTTTAATTGTCTCAAAATTCCTCCGGTGAGATCCTTCCTATCTCACATCAGTTATCGTGTTGGAATTAGGGAATGGTGGATGTGAGAGGAAATGTTAGGATCAGGTAAGAATAGCTTAAGAACTGAATAACAATAATAATAATAGATTGTAATGAAGAAAAATAACAAGGAGAGAGAGAAACTCTAAGAAAAACAAGCAGGTCAGCTGTCCTGGTGTGTCCCTCTGCACTGGCAGGGCATGAGAAGCTGGAAAGTCTTTGACTTGGTGCAGGCCATGTTCATCAACAGCTAAACCATCAGGGTGTTATCAACATCATTCTTATCCCAAACCCAAACACACTTCTGTACCAGCTACTGGGAGAAAATTAACTCTATCCCAGCTAAAACCCTGGGTCAATAAAATGCTTTAATGATTATTAGTGTCAATGTCCTAAAACTGGGTTTTTAAAAGTAGTAAAATGTGGCTTGAGGAAATTTTTCCCTTTAATATTATATTTTAATAGTAGCATTTGTCATTCAAATATTTTATTTTAAATTCTATTTTCTGATGTTTTAAACTATGAGTTTCGTATAATTACGTTTTCTCTGTCATAAATTAAAAGTAGTTGCTTAAGAAAAATACCTTTTTTAAGGTAGACGAGAAGAATCTTTGCCTGTGGGTCCTCCGTGTGCTGGCGCAGCTGGAGCCTGCTCCAGGGCTCAGCATCACGGGTGAAACAGTAGTTTCTGTACCCGTTTCTGTAGTTAGTTAGTTAGTTAAAACTGCTCGTTTGTGCTGTTAGTTGTTAGTGGTTTGCAGAACGCGTGGATGTTCACCTCATTTGCCAATTCAAAAAGTAAAATTGCAGTGGCAGTTACTTAAAAATACCCGAGGAAGTTTGGGGCGTTGGCAGGAGCAGGAACAGGAGGCGGCGTCTCACCTGGACAGAAGCGTGGGATGGATGGCGTGCGTGGTCCCTCTTCTGCTGTGCCCCGCCGAGAGCTCTTCGCAGCTGCGGGGAGCCGCTCCCGGGGAGCCGCTCCTGGTGCTGCCCGCGCCGGTGCTGCCCTCTCCGGCGCTGCCCCGCTGCTGCCCGCCCCGGTGCTGCCCGCCGNGTGCGGGGCACTTCGGAGCAGAAAGGGGAAGGGCTGCGGAGCCGAGCCGTGCCCCTGCCCGCTGTGGCCGGGCTCTCAGCCTGCAGCTGGCCCGGGCGGTTCCTTGGAGACCGGCGCTGAGCAGCTTTCAGGAGAGACACAAGTGCAGCTGGCACAACAGTGAGCGGTCTGAACTGCAGGGCTGGAGTTTGCTTTTCCTAAACTGTTCCCAGGGCTGGCTGCGACCTTTTCTGTGACGCATCCTGCCCTCGGAGCTGCGGCTCTGTGCATGGGAGGGTTTGAACTGGAGCCATGGGCTTGTGCGGTGCCTGCTCAGGGCGTGCTCAGGCTGGGAGATGGATTCTGCGGATACGTGATGGGTCTTTGGTGTTTGGCTGTTTCCTTTCTCTTCTTTTTTGTCATATTCTTTTCTTTTAACCTTAGACACCTGCTTGGCTTTCTCCCTTGCTGTTGTTCCTGTAAGTTTTCTGTGAGGCTTTGAAATCAAACACAGAATTAGTGGAAATGTGTGGTAATAGAAGAACTAATATCTTCTCTGTGGATGTAGGAAACGAGTACATTCTGAGAGAGAGCAGACAGAGGTTTGGGGAGTTAAATTGAGGTTTAAATATTTATTTAAAAATCGTGAAATGTGTACATTGTGTACCTTAGAACTGGTAAACATTTAGTGCAGGCCTTGAGCTCTGCTTGACAGTGTGTCACCCAAACCCTACAGAAAATACACAATTCCTCATGGACTTTGCTTCTGTGAGGGTTTATCTGTGCAGAAGGGCCCAAAGGCATGGGGAAATGCATGTACCTTCTCCCTGCAGGTCACTGCTATGTCCACATCCTTTACTTGGGGCCATTGTGAGTTACCCTGAACCTCTAGTCCCTTCCGCCCCCAAATTTCGTTGAATATCTCTCAGTGCAATAGGAGTATCTTGAGAGGCAAAATAGTCTGTACATTCGTGTCAGTACTCTTGCCCCTCTCCGGATCCTGAGACTCGCAGCTCAGAGCTGTAGTGGTCAGTTCATGGCTTTGGGGTGATGGCTTTGGGTGTTGGTTTCAGGGACAGTTTCCCGCTTCCCGTACGGATCAGGCAGAATGGTGCGCGAGGCTTCTCAGGTGCTCCCCAGAAGGCTCCAGTCAGCCAAGCTTTTCCTCTCTTCCCATGCACCTTGTGGTCATTGCTTGAAGCAGGGATGAGTGGAGTGAATCAGATAAGGCCTTGGTTTAAAAACCATTGGCTCTCCAAGGCAGAGTTTGTAACTAATTCTAAAAAAGCCCAAAACCTCAACTTTTTTTTTTTTTTTTTTTGTGTGTGTGTGTGTATATGTGTGTGTGTGTGTGTGTGTGTGTGTGTGTGTCCTCTCCCCAGAAGCAGCAGCAGAAGCCTCAAGATCCCTTTTGGGACCAAGGTCAGCCTTCAGAGTCTGACCTACAACAAACTTTTTCAATGGCTTCCTCATCTAACCTCTAAATTAAAATAAGGATTGTTCCATTTGTGTCCAGATGGAATCCTTGCAGGAGAGGAAGGAAGGGAAGTGCAGTCTGCCAAGACAAGTGAGTTTTATAGAGAAACTTGTAAAATAAAAGGTATGAGGAACTTCTGGCAAAGCAGAATTGTTCACCAGCCTCAATGGAATCTCTCACTCCCATGGGCAGTTCTCACTCTGCATGCACCACCCCACAACTTCTGTTAAAGAAGGCTCAGGAAAAAAGAAATTTGGAAAAAAATAGCTGAAACATTCAGAAGTTATTACCATTATTTCAAGTGATTGAGCATTTAGCAAAGAGGTGAATAGGCTCTTTTGCTGATTCATCAGAAAAATCATGACTTAAGCCTGCTGCCAGCACTTTGCCGGTCTCTGTGTGATGGAAGCGGCTTTTCCCATGGGCTAAAACGGCAAATGTGTCACTGCAGGGCTGGGCTCTTGTGGGGCAGCCTGCGGGCATGGTGCATCTTTGGAGTTTAATTCTCTGTTTATTATTCCTTATCTGAAAGACTGGATGTGGATGGAGAGTCTGACTTGGAAAATTCCGCCTGGCTTAAAAGGTGTCCTCAGTGCTCTCTGACACCCATTTCCTCTCCTGGAGTCTCAGATCAGATCCTGAGTAGCTCTTGTGCCACCTAGAAGCGGGACTGTGATGTTGTAAAGCAGATTAACCTATTCAGGTCGTAGTGGCTTGGATATTCTTTCCCATCCCTCCTCCTGCTGCTCCCTTCCCCCAGGCAAAAGCAGGGAGTGCTCCGAGACACGAAGTGCGGCACCGCGTCCTCGCCTGCCCTGGAAACGCGCGTGTGGCCGGGCCGGCCGCCCCTGCCCAGCCAGCGGGAGGCTGTGGCAAACAGCTCGGGCACGGCACACCCCTGATGCCTCTCTTTGTCTCTGATTTGCGTGCTGGGGCTCTGCAAATGGGCCCTGCTGGGGCTGGGGGGTGAGGGAATGTTTAACAAGCTGTTGCCTTGTGCTGGCTTTGTCGCTCTAAAGAAAGCACCACCACTGCATTTATGGCTTCCTTAGAACGTGATGCAACTCATTTATGCTGAGTAACTTGGATCAAAGTCAGCAGGTGGATGCTGCAGTGGATTTCCATCAGTTGTGCTGGGAAGGCCAGCTGGCTTTTTAGGGATACAGCAAACACCAGAGCTCCAGGGAATGTCCCACATTCTCTGCATGCCCAGGCTTCCTGTCAACCCTGATTGCTGTGCCTGGTCCCGTGACTTTCAGAGCAATTCCCACTGACATTTCATGAGATGTTTTTAGAACAATTTCTGTTTTGCTCTACTTGTTACTTATGTAATGGAATTGCACCCCCAGGATGAGAGTACAGAACAGTTGTTGGCCACAGTCTGCCTCTGAACAGAAGGGTGTGCTCCTTCCTTCTAGGGGGGAAATGTCTTTAGGTTGAACTCAGAAGTGGCTATTTAGTTCTTACACAGTTCAGGGTTGTTTCCTGTGCTTTGCAAAACATTTTTGGGGTGCAGAACCCAAACTATTTAAAATAAATATAGTGACCCCCTGAACGGGCAGCATGACCCTGCTGCTCAGGCTTGCAATGATTGTAACTCACCAACTTCATTTCTCAGAAAGGAATCAAGATAATGGTGTTTACCTTGAGTGGTGAGTGAAGAACACAACTTTGTGTGTGTTAATGCATTGAGGTAAAGCATAAAAAGCTTTGAACAACCTGTAAGTTCACCTTTCCATGTTAAATGTCCAAGGCTGTTCGGGTGGCTGTAAACAGCCATCAGTGTCTGGCCTGCTGGGGACGTTGCCTGTCTCCCTCTCACTGTGCTTTGATTTGATGTATTATTTTTCTGGTTTATTTATTTATTTTAGTCTGTTGTATTTATTTATTTGGGGTGTCTGATGACAGTCTTTCTACTTGAAACACAGCTCAAATGCAAATAAAGCAAAACATTTCATGTACTGTCAAGTTTGTTACCTGACTTGAACAGTGCCTGGTCCTGGCAGATTGAGTGGATCAAAGGTTGTGTGTGTGTGTGAGTAGTTTTGTACTTTAGATGTT
Source organism: Ifrita kowaldi (assembly GCA_013398055.1). NCBI lineage: Eukaryota > Metazoa > Chordata > Aves > Passeriformes > Cinclosomatidae > Ifrita > Ifrita kowaldi. The sequence continues at coordinate 53,857 of VZRS01006604.1, forward strand.
CATACTTTGTATTCTGAAATTCTGTTTTTGTAGGCTTTCTTAGAGGTATGGCTGTGCTTTTTGGTTTGAAATGTCATTCTTGGCTGAACCTTGTTTAGAATTGTTAAACTAGAACCAAGCACATCAGTCAGAGAGCTGCATGCAGTGAGGAGGTGGAGTGTGCACTCTGAGGAAGCCCCAAAGGAAGGGGCAGTGCAGTGTTTCCAGCGTAAGATGCTGTTCTGTGATGGATTAAATGTTGCAGCACAGATAATTTTTTGCAGTGAGAAGTAAGCAGTTGTCCTGGGCAGAGGATTAAGGGCTTAAGGGGTGGGTGGGGTGCCTGAGCTCTGTGTACAGCTTCACCCCGTTGGAATGATTCTGGCCAGCAGGGCAAGCCGAGGGGCTGCTCTGTTATACAAACACGGGTATTCTTCCAAAATGCCAGCCAAATCGAATGTTTAAGGATCCAAAGATGTGGCTGCTGTTTCCAAAGGGTTAGAAAGCAGGCAGTGAGCATGGTTACTAGATGGCCCCGCACTTTACCATGCACTTTAGGTGGCTTAAGAACAAACCAGTAATGTATTTTACCTTTAGCCATACAAGTCTGCTTCTTCCCCCAAAATCCACCTACTGCTGGTTGTTGTAGTAAGAGAAGCTTTTAATGCTTTGTCTGAGCTCAGGGCCTAAGAAAGGAATCATTTTGTATGATCCTGCTCATGGACTTCTGTCCCAGAGCTGGAGAACGCAGAGCCAGAGAGGGGAGAGCACTGCTGCCGTGTCCCAGCACGTCTGGTGACAAAGAGATTGGGGATGCTTTGGTTCTTCACGTGTCTGGTGACAGCAGTGTGGGGTGGGGTGGCAGCTCTGCAGTCTCTGCTGACAGAAGTGGGGCTGATGGATCCTGACTTGTGCTCTGAGTGCAGGATCTTACAGCACCAAGCCATTGCTGTGTGGAAGTGGTATCTGTGGCTGCAGATCAAACCCGTGCCCTTTCCAGACCTGCTAACAGAGCTGTCACTGCTTCCAGCCCTACTGAACATGAAATCATGCAGCTCCTAGTGTATCAGTGGCCAAGCTCTGGGGATGGCTAAAAGCAAGATGAACAAGACAAATATTTTACTAGGATAATCCCCCTAGAAGGCCAGCTAATTACAAAAGTATTGCATGACTTCTAGTTGGGTTTTTACCCTGTCAAATCTGCCAGCAAATCTCTTCTGCTCAGTTTTGTTTGGGTGACGGGTGGATGTCTGTGCATCCTCGTGGAGCAGCTTTCTGAGGCCTTACAAAGATTTGTCTGGAGCTCACTCACCGGGCCCATGTCCGTGTTCAGGTGGCACCACTGCCGCTCCCACGTGGATGTTTTACCTTGCGGGGTGCCAGGAGATCCAGAGGGGCACTGAGGGAGGGGACTGTGCTGGACTGAATTAGAAAATGCTTCATGTGGGATTTGATTAAGTAATTTTCCTTACTTAATCAAAGTAGGCTTTTCTGCAGCTGATTCTCTTGTATTTCAGCCACAGACAGCAGTTTTTCTCGTTGCATGTTTGTACTTAAAAGACCATCTACATAATTTTTGCAATTTCTCCTGTGTGTCTTTCTCAAATTGTATTTGTGTTTAAAGTACCTCATTTTCTGATTTCAGAGTCATACATTCTACATCTGTAACGTTTTCAGGAAATGGGAAGCTCTTGATTTCCTTTAGTGTGCAAGATAAACTCTCCTTGAAAACTGCACTCCTTTACCTTTTTCTCTTTTTTCTTTCCTTTTTTTTTTTTTTTTTAAGCCTTTTTCTCATCTTTCCACCATTTCTGGTCACAAGGTTAATATCTGGTCACAAGTTTCTTGATCACAAGCCTAATATCTGGGTCAACACTCAGCACAGAAGAGGACAAAAACTCATCAAATGGTGTCTCTTCTGGGGAGGGTGAGGAGGACAAACCCGTGGATCTGTCCCTGCAGTTTTGTGTTGAATTCTCATCCCCCAGTTAGATGCAAAATGGGGGTATCTTTTATACCTTAGTAACTGCTAATGTGCAGAGTTCTGTGGGTGGGGCTGTAGTCAAACCTTTCGCTGCTCATGGGTGCATTGTACAGAATTTATGTGCAGGTAGGTGGTGGACTTGGTTTGCAAAGCAGTTCTGGTTAACACAAACCACGAGACCTCCACCTGGTTTTGTGTCTGCGCCAGGGGCTCCGTCGCATGTTGAGTTCTGCATTTTCCTCACAGTTCTCTGCTTCCAGCCCTGATGCATGGCTGGGTGAGCCTGTCACGGCCACGCTGCCTGTCAGTGCTTTCCCACTGCTCAATCCGTCATGAGAGCCTGGTGGGTGCCCATGCAAAGACAGATTTTTAGAAACTTGGGGGGGGTTGAGTTTCCTTTTTTAAGGTTCCTGTGAAGTTGCGCTGGTGGAAAGTCACGGGAAGGGTCATTACTAGAAAAACCACAGAAGCAGAGGGCAAAATAAATATATGTAATGACAAAAGTCCTGCACCTGCAGCGATCTGGAGCTGGCTCTGAGTAGGGGTTCAAAGCTCATTTCTCCCACAGTAACGCACTGGCATGGAGAGTTCTGCCTGGGCTGTTCAATCAGAGTACGTAAAATATAATTACATTTGAACTACAAACACTGTAATGCAAATCTTCCTGAATGTAAAAAATCCCAAATGTTCATGAATTGTTCAGTTGTTCAGGAATTGCTCCTTGCATTCTTGGGTCAGATCTGCTGTTGTACTTCCGCACAGAAAACTCTGTTTCCTCTGAAAAATGGGACTCTGGGACTGCACAGCCACAGTTTATATCCTTGTCTGCCCTGATGTGGCTCTCCGAAAGGGCAGCAATAGGTCAGGGCCTGAGACTTTCCATACAACTTCCTTGTAGCTTTTTCTTTCAAGATGAACTTTTAGAGGCCAAAATTCCATGTCAAATCTGGATAAATTAAACATAGTTATCTGGTATTTGGCGATTGGGATATTGTTGTATAATTCCTTTTTAGCCCTGGGAAAATACCTCACAAACAGCCTCTTCAAAGAGCTGTCATGTAAGTGAGTGTGTGTACAAACCAGTGATGGAGGATTATCACAGATACTCCCTGTCATGTAAAGTAAACTGCTCTTGGGGTGATTTTACGGTGGAGTGTTGTCTGCAGCCGAGGGCTCAGGCTGCAGTGCAGGGGGGTCCTGGCTGGCCTCTGTGCTGGGATGCATGGCCGTGTCTTCCCTTCCCAGATTTCATATGGATATCCCACTGCTGGGACTACACTTCCCAGAAACTACACTTCCTGTGCTTTGAAGGGCATCCTCCCACCCCCTGAGTGTGGCTGCTTTGGGTAATAGATTTTTTGGCAGAAAGCTCTTACGAGGGATCAGCAGTAGTGTCTCTCCTAGGAGGAAACACCATGAAAATCCATCCTTTAGTGAAAAATGAGTGGGTAGTGAGAAAGGTGGTGTGTGTGCGTGCTGTCAGGAGGGCACACAGCACCGAGGGGTGCAGGTGCCCGTCTGTGTCTGCAGCCACCCCCGCGCTGCACCATCAGCTCCGCCCTGTGCCAGGGCAAATCCCGGCCCTGCACGCCCGGTCTGCTGTCCCCTCGCCTGCCTTTGGTGTCCTCTGGCGAGGCACCGACAGGGATATTGCCACTCAAGCGGCTCTTTGGGCTCTGCTGGGCTTGGGTGGACGATCCACCTGGAAAAAGGTCACTGTGGATTTAACACAGCAAGTACCAGGCACAGTTGAACAAGGCGTAAACGCTTGCTGATTTACACTTGTAAAAGGGAGACCAGAAGCACTCAGTCTTGGTTTGCTTTAACCATATAAGACCTAAGAGGACAGTCTTTAGTTAGGAATGTCTGCACACAGAACTGATCTTCCAGTCCTAAATAGTATCATTCCGTTTAATTTGGTGCTTGTGAGAATTTAAACTATGCAACCGAGTCCCCAGAATGGTTCTCTTAATATGGCTTTGTACATGCATGGACTGCTTAGGGTGCAAGATGGCAGATTTGGTCCCAGAACTAGTCTGGTGTGTGTGAACAGTTTTCTTACAGAGCTGATTGGGAAACAGGGTTTATCTGTGGTATTTTAGCCATGTAAACTATTTTTATTTAAAGTAGGATAAATACCCAAAATATCCTGCCTTCCTTTCCAGAAATGTTCTCTCCTGAACAATGTAAGTGGTTTTATAATATTTGTGTTAATCCAGATATTATCATACTTACATTTCAACTTCTTAATTATTCATAAACCGAAATATAAACCTAAACCAATAGTGTTTAAAAAAATTAGAAGAACGAAACCCTTCTTTCAGTGGAAAACTTTATCAAAGATGTTCTCATGCAAAACTTAATCTTGTTATTTGAGTGCTGCATTTTCAGCGTTTTCTTGTCAACCCCTTTTTTTTGTGTATTAAAAGGAAAGTCCTTCTGTGTGTGAGGCACTGGCCGATGGACTGTCGCCATCTCCTGCTTGTGCAGCTGCGCTGCATCCCGGGCTGGCTGCGAGCACGGATTGCTCGGGGCGCCTGCCAGTTCCTGCCAGCCTGCCTTTACTAGGCTGGTTATTTTTTCTCCGAGCAGCTTTTGCTCTAAACAAATCCGATTTGGTCCCCAGTGAGTCCAGGACAAAACGATCCCTGTGGACCTCGCGGGGTTGGGAGGATTCAGCACAAACACTGGGTGAGTTGGTGCTGCCGGCACCGAAGCGCCGTGAGGGAACACGGAGACGCTCGGGCTGTGGCACACTGCCATGTGGCACCAGAGCCCTGCGCTGCCCCGGGCACACCGAGGCTCCCCACGGAGCCTGTGCCACCTCCTCCCCTTCCCTGCGCCTGCTGCCGTCCACTGGACCCTGGGGAAGCTGATTCCTCATGATGCATCCCGCTCCGAGGCCAGAGGGTCCGTCCTGGCTGGAGCCTCCTGAGCTCAGGGTTGTTTTCTGAGCTGAGGCAGCCCTACGTTGGTTTTTAAACCAACCAACTAACCTACCGAATCAGCCCCACAGGGTGAGCCTGATCCCTGCGGGGATGGAATTTGAGATGGATGTTGGTGAGCTGACACAGAAAAGCTGAACGTGTCTGCACATCCCGCAATGAGCTTCCATGGTCAGGTACTTAAAGAGACATTTTATTTACATGATCTACAAGCACTCTCACGAGTCAGCAGAGTCTCTGTGGGTGCCTTCAGACATCGGTGTACTCGTGGTAGATGCGCACCTCTGATCTCCTGACGCTCTGGAGGGACCTGATGCTCTCACTCCTGGTTCTCATGTTGGATTTCCTGAACAGCCTTCGTGAGAACGATCGACACATGAAAAAATAAATGATTGGATCTAGACAGACATTGCATGCAGACAGGAACAGCGTCATTTCCTTACAATAATACAAGATTTTATGTGCAGAGTCATCTAAAATTTTGTCCAGATGACTAAAAGTAAAGGGTATTCGGCACAAATGGTAGGGCAAAAAGCAGGTGAAAAACACAGCCACGACAACCCTTATACTCTGGTTGTGCTTCCGCTTTCGGCTGGATGAGCTGATGAACTGTTTGCTCGATTTGTAGATGTACCTGGATATGGCAATGTAACAGCCTATCAGGACTACCAGCACCACCACGAACATGCAGGTGTTGATGTAGATGACAGCCGAGTGCCACTTGACTCCCAGGGGAGACTTGAGCTTTAGGCAGTCGTCGATGTTTCTCTTGGTGGGGTAGCCGTTGGTGAGGATCAGGTTTGGCAGCGCCAGGAACGCCATCACCACCCACACGCAGGCTGACAGGATCTTGGTGAAGGTGATGCTGTACATTCTGGAGTCTCCAAAGGGCTTCACCACCTTCAGGTAGCGGTCGATGCTGATGAGCCCGAGGAACACGATGGTCGTGTACATGTTGGCGTAGAACAGGACCGTGGTGTAGCGGCACAGGAAGGAGTTGAAGTGCCATGGTCCCAGCTGCGAGTCCTGGATGATCTTGAATGGGAACGTCAGTGTCATGAGCAGGTCTGCAACCACAATGTTCTTGAGGTAAAATATAAAACTGGTTTTGTTCCGGATGTGGAAGAAGATCCACACTGCTAGGCCGTTCAGCAGGAGGCTGGCCAGGAAGATGACGAGGTAAAGCACGGGCAGGACGATGGTGGTGAACTCGTCACGTGTCGAGTTCCCGAGGGAGCTGGCATTGGGTGAGGTGCTGTTGTCTGGGCTGAGGCGATTCTCTGCGGGAATGAGGGAAAGCAAAAGGTTAAAGTTGATCTCTGGTGTTTTACAAATGGGCCAGTTTAGAACTGTCCTCTCCCTGGGCAGTCTGGAGGCTGTTCAGGTGAACCATAAATCAGAACTGCAGGTTGCCAGCTCTTGGCTTTCTTGACAGAATGTGACTTGTGAGCTGAGATGTTTGTCATGAGACAGGGCTCTGGAGAGACTCCTCAGGCCTATCAAAATGCTCATTTAAACTTAGTTTACTTAAATGTATTTGAAATCACAGTCTCTGGGGGATTTTAAGATTTCATATGTAAATGTTTGTGAAAAACTTATAAACTCTGTCACAAAATGACAGTACACTTTGTTTCATGTTGTTTATGCTCTGACCTTGGCTGGTGAGGCAAACCAGGCTGGCTGTGGGGCAGCGCTGGGCAGTGCTCGGACAGCCCCTGCTGGAATGACTTATTACTTTCAAATGTTGGAAGGAACTGACAGTAATAAAGTAAACACTTATCAATCACTTATATTTCCATTGTTGTTTTACCTGGCAGTTTTCCATAGGACAAATTGTACCCCATCCTTTGCGTTGCTGTAGGTTTTCAGCTGGAATGCTCTTCAGGATTCCCACTGGCAGCTGTGGATCTGGGATGCAGCAGGGCCTGTGCCAGGATGATGTTCTGGGGAAAAGAAATCCAAATTAAAACCAAGGAAAATAGAAGAGCCCACCTGCTTGTCCCCTGCATGGAGAGGAGCTCTGTGAAAGGAGCTTCCTCTGGAATTCCCAGTGAAGGGCTGGCTGAGGTGTGCTAAGGGCTGATCTCTGGGTGCTGCACGGTGGTTCTGTGGTCAGGTCTTCATTGCCCTCTTCTTGCTCATTTCAGTGATGGATGACCAAGAGTGGAATTTTTTTTAAATCATCACTCACTTCTTGAAGTAAAAAAGTTTCGTCTGTAATTTTGAGATACGTGTGTATAACTTCACAGTGTATTCCCCAAACTGGGGTGGAAATGGTGGAAAAGGCAAGTTCCTGTTCCTTTTTCATAGAAACTGGCATACAAGGAACACTGAAACCTGCAGAAACTCATTTATGCTGTGATGGCATCACAGTGTTTGACATTGTTTAAAGAGATTTTGCCAATACCAGTTTGTAAGGCTGTGCTCCAGATTGTTCTTTCCTCTATCAGTATGCAAATGCACTAACTCTTCTGTAATTCATTTTTTGGTTACAAGTTTTGATGGGAAGACTGGCAAAACGGTTCAGATCTCACCAGTCCCGCTAGACCTGACTGCTCTCATGGGAATGAAGAGAGGATGGAATTCCTGCAGCCTTTTGCAGATCAGAACCTGTTTTAGGAGCCATGCCCATGTAGGAACCACGTTGTGTGGCACTAGATGGCACCAAAGCAAGTAATGCTGTGTGAAAGCATCAGTAAAAACTTTAATTTGGATATTTTAACCTTTTTATCGGTCTGGCTTCTTGGCTGGCACTGGTTGCTCTGACGGTGACAAGACTGTCAAGGGTGTTGTAAGTATTTTGTGTTTTGTGGGTCTGGGCAGCAGTAATCCGTCATGTTTTGCTGTTGCGGAGGATTTGCAGCTCTCTTTTCTGCCCAGGAGGCAAGGAGATCAAAAGAATACGTGATTTTATGAAAAGATGCATATCTGACTCCTTATGTAAATAAGGTGCTTATTTCCCTGCTTTTCAGAGTTTCTTTTAAGTCTGCATAATGCCTGGTCCCTGGAAAACTCCTTGTTCTCAGGCTCTTCAGGCAAGTGAGGTATTGGCTGTGTTGCCGCGGATTCGAGGCAGAGCAAGAGGTGGCTCCCGTGTCCCCTGCTGTAACCCTGGGAAACGCTGCAGGGTTCCCTGGGGCTGGGGACGGCTCTGTGTGGAGTGGACTGCACACGTACTGGTGTTGCTCTGGTCCCAAAGGGATTTGCTCTAAGTCCTGTCAAAAAAGACTCCTTTCTTTTTTCTCCTCTGCATCCATTCTCGTAGGTGGATGCTGTCACAAGAGACTGTACAAATCCAGCACCGGGTATATCCAGCACCCCGACACTCTGCAGAGGTTCTGCCCCTTGTTTGAGGCCAGGTGGCTGTTTCTGGTGCTGGGGGGGAGCTCCCTGTTGCAGGGATCTCTGGCCAGAGGGAGTTGCCATCCTCCTGCCGCTCCCGACACTGGTCACGTTCCCATCTGCATTTGCTGTCGGCAGGGATGGGCCATCCCCAACAAGCCCTGTTCAGTACAGGTCAAAATCCAGTTTCCTTCCTTCTTGGGAGCAGTGTCTCGTTTCCTGGGAGCTGTTACTTGAATCCACTGGCTGTCAGCCTGAATCTTGGGATTTAGCCCGTGGCTTTATAGTGCAAACTGCTGTGGAGGTCGGACTGCAATCACAGGGACAAGACGTGGCTCCACCGCTGTAGCAGGAGGCTCTGCCTGGACAGGAATGTTTCTCTCCACCCCAGGGAACGCCTGCAGTCCCCAGTCAGTCTCTGCTGGGCTGTCTGTGCCTCGTGGGGTTTGCCAGGATCCTCACTGCTCCCGTGCTTGCCCTGCACCTCCTGCTCAGGTGCCTTTCCCTGCTCCCCAGTCCCTGCAGAACCTGTGCTGGCAGGAGCAGCCCGGCTGCCAGGCTCCCTGCTCCCTTCTGACACGGCACGGGAGGCTGTGTGGGTGACAGGAGCTGCAGTGTCCCAGCGCTGAGCCTGGAAAGCCGTTCTTGCAGTGAATCCCACCCAGCCCCGCTGAATTCTGCCCGGGGCAGTGGCCGTGGTGGAGCCCTGCCACACACGTCCCCTGGTCAGTGGAGGTGTGACCACCCTCGGATTGCCCAGGGACATCCAGGCCGCTGGGAAGCCACCGTGGGACCTGTGTGTGGTTGTGCAGGCCAGCCAGGACCGAGTCTTTGCATGGCTGTCTCTGTGTCTTCTTATTCCTGATGGTTTTAATGTTAAAATATTTTCCAAAATTATCTCAACAAACTGTGGGTTGGAAAAACAAAGCAGCAAATTCTTCACCAGTGTAACCTGTGCCAGCTGAGCTTCGTGAGCAGAGCCCTGTGCCCTGCCAGCACACCTGAGCTCAGCAGAGGCTCTGGTGTCTGCGGGGTGGAGGAGAGAGGCAACACCTACGACTGCTCGTCCTCCTTACACACACCAAAGGCTCTGCCTGGTGCTGCTGTAGCTCAGAGCTTTAAAGGCTCCACCAGGCAGGTCTGTGCAGAGCTGCAGGGAAGTGCTGGTCCTGCTGTACAGAGCTGGGTGTGTGATAGAGGGTGAGATGCACAGTGATGCTCTGCTCAGACTCACTGGCCCAAAGGTGTTTCCATGGTTTTCTGCCAAATTTTGTCAGGCTGAGGGGTGCTGTGGTGGGCAGAGCACTCAGAGCAGCGTGGCTTCGTTGTTTACGTGCTGGGGTAGGTGAGCAGGGCCTGTCTGTAGAGCTGGGGTATCTGACCTCCAGTAGCTTCATTCTTGCCAACAAAGACTGCTATATTGCAGGCGCCAGGAGTAGGAACAACCTTATGCTCTATGGAGAATTCACTCTTTTTCATGTTCTATTGCAACAGGCAGTGAAGACTGTCTTCTCTTTAAAGAGTATTTTAGGATATTTTGTAAATGCTCACTGTGTACTCTAATTGTGGATTTTTTACTTGTTTGAATACAGTATTTTTCTGCTCATCAGGGCTGGCTTTCATCTCCTTGTCCAGTTCTCTGGACACTTTCCTCACCAATTTCATCCTAAGCAGTTGTCTCAGTCTGCTATACAAATACATCCTGCTTGGATGGCTTTGGAGATGCACTAGAAGCTGCTCCTTTATCCAGGCAGCTTTGTAAACCAGAATACATTTTACTTCTTGTAGCTTCTGCACTTTGTTGGTGGTTGATGAGATAATCCCTTGCTGCTCATGTGGACAGACTGGTTTATGTCCCTGACTGATGTAACCTCAGAGAAGAAATGAAATAACAGGCTGCACAGCAGCCTTCCATGTCAGGTGGGTAGGGAATGACTGCAGAGTTTTTCTAGTGACTAAGGCTTTAAGTTACCTCCCTGTTTAAAGAAATTGTATGTCCTCAAATCTAATATTTTTTCATCTTATTTAAAACTTTTTAGAATTAGAAAACTCTCTTTGTGACCTAGACCAGCTGTTCTAGGTCATGGGGCTGCAGAGTCTTAAGTAATGGTTTTTATTTGAGCCCATAACTTGTTGGTGTGTGCCTTCTTGCCAGTCCCTCTGCGTTCATCGCCACGAGCTTGGGTAAACGATGGGGTTAATGCAGCAATAGACATGTGAGGCAGATGTTAAACCTGCTGCTGGCTGGCTGCAATGCTGTTCTTTTCTGTTGCCCATCAGAACCAAATCACGGAGATGATTGTAAAGATTTAGGGGAAAAAAGCACTGGTGCAGGGTGAGAGCACATGTGCACACAGCTGCTGCAGTCGCTGCTCTCTGTGTCAGCCCCACACCTGAGCCTGCTCCCAGCCCATGCTCCCTGAGCAAGCCTCCATATTCTGGTTTTCCCTGCCTGCATCTCTTTGTCCTTCTTAGTGCTTTCTCTTGTTCACTACAGGCCCGGTCCCAGTAGCTAGGGCACTGCCACCTTTCCCTTCCTTGGAGGCCTCTTCAAAAATGGTCCATCTCCCTTTTGGTGAAGGTGTATGTTAATGTGCTGGTAATGCACAGTGGAATAACCTGAAATTCCTGTTTGAATTGCTGCCTACATCAGTGAGTTGCCCTTCTTGCTCTCTTGTGCTTTGCACACTGTAATGGTTTTGGTGTTTTGCAGCCAGTACATCCTGGTCCTGGCCCTGCCTGGGGTGGGGTGGGAGCTCCTGGGGTCCTCCCGTGCTCTGAGCAGTGCTGGAGCCCCCGAGTACCCCTTGCTGCTGCTGCTGAGCACGGGGGCTGCCCTGCACACACCCCACTGTCTCTTCCCTCAGCTGGGAGAGGGTGAGAGCAGCCCTGGGGGCCCCGTGCCCCCCATGCCCGCTGTCCTGGGAGCATGGGCTGGTTCCCCGGGCCAGGAACGCTGCCCTGCTCAGCCAGCCACACTGCAGAGAGGCTGAAAGGAAGGACTGGGGTGTAACTGTCCCCAGCTGTGGCTTATGGTGCCTGTCTTCTTCGTCCTAGCCAGAAATAGGAACCTGCCTCTGCTCAGAAAGCTGCCTGTCTGCTCCAGTGTCTGGCACAAGACCCCCTTCTGCGTTTTCAGGTTCCTCCTTGAACTTCCCCTGATTTCCAGCCAAGCTGTCTCCTCTCACGTGTCTCGGAGCAGCGCAGCATCGTGGCCCGGGAAGCTGCTGTGTAACTGGCTTCCCTCTGCCCTCGGCTGCTGTCTCCAGGATCCTGTCCCGTCCCTGCCCTGTCCTATCTGTCTCCAGGAGAGACAGGAAAGGCAGCGGTCAGGGCACACGCCTGCCCGGGCCCTGAGCTGACATCCCCGTCGGGATGCAGACAGGAGCAGCCCTGCCTTGGCTCTGTGCTGGGACACGCTTCTGGCAGGGACCAGCGTCCCCACCCTCGCCGTGCCCAGGAGAAAAGGCACCGGTGCCCTGCAGAGCCCCCGCATGCGGCACTGGCCGACAGCGCGGCTCAGCCTGCCTCGGTCCTCCGTCTGTGGCAGCCGGAGGTGCCACGCGTGGCTCCCGCGCCTGGGATGGATGTGCCTGGTGCCAGGGCAACCACCTAAACGTGCTGAGTCCTCACCTGTGCTCCAGCTGAAATCTCACAGCCTGTTGCCACCTGTAACTTGTTGTACAGGTGCACTGGGAGTAGCAAAGTGCTGGAGTAAGCATTCGATAATACCATCTAGTATGCAAAATTCTCATTTTGGGGGAATATGCCCTTAGGATAACACGGTTTCCTCACTTTGAAAAGTAATAGTAAAAGTACTCGGACAAATCTAACTTTCTCAAAGCCACTTTTGGAATATTTTGTCCAAACGTAGCCATTAATTTTTTTCTCAAGTGAATTATTATGAACCCTAATGGTTCCTTTGTGTGAGACAGCTCTGACATGAGGTGTTGTCTGAGCTATCAAGTTCTTTCTTTTTTCTGTCTTTTGAATTGTTCCTTGCTAAAAGTTCATGGATTATGTTACCTACTTGGAATTGGATTTTCTATGCAGAGTTTGCAAGATCTCGTAACTGTTGTTAATTATTACAGTCAGACTGTTTTTTAAGCTTATTTGCAGAACCTAAAGCTGTATGAATTCCCTTTCCTGCTGCATAGGCACCGTAGTTCCCAGGTGACGCTGAAGGAATGCTTCCCAGCTCTTCGCTGCATTAATGCCCAGCGCATGCACTGTCCGTGGCCCAAAGGCAGGAGGTACCTTCAGTGGTCATTGTGGCTGTGGTCAGGTGTGCTGGGCTGTGGTGCTGTGTGCAGGAGAGGCTCAGAGGGGCCCAGCACCTCACTGCCACCTCTAGGGCGGTGGGGAAGGAGTGTTGTGGCACGGCACAGCTCCACAGCTCCTGTGGACTGCAGTGGTTTTTGCATGAGAACTTGAGAGATCTGCCAGCAGAACTGGTATCAGCTGGACAGCTGGTGAGCAGCTGCTCTCGGTGCAGGAGAAGCTGGGCTGCAATTGCTGGCTGGTTTTTTTGAGGAAAAAAAAAGAGAAAGCTCAACACAGTGCTTGGGCAGAGCTGGGATAATGAATGTTTTCTCAGTAAGACAGCCTCTAATTAGCAAGGAGTAAAGGAGCTCTGGAGTGTTTCCTTTGCTTCTTTCTGGACCATGCTGCTGCTGGTTGGTGGTGGTTGCACAAACCTGCTGGCGGTGGGAGCTGTGCCGCAGCCCCGTGGAGAGGCTTTCCTTGGGCCGCACCGAGAATACCCCGCGTGGGGTGCGGCCCCCGTGCGCTGCCTCAGTGGGGCCCTGTGCAGGTGAGGGTCCCAAAGCTCCTGCGCGGTGAGCGGGCGGGTCCTCGGCGCTGCCCGGAGCCACGCTGTCCGGAGCCACGCTG
>VZRS01006614.1:0-66830 GCA_013398055.1 Ifrita kowaldi
CCCCATCCAACCTCCTTCCAACCATCCAACCTCCTTCCCAAACCTCCAAACTCCTTCCCAACCATCCAACCTCCTCCCCACCCCATCCAACCTCTTTCCCACACCACAGAGATTCAGGGTTTGCCTCATGCGCCCCAAAATTAGTGCCTGTATTTGCTTGGTGTGAAACAAGACCATAAAATGCCATGTTTTACATGACCACCACCTCTGAGGAGGTTTCCTGTTAAAGCTGCTAGCAGATCATCACCACGAGGGAGACAATCAGATATAAAAATCACCTTTAACTGGCTAACTGCTGTAAACTTCTCCCCGGCATGGAGCCCAAAGGAAAGGTTTATTTAGACTCTTAAAGGAAGATTATTTCCAGTGCTGCAGTGCTTGGGCACCCTCTGGCCCAGAGCCTGGGGACCTGTGTGGGACAAATGGTGCTTCAGCTGCAAAGCTGATGCAGAAGGACCCTTCAGGATCCGGGTGTGGGGTTGGATTGGTCAGTCCCACCCTCTGAGCTGTCCACACCCATCACCTTCCACAAGGCCCAGGGCCTCCCACCAGGACAGAGGCACTGAGAAGGAAGATTATTTTAGAAGTGTTCCAAAAGAATCTGTCCAGATCCTAATGCAAGCCCATCTTCTCCTCACCAACGTGCCCATGCACAGAACAAGTTGCCAAGAGCCTTCTCTCAGAATTTACTGCAGAAAAGCCGTTTGACAGCCTTGTACAGGAAACCAGAGCTGTGTCGTGGCTTTTTTCAATTTCAGCAATATACACAAATCAAGTGCATTTATTAAATCAATGTATAATCATTTTTACAAGGAAGTGTAATTTAAAAACAGGCATAAAAGATTTCTAAAGTAATGCTACACATCTCTTTTGGACAAATGTTATTTCAGGGATTTATGATAATTCCTTTTCTGAAAGAAAAACGAAGCTAATTGAAACGAACTTTGTAGTTTCTATTAATGCCATTGGAATACAGTATGTGCTGCCAGTTACAAAGTGACATTGAAAGCTGATGCTGTTCTCAACAACACCATGATTTCTCAGTTTTATGTACTTTTTAATTTCCTCTGTGGAAAATCTGTTCTTCATAAAAGGGCTGCTAAAGAAAATGTGGAAAAAGTTGATTCATTCCATATTTACATTCTTGCAAGTACCTGGAAATGAACCAATTACCAACGGGAGCCAAAAGAGAAGTCAGGAAAGTCATTTAGAAAACTCATCCTCCGACAGGCCCTGCTTCAGGAGTGCCCTGGGAAAGTCCTGCTCCGGTTGCAAAGCCCTTCCATCCCAGCAGGAGTGGGATCCTCGGCCCTGGTCCTGGTCCCACCCCGAGCTCCAGACCTTCTGGAGCTGGGGGGCAGCTCTGGAAAGGGGCCTGGACTCCTGTCCCAAACTCGAACTCGCACTTGGACTGGGACCCAGCATGAACTCAAACCAAAACATGAACATGAGCTCAAAGCCAAAGCCAAAGCCAAACCTGAGACTGAAAGCAACCCAGTCCTGACCTGAACCCAACCAAAACCCAAATCACAGCCCAAAACCAAGACTAAACCAAACCCAAAGCTGAGCCCAACCCAAACACAAACCGGAGCCTGACTCAATCCCACACCTAAACCAGAATCTGAGCCCAACCCAAACTAAAACCCAACCCTAAGCCAACCTCCAACCAAACCCAAACCCAAACCAATCAAGCTCCTCCACAAACTCAAACCCAAACCAAACTTGAACTTGAACCCAACCCAAATCTAGTCTCACACCCCAACAGCCTCTCAGCCCAGCACGTCAGGCTGCTGTGGCTGCAGGAGAACGCTCTTCCCATTAAAACCTCAGAACCCCTACTAATTAACTTCACACGAGTGAAAAAAACCCCCCAAAACTCCCCAGAAGATTAGGAAGAAGGGGGGTTGCTTGTCTTAAACCTGAATTTTGGCATCATCAGTACCCACCCTGTTGGAGCGGTCTCTGGTTATTGGTCACTTTTGCCAGTCCCACCCTGACACCACCATGAGAGCAGAGGTTCCTCACCCAACCCCAGACGTGGCTGCTGCCACCTCCATCCTGAGCCATTCCCCCCTTTTTCCCTCAGAGCTTCACGTCAGTGGATGTGCTTTGCTAAAAAAGCCCCTCAGCTCAGGAGGGGGTTGTTTGGAGCTTCTGTGAGCCCTGTTTGTGACTCAGCTTTGCAGGAACACACGTTTTTCTCTAGGCCTGGCTTTAATAAAGCCTTGCTGTGGTGTCTGCGCCCCGAGGTTGCCTGCTTGGGGCTTGTGTGGCTTTCAGCAGCGCTGGGCCCGGACAAGGCTTTATTAAATTCTGCGAGAGAAAGAAAAGTAGAAAGTTGAGTTTCCAGCACTAATATGATTTTTATTCTCTTTTTTTCCCCCCCAGCCTGGTGGCTTTTACACTCATATTGTGAGTTCATTTCAAACAGAGGTTTGATGGCTCCTCATTACCGGGGAAAGCCGGGCTGGCGGCGCTGCTGGCACCGCACTCCCCAGAGAAAGGGAGAAACCTTGTCCCACTTCGTGCTCCACAAACTGGAACACAACGCCTGTGAGGGTGGATATAATGAGGTGGAGTTTCGCCTCTCGGACTGAGGTTTTCATGTCCCATCCCTGTAATCTCTGTTCGGGTTTATTTTGGCGAGGCAAGAAACTCGGGCTCAGGGGTCTGCCCCAGCACCCGGCAGCCCTGCTCTGCTTCCCTGCCCCAGGATGCAGAGAGGATTCACCTCCCTCCTTGCAGGTGTGGAGGAAGCACTCGGGGAGAAACTTCCCACGTTCAGGAGAACTGGGAAAGAAAACATTTGTTGTCTTGAAGAGGGAGAGAATGTCCTTCCCCAGCCCTGCCCCTGGCCTGGCCATGGGCCAGTGCTCCGAGGGGTTTGGCTGAGCCCACGCTCCTGGCTCCTGGGGTGTGCCTGCCTTGGGGTGCAAACCCTGGCTCAGAACCCCCTGAGGTGCTGCTGAGCCTGGGGATCCTGAATCCTCATGCAAAGGCGGCGCTGGGCAGGCAGGGTTGACCCACTGATCCCAATTCCCAGGGCCCCGCCGCAGCCGCTGCACAGTAAACACGGCTCGGAGCAGATATACGAGCATCGATCTGATACTAATAATCCTTGCACTTCCACAGGGCTTTTAGGGAGTCTCCAGCGTTTCTAGGACTGCTGTTCATATCCAGAGCCCTGAAACAGCAACTGGCTCTGGTGATCCCCTTGGATCTGTGGGAGCATCAGAGCCATTGGGCTTTTAAAGGAGCGAAAATGAAAATTGCTTGATATGCAACAGGTTTCTCAGGTTCCCTGCCCCAAACCCTGTTTGTAAGCCCAGCCTCTCGTGTTCCTCACAGCAAGCAGTGAACGGGGAAGTTGGTTTGTGGACTCCAATGAAGTTAGGATTGATTTTATTTTATTTTTTTTCCTACAGGCAGACTGAAGAAATATCTCCAGTTAAGACTGCTTTAAGTCCATTTTAAAGTATGCACTTTTACACCGAATTTAGCACACAGGCTGTTAGTCTGGCTATTTTAA
Source organism: Ifrita kowaldi (assembly GCA_013398055.1). Taxonomy (NCBI): domain Eukaryota; kingdom Metazoa; phylum Chordata; class Aves; order Passeriformes; family Cinclosomatidae; genus Ifrita; species Ifrita kowaldi. The sequence goes on from VZRS01006614.1 coordinate 3,530, forward strand.
ATTAATTAGAAAATCAGTTGGAAAAAGTAACTTCCATGCACAGCTGCAGGGAGCTGTGGGAGCACCAACATCTGCTGCAACGGGGCATCTGCAACATCTTAAATATTGCAAGAGGTCAAATGAAACACTGCATGTGGAGCTTTTAAACTCAGCTAAAATACACCACCACAGCATTAATGAATTAAGTGTGTCTGTATGGATGTGTCAGTATTAGGTTAATGGTTGGATTCAATGGTCTTAAATGCCTTTCCCAATATTAGTGACCCTGTGATCCTGCATTTTATAGAGCATAATGATGATTTTGTTTATCCTCTTTCTCCTCCTCCTCTTCTTCTTATCCTTCTTCTTCCCCTTCCCCTTCTCCCTCTCCTTCCTCTTCTCCTTTGTATCAGTATTTTTAATTTCCAGCCTTCCCATTCCTCCTTCCCATCTCTTCCTGCCCATTTCCAGCCACCAGACTCCGAGCACAGAACATTTCCGTGCCTCTTTGGAGCTGCTCCTGCCTGGTCTCATCCGAGTTTCCAGCAGACAGGGCCCAGGTAAGACGTGGGTCAATAGGGCCCATTCCCATTAGGACTGGCAGATGAAACGCCGGAATATCTTCGCAAAATTTAATGAAAGGAGAAAAGCAAATTCTTAACTGAGCAAGGGGAGCCAGATGAGCAGCTTCTCCTGCAGGAACAGCTCGTGCTGGCTCTGTTTTCCCCTTGGATGTTCCATCCCAAGAAGGGTGCAGGTTGTACACGGGATTTACGTGCTGGCTTTTGTTTGCGTGTTGATTTATTTATGCTGAGGCTATGAACTGAGTGACTGCAAAGTGCCTGCTGAATGCCATTTGGATAAATCACTGCTGGTATTTATTGTATCCCTTGCTGGACTGGCGTTGCACACACTGATATAAAAAAAACGGACGGGAAATCAATGTGGCTCAGTGTAAAATATCTTGACTATAAAGATTTTTCAGATCTATCAAACATCCGGTGTGTTTGCTGTGTCTGGAGGCTGTTCCCTTGACACGAGCATTGTACTAATTGTGCAAGTATTTGATTTAATTTGCCGTGGGAGCCAGCAAGGAGCACACAATTCCTACTTCAGGGATTTCCCTGTGAGTTCGGGGCAGGAGAATGCTCTGTACTTAGGCAGCCATGGGATAGAATCCATTCCATAAATCTGAGCCCGATCCAAAGCCCCCAAGGCTGCTTCCCCTTCCTTCCCCCATGCTCCACGATGTCTGTTCGGATGCTGCAGGACTACTCCACACCACAGACATCAGAACAGCACAAACTCTGTCCACAGACACCCCACAGATTTGTTCTCGGGTTAGGGATGTCCTTCAGCCTGGAAAGCTCCACTTCCTGGTGGGATTGCACAGCCAGTGCGGCCCCCTGAGCTCTTCTCCACACCCAGCCCTTGATGCCTCCTCCTCCTCCTCCACCACGATCTCTCTTGTAGAGGATGCTGAGCTGAGCAGGGCTTGCCACAGCTGCACGTGAATGGCTTCTCACTGGTGGAGAGCAGGGATGGATGGGGTATTGAGAGGGAATTCCTGGCTGGGAGGGTGGGCAGGCCCTGGCACAGGGTGCCCAGAGCAGCTGTGGCTGCCCCTGGATCCCTGGCAGTGCCCAAGGCCAGGCTGGATGGGGCTTGGAGCAGCCTGGGACAGTGGAAGGTGTCCCTGCCATGGCTGGGGTGGCACTGGGTGGGCTTTAAGGTCTCTCCCACCCAGCCACTCTGGGATCAGGGATGCACACGGCGAGGCTGGGGTGCATTGGAGGTGCTGGGTGTGCAGACACACCCTGGCAGCAGCAGAAGCAGCTTTTAGGGAGCCGTGAGGGGGGGAGACGCTGCTTTCCCGAGCACATTCCTTGTTCAAACAAAGCTCTGCAGCGCTGGCACCGCGTGTCCCGTTTCAGCGGACACCGCGGCCCTGCAGCCCCGCCCAGGAGAGGTTAATTGGGAGAGCGATCGCGCCGCGATAGAAGCGGGAAGCGTTTCCCCCTCGGAGCAGCAGCGGGCTGCCCGCCGACGCCTCACTCTCCTGTTTGGATAGAAATGGGCAGAACAATTCCAATATTTCAAACATCACTCAGGCCCCGCCGCTGTAATCGCTGCCTGCCCAACCTGCCTTCGGTCACTAATGCATTCGAACATCGCTAATGACACCGGGGATGACAAGATAAGGCCGGGCTGCGGATGAATGACTGCACAAAGGCAACGTGGCAAAAGTAATTAGAGCCTCACGTGGGCCCAGACGCCGAATTTCGTGTAGAGCTGAACCCCCCCAGATAACCCCGTGTGCTGGGAGCTGGGCTAGGCCACCCCTGGAACTCAGCTGACATTCGCTGCCGTGAGCATGAACCAATTTGCAGCAAAGAACCAACTTCCATTTCCCTCCATTAATTAGACAAATTAATTAAAGCGCTCTTTGGAATCTATTCCCCATTCAAGGCGTGGATGCTGCAGAGATTTTGTTAAATGGTTCAGAGAAGGCTTATTAATCCTGAAATGAATTCTATCAAGCCCTGTAAAGCACCAACTTCAAGTGCATTTGTGGAGAAGAAAGCTTTGCAAATCAGATAGGAAAGCTACAAAAGTGCTGGGTATTATCCTCATCTGGGGAGTGTTTAATTTGACACTCTTATGTCAAGATATTAGAAGAGAATGAGCAAATGGCCTGATAAATGTGTACTTAAAGAATGACAATCCTCATAATCAGTTAATTTCTATTTATCTTGTGATACCCTTTTCCACAGAAACTTGTATTAGAAAATAAATAAGATTACAGGGTAATTCTGAGAGCTGTAAAAACACTTGTCCGCCCTTAAAGGCACGAGTTGTGTTTTATTGTGCAGCACTTCCACGGTGATTCCATCCACTCCCAAACGTGGGATTGCCTCCTGCAGGGACTGGTACCCTCAGCTGCCCCACCGTGGGCCTCTCCCTGCAGCCCAGGGCCACGATCCTGGTGCAGGGAGCTCTGGGCTGCATCCCAGCCCCATTCCCAGCCCCATTCCCAGCCTGGCTGTGCCAGGCACGGCAGGGAGGGGATGGGAAGTGTTGGGTAGGGGATGGGGTGAGGATGGGATGGGGATGCCCTGGGACAAGGGTGAGCATCAGCAGCTGCAGGAACAGGATCAGCCCAGGCAAGGCAGGACCCACAGCCCACAACTCCCTCTCTCCCACTGCTCCTTGGGCTAGGCGGGGTTTTAGGCCCAGGAGCAGCCATGGGAGAGGGATCAGAGCTTGGAGAACTTATTATGCCAAGCCTTGGTGGTTTCTTCTGCAAACCACATTGCACTGAGGAGCAGAGCCTGGCTGAGGGAAGGCTTGGTTTGGGGGTCTGTGCCTGCTCGGGCAGTACCTGGGAGGGTTTGAACTCAAAATTCCTCATCAGAGAGGCTAAAGAACAGCCTTAAAGGCTTCAGGATATGACCCAAGCTAGAAACAATAGCGAGCCCAGAAGAAATGAGTTTATTATCCGCTCTAAAGGGATTTTAGTGACTTGCTGAAAAAAAAAAGTCATATTTAATATTGAAGTATAACTTTTAAAAACAGAGATGCTGACTCTATAAAAATGTGCTCTCGAGCTGAGACCTTGACTCCAAAGCGTAATCCAGAGTTTTTTTATAGCTGTGCTATAAATCATCAAAATTAAATGTTTGCATTAGCAGCGGCGGGAGAAGCCTATGCAGAGCGTGGGGATGTGTCACCCAGCACAGAGCTGCACACCCTCGGGTGGCTCTGACACAGGGAGGGGCTGTGGCTGGGGTTTGCCTCTGTTTCTACTGGGTTTTGCTGCTTCTCTGTGGGGTTTTCCCCAGTGGGGCAGGCGAGGTGTGGGGGAGCTCCCGGTCCCACGAGTCCCTGCTGGGGTTAAGTGCTACGGGAGTGAGGTGGGAGAGCAGGAGCAGGATGGGGAGAGGCTTCCCAGGCTGGGGTTCAGCAGGACAGTGAGGGTGACAGAATGAGGGGTTCTCCCCCATTCACAGGGAGGGTACCAGGCTGGCACCCCCAGCCCTGGGCTCGGCCTTCCTGAGCTGTTTTCTCACCATAATCATCACAGGAATATCATCTTTAACAAGCAACTGTCCAGATCCCCCTCGCCAGCCTGGCCCCGGGGGGTTTGCAGCCCTGGCCTGGCTGGAGAAGGATTTTCAGTGCTGTCCTGCACATGAACCCCTTCCCTGTGCCGCTGCAAACGCTCTCCAGAGTCCGGCCAGCCAACCTGTTAACATCCTCTCCTTCACACTCCCGCAACGAGCCAGCTGCTCTGCCTAGGAAAATACAGCTGGAGAGGTTTATAAATAGTAAATTAAGGCTTGCTCCAGCCACTCCAGCTGGGCAATGTTAGAGGAGTGAGTAATTCATCACCGGGGTGTCATCCCCCCCTTGATGTGCTGCCCACCAGCACCGCGCCGGCGTGAGCCAGGGACGCCTCGCTTCGCTTGGCTCAGCTTCTAATTCAGTGTTTGAACCTTTGCTCAGAATTAATTTTGCCAGTGTAGCCTAACCAGGCGGGGAAGTGTGGGGGACAGGTCTCTCACAGAGGCTTGAGGACACTGTTCCCAGGGAGGAGCGGGTGCTGCAGTGCCCAGGAGCCCCCACTCCGTCCCCGTTCCCCTTTGGCCACTGCGGGGACGTTTCGGGGCCAGTCCATTGCACCTGAACAAGCTCCATCTCTGCTGGGCAGGAGGGGCTGGAGAGATGAGCCCAGACATCTGACACATCCTCCTGCTGTGACTTTGCTTCAGGGAGAGGGGAGAGAGGGCTCGGTCCCTCCATCTGTTGTGTGCATCAGCCGAGGGTCTCCTGGGTGCATATCCATATCAAAACTCAATTAGAAAATGAGCCCTGCATGTGAAGGACTATTGTGTTTCAAGTATTTTTATAATTAAACCTGAGAAGGTGGGACAGGCTATTTATGAAGGGCCTTCACAGAATGTTTCCTGGTGTGTGGAGGAAGGGGGGAGGAGAGTTTATTTTATATGTGGTTGTATCATTTTCAGTGCACAGCAGGGAAAAAGCTCTCTGAGGGGTCAGAATCCCAAATGCACATCATCATCATCATCATTGTCATCATCAGCACCATCATCATCACCACCCTGCACTGCTGCTGGTTAATTCTTTAATACCCCACAGTCACTGGGCAGAGGTTTCATCCCAGGAGCTGGAGGGGTGCCAAAGGGAACTGCACCTCCTCCATCCCATGGAGCAGCCTCCGATGGAATTGCTGCTGGAATCACTCAGAATCCCAGACTGGTTTGGGTTGGAAGGAGCTTAAAGCCCATCCAGTGCCACCCCTGCCATGGGCAGGGACACCTTCCACTGTCCCAGGCTGCTCCAAGCCCCAATGTCCAACCTGGCCTTGGACACTGCCAGGGATCCAGGGGCAGTCACAGCTGCTCTGGGCACCCTGTGCCAGGGCCTGCCCACCCTCCCAGGGAGGGATTTCTCCCTAACATCTAATCCAAATCTCACTCCCTTCATTTTAAGACCATTGCCCCTTATCCTGTCACTATCTGCCTGTGTAAAAAGTTGCTTTCCTTCTTTCTTATAAACTCCCTTCAAGTACTGGAAACTGTGGGGCTTTGGCTTTGTGCCGCTGCTCTTGAAGTCCTGCACTCAGAAGAAAAGTTATTCTCTTTCCACATCCCTGCCTGAATTATTTCCCACTTGCAGAGCTGCTACCTACAGGATATAATCATGAGCACAGTAAATCATTTTGCTGTGTCAGGCTGCAAGTGGTTTTGGAGTCAGATCTGGAGTTCAAATCTGTGCCTGACTGTGTATTTTTACCTCAAACGTACTTTCTAATTTGTCCATCTGAAATTCTTCTAAATTTAGGGGGTATCCAGCAAGAAGAGGAAAAGTTTTTCTAAGTAACTGTGGTTATTTTACTGCCAAAGTCTCCGTAAGAAATCTCAGCCCAGCGCTGGAGCTGGGGCTGTGTTAGGACTGGGCATTCCTTTCCTGCAGGCCCAGACTCTGCTCTGCTCCACCCACAGAAACACCCAGAGCGTACACACAGATTTTTCAGCTACAAATTGCATTTCTGTTGTTTGCACAGATCTATTTAACGATTTCAATAATTTTTATTTGTCCATTTTCTATGCTGTTAAAAAGCCGGTGCGATGGCTCCTGTTAATCACCCAAAGGAGTGGGAGCTTTAATATTCTTCATGGGAGGCAAAGATTGGATGTGCAGATGTCACCTCCTTTGGTGGCTCCGTGACGGGGACGTTGTGACAACGCAGGGCAGTGGTGAGGGGACGGCAGGGACAAACTCCTCAGGCCTGTCCTTGAGCTCCCCTTGCTGAGGGGTGGCAGGCGGGGGATAAGGAGGACTTGGCCAGGCTGACGAGGGAACAGAACAATTCAGTGCCCAAAACAAGACGTCTCAGCATTTTCTGGGATGGTTCCCTGGAGCCTGGCTTGGAGGCTGGGCTGGCTGTGCCATTATCCAGCTGCCAAGGCTGCCGCGGCGAAGGCTCCGCACCGGAGCGTCACTGCAGTGACATTCATGCCTCGGAGTTTGCATTGTCTTCAGAAAATAATCCCCACTCCGTAATTCCCCTGTAGTTCTCCACGTGAGGGTCTTTCCTGCCGAGCCAGGGATGGGAAGGCAGCAGGAGCTCTTCCACAGCCGGCGATCCCGAAGTGCATCCTGCTGGACACGGAGCATGGCTCTGCCGGCACCGAACCCCACGGGCCAGGGAGATCACAGGTCATCACTGCTGAATTGGCACATTAGAAAATGATATTGTGCAGAAGGGACTGTCTTCAAAGCACAAAGGCCAGAAAGAACAATTGTATTAAACTGCATTCATGAATTCGTAATAAACTTCAATTTGCCACCATTTATCATGTGACTGAAAATTAAATCGAGTTTTTAATGCAAAAGAAAAGGGGTTTGTGCTTTTTTTGAAAATAATGCAAAATCTTCCATGCCGTTCACAAATCATTTGTATTAGCACCAGTGTATACAGATTAATTCATTTATTTTTATTAAACTGTCGCTGCTTCCCATTGTTCCATTATCCTTGGGGACAATCCTTATTCTTCCACGTATTTTTAAGAGCTGAAGAGTCACATAGACAAATGACTGATTAAAAGGGCGCAATGGCTTTAGTTGTCTCTGGGTTTGGAGGGCTAGAAGGAGTTAAAAACCATGAACTGGAGCAGGCCACTGTGGTGGTGGTGGTGGTGGCATTGACCATGGTATCGATGTTGACATTGGTGTTGATTTGGCATCAATGTTGATTTTGGCATTGATGTTGGTGTTGATGTTGGTGTTGATTTTGACATTGGTGTTGATGTTGTCATTGGCGTTGATGCTGATGTCGGTGTTGACATTGGTGTTGGTGGTGGTGTTGATGTTGGTGTTGATGTTGACATTGGTGTTGATGTTGTCATCGGCGTTGATGCTGATGTTGGTGTTTGTGTTGGCATTGGTGTTGATGTTGGCATTGGCATTGGTGTTGATGTTGATGTTGGCATTGGCATTGATGTTGGTGTTGGCACACTGAGTAGGACCCAGGAAAAAGGGAGGCACCAGAACAGAGACCCTGTCCCGTGAGACCTGGCCTGCCAGAGGGAGACTGGCAGCAAACCTTCATCCCCATCAACACCCACATGGAAATTCAAGTGCTGGAGCCCCGGCTGCCTTTGGGCGCTGCACAAACACCGTGCAGGTCTGAAGCAGGAGCTGCTCACAGGGACCCATCACCCTGTGCAGGATAAAGAGCAAATCCAGCCCAGCCTCCCCCGGTCGCCCCTGCAGAGCGCGCTCCTTATCAGCGCCGTTTGTGCGCCCGCCGAAAATAATCATCTGTGAATGGAGCCCTAATTACATTAGAGCTAATCCATTTTCCTCTCTGAAGCTGGTAGTCAACAGTTTATTCTCTCACCTCCGAGATGAAACCGAATGTCAATTTTCGAGATAACATTGACGTGAACTTATGTATCAGGCAAGTAGACAAATACCATTATAATCATTTATAATCCTTTAAAGCTGTGACTGAGAAGTGGCATTTGGACTGGATTTAAACTTGGCGTTGTCCGTGCGGAAGATTAACCGCTCCATAAGACTTTGATTTCGGAATATTGCCCATTAGAGAGTTTTGACATAGGAAATTGAAGTATTATATATAGTTTTAACGTGGTTAACAGAGTCTGACACAAACAATAACATTCCAACTTCAGTTAATTCTTTTGCATCCCATTTACAGCAGGGAAAACTCCGCTGTTGTCTAAAAGCTCCCCAGCAGGACTTTGAAGATTATTCCTGCTGGATGGGAATTACACATCCCCAGTTCATTCCTGCTGTTGCCGATCGCTATCGATGCTCTCCAGGAGCTGCTCTGCATCAGCCAATGCTGTTTATGCAATAAGCCCCGGCCTCTGGGGCCAACACCAGCCCACAAAATCATAAAATCATGGAATTGTATAGCTTGGAAAAATCTAGTATCGAGTTCAACCATTCCCCCAGCGCTGCCAAGGCTACCACTAACCCATGTCCCCAGGTGCCACACCCACAGGGCAGTTAAATCCCTCCGGGGATGGGGACTCCACCACTGCCCTGGGCAGCTGTGCCAGGCTGGACAATCCTTTCCTTGGAAATTTTCCCTGGATGGAGCAAAGAAAAGGCCGGAGTGCTGTGATGTTTAGAGTTCATCCTTCCCAAATGCTCTGCAGAGGCTGAAGGCAGAAGCCAGTGCTGACTGCTGACAAAGGAATGGAGCTTATCCAGTGCCACTGGATTTTCTTGCTGACTTTTGTACCAAAACTACAAGTTCCAGACATTGCCTGTGCAGAGGTAAAGAGCCAAACCCCAGCAGGGAACGGTGCTGTGGCCCTTGCTCGATGCTCCCAGCCCTGCGGCTGCTCCAGGGAAAATAAACACCAGGATCACACTTAAAACTTCCAGGAGGAAATTAGTGATTAGTGTTTAACATTTTTTATTGCCACTTGTTCCTCAACATCAGAAGCAGCTTAGGAGGGATGCAAAGGAAATTTCAATGGTGGTGCCTGCTAGACAAAGAGGAGGCAAAAGGGAGGGTGGCCAAGGGAGAGGTGGAAATGCTCAGTTGCTCTGCTTTAGATGTTCTCCAAGGCACAGGGATGTGCCAGGCTGCCAAGGGCTTTTGGGGTGGGCTGGGCCCTCTCCAACCTTTGAAAAGCTTTCCATGCGCCATTCAGTTTCCAGGACTGTGCCCCTATTTGGGGCCTCTCCTTTTACCACAGGAGGGATGTGAGTGACTGCAGGTGGAGCAGGAGTGCCCAGCCATGGTCAGACAGGGATGTTTGGGGCTCTGGAAGAGGCGAGGGGGGAATGAGCCACCCAGGGCTGCCCCCACGCTCCCCCCTGGGTCCCCAGCCCGGAGAGCTGGGTGTCTGTTGGAGGCACATTCCAGCCCATGCAAACAGCTTGCTGTCATCTGGGTTCAATCAAGGCATAAATGGGCTCCAGAAGTTTTGGAATATTTGTATAAGACCACAACGCTTCTTATCAAAACATTTCCCATTATTATTTTCCAGGCTTCCCTCCATCCCCAGCTACCTCCTCCTTCCCTTCGGTGCCCAGCCATGCCCCAGCCATTAGCAGTGCTATCATTTTTTCTCTCCATATGGGAAGCAGAGGAGAGCTTTCCTCTAAAGAGGGCAGCCCAAATCCTCCTGGGGCTCCCAACCCATCCTCCATCTGCGGTCACACAAGTGTTTCCTCCCGGGCATTATCCCTGGAAATGAAAGAATGTGAACACGCCAGGCTCATTTGTTTTGTGTGTTTAATTTCGGCGTAGGTTTGTGTAAGTACTTATCGTCTTCTCCTCGGGAGATAATCCAAGACAAATGTGCAGGCAAGAGGCAGCTTTAACAAATGGGGCTGCCTCCCGAAAACTCCGTGGAATAAACCGGGATGGAAGAGCAGCACCGGAGCCTGGGACAAGGGATGGTCCCAGGAAACACGGAAAGTTATGAACACAGCTCAAATCAGCACGACCCCTGCATCAATATTCATAGGGGCCAGACAAAACATTTCATATTGGAGCTGCTCATAAATCAGAGGGAGAAAAAGGGAAAAGGGAAGAGGTGAGGAGAAAAGGGAAGATAGAAAGGAAGGAATAGCTGGGGGACGAGGGGATGGCGAGGGGGGACTCGGCTCATTCAGGGTAACATCTGCTCGCTCTGAAGTGGAACCACCTGTTAGTTTATTAAACTGTGCAATTAATTTATGTGGAGGCTGGGAAGGCTACATCTCATCAAAACCTTCCCTTTTAGCCTCATCCTCCAAAAGTGAGCTGGGGAAAACTGCACAGCACCACTGCTTCCACAGGGAATGATGGAGAGTCCCCAGCGTGGCCCCCACAGCGCCGGGTGCCGACAGAATCCCAGAATCCCTTAGGTTGGAAAAGCTCTCTAAGATCGAGTCCAACCCTTCCTTCAGCAGTGCCAAGACCACTAACCCATGTCCCCAAGTGCCACATCTCCACGGGTGGGGATTCCATCACTGCCCTGTTCCAGGCCTTGGCAACCCTTTCCATGAAGAATTTTTCCCTAATATCCAACCTAAACCTGCTCTAGCACAACTTGAGGTTGTTTCCTGTCCTGTCACTTGTTCCCTCAGAGAAGAGCCCGACCTCCACTTGACTTCGATATCCTTCAGCTGGAGGGTGAGGATGACAGAGCATCTCTACAACGAACTTCATCATCCTGAGCAGGCAAACAGGGGCTGCAAACCACTGCTCAAACACATCCCGAAGCTTTGGCTCCAAAATCCTGCAGCGGCAGGGAAAAGTATTGTACAGGAGAGGTTTTGCACCAGCCTCTTGCAGCCCCGTCCTCCAGCACTTACCCATGTCAAAACACTTGAATTTTTCATTATCAAAAAAAACCCCAAATATTTTCAATAATTTATTTCAGGCATCTATTTTGGAACGCGTCCGAACGGCTCCTTCCTGCAGGTCCCCACCAGAGGAGGGCTCGGAGCCCCCGGGGGTCCTGGGCCTTCCAAGCTCGCAGGATCGGGCTCCAATTAAGTGCAATGCTCTCCAGATTTGGTTCCCATTGTTGTCTTCCTTTGGCAGGACTGACCGGAGCACTCGAATTGGAAAGGCCCCAGAATCTTCAGTCTCCTAAAATATTTTCAATAACGTTGAGAGCAATTTTCCTTAGAGCATGTAAGAATTTCAGCGGAGGAGCCAACTTTCCCAGAGGAATGATCCAATTACGAGCGCTGGATGCTCTTGTCAATCTCTCCCTCAGGGACATGGAAAATCAAAATTATGATTTAGTTTTTTGAATGTGACAGTGAGCGTAAAGGCAGAAATCTCAACCATGCCCTTATCTCCCCACGCACCCCCAGCTCCCTCTCTGACACTGTCAGCTAAAAATACCCACTCCTTTCAGGCAGAACCTCCTGAAGTTCTGCTCTAATGACAGCACAGGCAGGACCCAGCCCTAAGAGCAGCTGAATGATGACTTTTTAATGGTGACCTTTGCATGTAAAAATTGAGTCAAAATTACTCCGTTCCTCGCTAATGCAACGAGGGAAATGTGGTTTGAACCCCACGGTTTGTGCTCGGTGACAAAGCGGGGGAGAGGCACCAGCAGGCCCCCAAAAGCTAAAAATAGCTCCCACAGGGGAGGGCAGGGGAGGAGATGGGGGAGGGGGTGAGCGAGGAATTGGCTGTGCCTTTGCTGGGGATGCTGCTGGTGATGTCCCCAGGATGCTGATCACGGGCCGTGCCAACCAGGATGGGATCCCAACAGGCACCACGGGCCGTGCCAGCTGGGATGGGATCCCAACAGGCACCATGGGCGGTGCCAGCTGGGATGGGATCCCAACGGGCACCATGGGCTGTGCCAGCTGGGATGGGATCTCAGTGGGCAGCACTGGCCGTGCCAGCTGGGATGGGATCCCAACGGGCAGCATTGGCCATGCCAACTGGGATGGGATCCCAATGTGCACCCTGATGGGCATCATGATCTGTGCTAACTGGCACCATGGGCCGTGCCAGCTGGGATGGGATCCCAACAGGCACCATGGGCCATGCCAGCTGGGATGGGATCCCAACAGGCACCATGGGCCGTGCCAACTGGGATGGGATCCCAATGTGCACCCTGATGGGCACCATGATCTGTGCTAACTGGGGCAGGACCCCAATGGCACCACGGGCCTTGGCAGCTGGGATGGGACCCTGATGGGCACCATGGCCATTCTAACTGGGACAGGACCCCCATGGGTTCCCCTGCACTCCAGTGCCTTGCAGCCCCCTGCTCCTGCCCAGGCACCCCTCCGTGTGCCCCCTGTGAGGGTGCAGCCGTTTTGGGGTGCGGGGGTGCAGCGGTGCCGTGTGCCAGCCCCGCCGTGCCGGGTGCATTGTGCAGGGGGAAGGAGCTGCCTTTGTCTGGCGGGCAGCAGGGGGCCTTTGTCCCCATGGGGCCGCGCGGCTCCCGGGGCTGGAACACCGACATCAAGGAATGGGCAGTGGGATGTGCAGCCACCCGCTCCCCCTTAGAAGTTGTTGTTGCCATGGGGTCTATTGTTGGCAGCTTTCCCCCAGTGCTTTACAACCTGCACCTTGCTTTTCACAGGGTGAACAATAATGCAAACTCTTTTTGCTCCCGGAGTTGCCTTTTCACAGTTTTCCCCCCTTTTGCAATCTATAATGAGTGATCACTCTAAAGAACAGCACAATTCTTGGAGAGATTTCCCCCCCAGCTCACACCATGCTGCTCACTGGGTTATTCTGCCCAAGAATAAGCCCAGGAAAATCTGCATATCTGGGCATGTATTAATTACCCAACGTGACATCTCTAACTCTGCAAAGATCGTCTCTGGCTAATGAAGCTGTCAGGGCAGGCTCCGTGTTGGTGCTGCCCTGCCGTGGGCACTGGCCCATGGCCAGCCCAGCTCCTGCTGTTCCCAGCCCAAGCCAGCGATCCTATGGCAGCACAGGAACAGGATCCAGCCCTCGTTGCTCCCATTGTCACCTCAACAGATCCATCTTCCAGCACTTCTGGATTGCCTCGGCGAAAAAACCAGCTGGAAATCAAAACTGTTTGGTCTCATCTATTAATCCTTGCGGTTGAACCTGCAGATCCCCTGTGTGCTCCTGCGGGGCTCTGGAGAAGACACATGGGATGAATTTGATACTGTGCCAGGGATAGGAGCAGGATCCCCTGCCTGGGTGCCAGAGGGCAGAGGATGAGCAGGTCCCTGCACCAACACACCACTCATTTCCTATGTCCTATGGTCAAGTTCCCGTCCCTGTTCCAGCAGTGGGGAAACACCCTGAGGAGCTGGTCCTGCTCCTGAGAAACCTCCCCCTGGCAGTGCTCAACCCCGTGCTCCCATCCTCGGGAATCTGGCTTCCATGAAACCCATTGTAAGGGATGAGTAACCCCACGTTCAGAGCAATTTTCCAGGCTGGGAGGTGATCTTTCCCGCTGATACAGACTGGGCTCCCTCAGCTCAAAACCAAGTTGCAAAATTCCTTAAATGGAAATTGATATTCGTGTTTAAATAAATTATTTTATTGCTTGAAAAATTCCTAATGACGAGGAGCAGGAGGGCTGCTGGAGCGTGTGCCAGATTGTCTGCCTTCCTAATGACAAATGTTTGAATTAAAATAATTCTAATTAAATGGATGTCAAAAAAATGTTTCAGTTCGAAACGCACTTCACAACCTCACATCACATCCTATCAGGCAGCGGAGCACATGACAAAACACAAAATAAACGGAGACCTTTAGGCAAACATTCCTCAAAGAGCAGCGGTAATTCCCAGCCGGCTGTGCCATGCTGCTGGCAGCCAGAGGGGTGGCAGGGCCACGAGTCACCTGCACTAAACCAAAGCCACTTTTGGGGCTTTAACAACTCTGACATCACATGGGTTTTTTGAGCTTCAGCTCTCCTGGCTCTCCCCAAACACTGATGAGTATCTGAAGCCCACGGGGGCTGCAAGAGATGGGAATCTCCACTCTCACCCAGCACACATGGAACCAGAGACCAAAGTTTGCTCTCCTCCTGCCCAAGGTGGTTTTAAGGGTTGGATTTGGATGATTTTTTCTTTGGAGTGGTGGCCTGGGATCATAGAACTGTCAAATGGTTTGGGTTGGGAGGGACCTTAAACCCCCTCCTGTCCCCCCCCCTGCCATGGGCAGGGACACCTTCCACTATCCCAGGGTGCTCCAAGTCCTGTCCAGCCTGGCCTTGGGCACTGCCAGGGATCCAGGGGCAGCCACAGATTTTCGGGGCAATGGGTGCTCAGTGATGCAGGACAAACATGGGAGCAAAGCGCAGCCAGGTGCTCGGTGTGGTCAGGGATGCTGCAGGAGGGGAAAGGGGGAGTGAGGGAAATCAGCAGCAGCATCCCTGGGACAGCTCTGAACTCCACTCTCTGACCCCAAAGTGATGTAACAGGACTTGGGGCCATTTATCATTTTCTCCATCTGACCCTTTTAATTTCCCATCCCATGAGCATTTCCAAGGGATCCCCCAGCCCCTCGCAGGGCTGCAGGTGAACCTGGCAGGATCCCATGAGATCCCCCATCCTCTATCCCACATCCCACACAAGGCAAGGCCGCTCCGCCAGCAGGGCCAAATGCTGTAATTGGATCTTAATTACACAACTCTGCGAGAGGTTATTTTTATTTCTTTGTTTGTTAATGCAATTATTTAGCTGCCCTATTTTAGCCTTGACCTTGCAGGAAGAGGGTATTTTCCAGTCAGCATAATGCTTTATCTTTGAAAGCTCCAATCAATAAGGATAATTAATGATGCCTGCTGCAATGATAGCCTCAGCAATCATTATCCCACATTAATCCCTGCAGTCAGCCTGGGGTCAAGGCCATCTAAATCATTCACCTGGGGGTGGAGAAATTCAAATAATTTCCCCATTTAAATCCAAGCAAACAAACCCCACTGTATTTTTCCAAGCCGTTTGGAAGAGGCTGCAGCCTGTTGCGGCCCTGGGTTTGCAGGAGCTGTGGATCCTCCTTGCAGGAACCCAGGTCCCCTCGTGGGGATGGCAGTGGGGACATGCCCCAGGGACATGCCACATATGCCACCAGTTTCTCCTCATACTGGCAGGAGGATTCAGTGTGGGAATGGTCCCAGCCACCACTGCAGCTGCACCGGTCCCAAAACTGGGATCGCCCGGTGTGGTTGTGCTGTAGGAGCAGGAAGGGGGTTGTGCCCTGCTCTTGCAGGGACAAAATGTCTCTGCCACCAATCCCGGGAGTGGGGGTTTGTCAGCCTTTAGTGCTGGTTCATGCTGGAAACCCTCTGTGCCCCAGGGACACCCAAAGAGGGCACAAGGCATCTCCGGGACATCTCTGAGAGGAGCAGAGGTCTCTCCCCAGGGTATTCCTGTCCCCCACCAGCCCCACAAAAGCCCAGCCCATGCCTGAACTCCCCAGGACAGCCACCTGCATGACTCCTGTTCACCCAACTGCTGCTGCTGCAGGTGTCCCCAACCCTACCGCCCATCCCACATCCCATTCCCAACCAGTATGGAGTGAGGGACTGGGAACTGGGAACGAGCACAAACTGCAAACCCACTGATCTGTTTTACTTCCTTCAGCCTGTACCTGGCACATTTATAACCTCTTAGGGACAGGGATGCATGGGGGACAGTATGGGAAGCCCAAGGAAAACCCTTGGCACGTTCCCTCTAGAATCTCCAGCCATCCTCGAGGCTGGGTCAGCTCCCGTGGCTGCTGTGCCTGGCTTCTTTTAGCATCCCCTTGTCAGAGGGATGCAGCTTTTTGACATCTCCGTGCTAGGAGTGAAGATATCCCTTTGTCTGCTCCATGCAAAGATAATTTTTTGGGATACAGCCAGCACTGGGGTCACATCCTGATACCTCCCAACTTTCTCAGCGGGGAGAACATTGCATCCCTTTGACCCCAAGGTGAGGAAGAGGACAAGCATCCCACCCAGCCCAGGTGCCAGCCCCAGCCAAAACACCCATCCGGTGCTGCTGGGCAGAAAGAGCCACCAAGGACTTTGTCAGGATATGGAAAAACCCACAAAGCCAAGCTGGTGTTATTATAGAAAGGCTGCAGAGCAATGTCCTTGGCCAAAAATCGGCTTTGTTGATAATCGATACGGTTTTGCTGATCTAAAGCTGCCTCTGGTGGCTCGTGCAGGGCTGGGTTTTACAGCTGGACATGTAGCCTGCTGCGATGCCCACTGCAATGTCCACTACCATGCCCACCATGATGACCACAGCAACGCCCACCACGATGTCCCCCATGATCCCCACTGTGATTCCCAGTGCAACACCCACCACAATTCCCACCATGATGCCCACGCAATCTCCACTGGGATGTCCACCATGATGCCCACCATGATTCCCACTGCAGTGCCCAGCAGAATGCCCACCATGATTCCCACTGCAGTGCCCAGCAAAATGCCCACCATGATTCCCACCGGGATGTCCACTGTCCTGCAGGACCAGCAGTGGAGTAGGGTCTCAGGGCTGTCTCTGTGTCCCCCCAGGGTCTCAGCCCAGCTCGGGCGCTCGATGGCCCCCAGCGTGGGTGAAGTTTGAACGTGCCAGCGTTGAGTCCCTCCATGGAAACGAAGGCACAATTTGGATTCGTTTTGATTTATGGCTCTGTTATGACCAAGTTTGTGTTTTCACCAAAGTCCTTCTCCCCCTGCCCCGAATTAATTCTATATTAACAGCAGAATATAATTTATACGTGGACACATCCACACATCCAATAAATTATGGCCTAACTCTATAATTCCACAGCTATAATTAATTACATTAAAGACCTCCATTTTAAGCCCACAATTAGATAACCCTGGGAGACAATCCCGTTAGCATTTTTAATAAATACTTGTGTTTGAAGCTGTTGAACAGAGCACCTGATAACTGATAGAGCAGTGTTAACATCTGTTCCATTATTTCCACAGGACGTTGCTTTAACGTAATGCTCCTCACATAAAATATGCATTTGTTCTTGACTGTCAAGTGCCTCTATTATTTTATTAAAAAGTCAAAAAAGAATATAATCAGACTTCATAATTTATGTGTGACATTTTCATTACAGAAAACTTTATGCAAAATTGAATTCTAAAATTTAATTTCCTGTGATGTTTAAATTACTTACTATCTGGCTCCTCTCCAAACATTGTGATCACTCCAGGCCCCATATGAATTCCATTAAGGATATGTTTAGCTGCTGCCAAAACGTATGGGGTATTTTTCTATGTAATTCCAAGAATATGCTCCTTAAATTTATTTTGTGCCAGTTTAAATAGTTTCTCTCACGCAGGAAAGAAACACAAGACATTTTAACAACTGCCACGGCTTTTCTTGTTATTTTTTCCCTTGGGTTTTGATGCCCATCATTCTTCTTCGGTCCCCGTAGCCAGACAAGAATTCCCAGCAGTCTGGGAAGACTGGATGGAGACCTGAGCTTTGAGAGTGCCCTGCTCGCCACGTTTCCTGTGTGCACTGGAAATTAGCACATGCAAATTAAGTGTGATGAGTGTGTGGCTGGAGGAATATGGTTTGTGCTGCTTTCAAAGTCTGGGTTTTGTATTCCCCTGTTCCACGTTATCTCCCTGGGATGTCTCCAGTATCCATGTAAGGAAGAGAAAGCAAATCAGGGCCTGGAGAAGAGCAGGAATTGGGAATTGTGAGGGGTTTCATGGAGCTTGAGGGAGTCAGCCACAGAATCACTGAATCCCTGAATCACAGGATATCCTGAGTTGGACCCACAAGGATCAAGTCCAGCTCCTGGGCCTGCAGCAGTGAAGGGTGTGGGAGACCCTAAGGAGGGACAGGGGGATGCTCCAACCCCACCAAGAACCACAGGATGTGTGGAATCACCCCCTTCCCATGTCCCATCACCACCAGGGGTGCTCAGGCCATACTTCCCGGTGTCTCCCAACCTCATCCCTCCCCTGGAGCGGTGTCCTCCGGCCGTGTCCATGGTTGTGGACAAATATTTGAGGGATGAACCAGGTGCCTGTGCCATCCCTGAGCTATCCCAGCTCTTCCTGGCAGCTCTTTCTAAAATCAATCTGCGTTTTGCATGCCCTCATCCACCCGGAGCCAAGGCACTCTCAGTGCTGGGATCAATACATCCTCCTGGCCCAGCGCTATCGGATTTGCTCATTTGCCGAGCAGAACATGTCAGTAAAACTCAGCCTGCTTGGGAAACAGAGCCTGATCCCACGGATCTTCAGAGAAATTCATGGAAAACCTTCAAGCGTGTTTTTGGAAACAATTCCAAAATTGTTGTTGCCGTAAAATTCCGATGTTTCGTGTGCTGTGGTTGATGGCGATGTTGGAGTTCCCAAAATGGAGGTGCTCTGCCAGATTCCTGCTTCCCTCCCTTTGCCTGGAATCTGCCAGCAGCAGTCAAACCCTAATGCCTGTGTGTGCCTGTGGGAAGCGTGACTGGGAATAAAGAGATGGTGGGAAAAGGAGATGCTTGGACAGAGCTGTGCCTGTGCCCTTTGCAGCCAGCTTTGCCGTGGATCGGGGAGCTGAGCACTGTGGTGAACATCCCAAGTCATTTCCAGCATGTACCAGGATGTCCCAGCACATCCCAGGACATCCCAGCATGTGCCGGGATGTCACAGATCATCACAGTACATCCCAGTTCATCCCAGCACACCCCAGCACATCCCAGCTCATCCCAGCAGGTGCCAGGATGTCCCAGCTGATCCCGGCACATCCCAGCGCCTCCAAGCACATCCCAGCACACCCTTGCTCATCAGCATGTGCCAGCTGATCTCAGCACATCCCAGCAGCCCCCAGCGTGTCCCAGCTCATCCCAGCTCAATGTCCCTTTAGGGATGTCCAGGAAACGGCTGAGCTCACTGACTCCAAGTGTGTCATGGAGAAGGAGAGAAAATCTGAAAAACCCCCACCTGCCTGGACAGAGCGGGATTTTGCACATGCCCGGGGGTGGAATCCCTGCCCCAGGGACACTGTCCCTGCTCCCTGGCCACGAGCAGCCCCCCGTGGAAGGGCTCCCTTTGGATCTGATCCCGTTGCGGGTGGGGGGAGCGGGAGCAGGGCTGATGCCGGGAACAGGGCTGTCACTGCTGGGATGGGCCCACTCGCAGCCTTGCCTGGGCACTGGGAGGCCGAACCGGTGGGTGGGAAAGCTCCCAGTTGCCGTTGGGTGTTCCGGTAACCGGATCTACCCGGGCCGGCTGCGAGCACAGAGCTAATAAAGGATGCAGCCGGGCCGATGCCGAAGGAAGGCTGGGCAGGAATAGGATGACAGAGCAATATCGCAGGAGGTAGGATCCTGCTGAGTCTGGAAGTGCCTGATTTATTTATATTCAGCTAAACTGAAATATTCAGAAGGAGAAAATCTTCAAGCCGGACCCTTTCGCTGCCTCCTTTCAGAAAAGAGTGATGTGTGTGGTGTTTGCCAGGGAATGGTGCTTGCCCTGTGCCTCTTCCAGTGCCCAGCTCCCATTAATTCAGGCTCCACAACTCCAATATGAATTTTTTCTCTGATACTCTGTGGTTCACAAATTGGATGATGACAAAATGAGGTAATTTATTGCCAGTATATTAATTTATTTATTATTGAACACTTGATTAACCTGTACACTTTGCTGCCCGCTCATGTTTAAGGGGTTTGTAGTAAAAGTATTCATTTATTCCTGGGTGTGAGCTGGTACCTTCATAATTCACCTGTTAATTATTGCACCCAAGGTCTTTGTTTAAGGGTGAAACACTAACGAAGGTAAAGCACATTCTCACTGTGGAGAGCCGCTTCCCTCAAAATCCGCTTCCCTCAAAATCCGCTTCCCCACTCCAGGCTCAGCCCTCCTCGTGTGAACAGATCATGCATTTATATGGAGTCCGGCATTTGGAGCCAATTTCCAGACCTTAATGGATCAGAACCGTTTAGCAAGACTGTAACAAATATGGAGAAGTGGGTATAGAGGGTGCTCACCCTGCTCATAAAATAGAAACACAGAATCTCCTGAGCTGGAGGGGACCCACAGGGATCATCCATTCCAGCCCCTGGCCCTGCACAGACACCCCAACATTCCCAGCCTGGGCATCCCTGGCAGCGCTGTCCAAACGCTCCTGGAGCTCTGGCAGCCTCGGGGCCGTGCCCATTCCCTGGGGAGCCTGGGCAGTGCCCAGCACCCTCTGCAGGAAGAACCTTTCCCTGATCTCCAACCTAAGCCCCCCTGGTCCAGCTCCAGCCGTTCCCTGGGTGCTCTCCCTGCCACAGAGAGCAGCGATTGCTGCCTGACGTTGGCTGACCAGTGCTGTTGGTGGGTGATGGACATTTGACCCCTGGGCGAAGATGTTCCCTTGCAGGTGAAGCTTTCCACAGCTCTGAGCTGCCCTTTGCCACACTGGCAGCACTGGTGCTTGGCAGACAGGAGTCTTGGGGAGGATCTGGCAATTTGGGGCTGAAAACTTGAGGGGAAAAAAGGGCATCTCACAGCGCAGGCGGTAAAAATAGTATCGTGGGGAGGGTGGGGGCTGTAATAAGAAACACGTTGGGCTGGAAATAACTTAATTCTGTCACAAACATCAGCTTAATGTATGCCCTTAAACTCGCAGCCATCTAGGTTTCCCTGCAACATCCGCCCGTATCGGGAGGATCTGCTCCATCCAGACACTGTGGTGCCTCGCGCCCGCGCTCGCAGCAGCTTTTAATGAGCATTTCTCTATTTATCTCATGTCACTGCTTCCCCAGCAGCCCCGTGCCCGGCCTGGCCAGTAAAAGCCATTATCTCTATTATGCTGCCGATAGCCCATCGCCGGGATTGCTGCTCCCTAATTGCTGGAGCACCCTCCTCCTCCTCCTCCTCCTCCCGCTGATAGATTACCCCGGGCTAAGGGCCCCAGAGCCCATTCCCCAGCGCCAGCCGAGCCCCAGCTATTGGGCTCCGCTCTCAGGAATAAATCCTAACCTATCAATATATAATAAGGCTAAATAATCAACAGCTCGAGACGTTGTCTGCTCCGGGAGGGCTCCGCCGCGCCGGGCAGTTTTTATCGGCTATAATTAGCAGCAGGCAGAGCCTGCGCCTGGCCGGGCTGTGCAGGAACGGGGACAGGTTTTATGCACGTTCAAACATGATTTAATCGGCTGACTCTGCCTGTCTCGATAATGTGCAGGGGTGTAAAAAAGTCCAGCTGGCCTGGGAACGTGTGGGAAACATAAATCCTGCGGCGGGCGGCTCTGGAGGGAGCTCTGCCCTCGCCGCTGCAGAGGTGCCTTATTCCTGATAGCAGCGGAGCCGCCGTGGGATAAACCCGGGGAGAGGATTTGGACGGGGCTTGGAGCAACCTGGACTAGAGGAAGGGACTGGGACTGGATGGGCTTTAAGGTCCCTTCCCACGCAAACAATTCAATGACTCTGTGATTCCAAGATTCTGTGATTCTGTGCTCAGCCTGGGGGATTCGATAGGAGGGACTTTGGATCCACTTTAGGAGGGGCTTCGCAGCCGAGAGCAGAGGATGCTGTTAGAAAATATTCCCAGACAAATCCGCTGGGGTAAAGTAGCCGTGCACCAGCCACAGAAGGGGAGGAAGGGAAGGTGCCCCAAAACAAGGCAGTAAAACTATAAAGTTAATGAGGAACCCGTGTCCTTTTTTACAGTATAACCCTTTACAGCCCCCTCCTCGGGAGCCAGGCTTTCAGGGGAGCACAGCAAACGCTGTAAAATGGATGTTTAATGTAGCTGGGGGCCAAGAAAAACATTGTATAATTGTAGTAAGCAGCTTGCTCAGTAAAGTGATAGCTTTTAAAGGACGAAACACAGCGCGGGTTTGCAGGGCTGCACAGGCTCCAGCCTCAGGTTGCCTCAATAACAGTTTCCTCCTTCCACTTACAAATGTATCTCTGAGAAGATTTGGGATGAAGGCTCTGGGTTTGGAGATCAGATGCTGACTAGGCCTGCTCTGGGAGTAAATGACCTGGGACCCTCGGTCCTCACCCTACTCACACCAAATTTATTTGATTTTAATTCTTTTTATGCGAACAGGGTCTGTCCCACTGTCCCAGCAGGGCTGACAGGGCACTGGGGCAGTGAGGGATGCTCACCTGGGATAACCACCCTGGCTGCAACCACACTTCAGTTTGGCTCCTGAGGGTTCCACGGGCCCCCAGCGCCTCCCAGCCCACCCTGGTCCCACCAAGACCACAGTTCCAGTGCTTCCCAGCCTGTGTGATGTGGTTTGGGCTGGATTTCTGAGGAAAAGGGGCACAGGGAGAGAGATTTGGGTTTGGCTGGTTGGTGGAGTTAAAGTCTTTTTTGTCTCCCAACACTCCGGGCTGACAGTTGCTGTAAGTTTGTAAAATTCAAATAAAAGGGCACCTATGGCTTGGCTGTGGTTTCTAACACAGAAATTAATCTGTTGTGTGTAACCTATGTCCTCCTGAGGTGGGAAGGGGAGGGCACTGCTCAGGCCTTGTGGTGCCTGTGGTGCATTTCCCCCCTGCCCCAGCTGTCCCTGGGTTTCTGTCACCACCGAGAGCCACAGGGCCCAACCTGGGCCATCCCCCAACCTGGGCCATCCCCCAGGGTCTAAAAATTCTGCTGGAAAAACTGCTCACTTTTCCTGGGATATTTCCCATTCAAACGTGATGAGGGCATCACTGGTAAGTTCTGGCTCAGTGAAGTGAGGGGTTGAACCTTTTTGGTGGCAGGAACCAGGGATGGTACCACTGCCAAGAACTGTGACCAAAGTACAGTCTGGTATTACAGTCACAACACACTCATTTTGGGCAGAAAAAGTGAGATTCAAGCACAAAATACCCTCCTTGACTCCTTGTTCTGGGGCCTGTTCAAGCTGAGAATAAACCCACGCACCTCTGCTTTCCGTGTGTGCACATAATGGGAAATTTCATCAGCTGCAATACTCCCGAAGACAGGACTCCTGAGATATATCACATGTAAATGGACACATCATCTGAGCAAGGCCCCATTCATCAACAGCACTTGGAAATGCAGTGGAAGATCTGATGGCATTATGTAGATCTCAACTATCTATGGGTGAATGAAATTGGGTAACCTTAGCAACCCCAGGTACGTTTGTGCAGCTATGAATCAAACGTCAGCCCGATGAGCTCTGCACAAAATAAAGAAATAATTCTTTGAAATATTCATAACAGGCTGCAGAGTATTATTTTATAAGGCTCTGCCTATTATGCATTTTGGAAGCCAGGTTTTAAAAGAACCAGCATTAGCATTTACATCCCCCACGCTGGCATAAATGCTTATAAATAAACCCAAGATGAAACACAACCGGCAACTGCAACAAACCGGGGCTCCTCTTCCTGCTGCTGGAAAGGGCATCTCCCACCAAGGAAATATTCCAGCTGGAGAAACAGCTCAGAGGATGGGTTATCCACAAAGGTTTGGAACAGCACCTCCCATGGTCAGGTTGGATGAAAACAAAAGTTGCACACTGCACTTTCACTTGTGTTAAAATTAATTCATCAGGCTGCTTTAATGCCGGGGAAAAAGGGTGGGAAAAGCTGAGAGTCTCCCTTAAAAGTTGATGAAGTCGAGAAAATGTATGGTGTGGGGTACTTTTTACTCAGTTGTGCATGAGTATTTTGGATGACCAAAAGATAGTTTAAATATACACTGTATCATAGCTGAAAAATACATGATTACACCTGAATTTGCAGGGAATTCCATATCCCTCTGCCCCTGGCTCACATTCAGCTCCAGAGAGCACTCGGGCACGCTCCAGCTTTGGTCTCCTCCACACTGAAGCACTGAAGTTTTCAAAGTTTCCTGATTTTTCACACATGGAAAGCCATCCTTTAGCCCTGGCATTGGTTTGAGACTGTCATTCTCAGCCTGCACATTTACTTTAAATTAATTAATGACCACTGCACTGACCTGCAGCAGTTGGGATCACCCACTCCAGGACAAGCAACCTCTGAGCAACCCGGTCCAGTGGAAGGTGATCCATGGGATGGGGTGGAACTGGGTGATCCTGAAGGTCCCTTGCAACCCAGACTGTTCTGGGATTCCATGACAAGGAAAAGTCAGGGCACGGCCAGGATGCTCAGGCACCTCCAGGCTGCCTCCTCCACCTCAGTGCTGCCTGCAGATGTTCTAAGGTTTATCTATGGCAGAATCACAGAATCATACATTGGGTTGGGTTGCGAGGGACCTTAAAAATCATCCAGTTCCAAGCTTAAAGCTGGAACTAAGTGGCTGAAGTTTTCCTTACAGCCTGAGCACCAGAAGTTACATTGATAATTGAGAATCTCAGTTTTCCTTCAAAATAATTCCTCGTACTTGTGGTCAATGAAAAACCCCAAACATATTCGACTCTTGGGCTTCAGTTCCCTCTTGCTTTCCAGGTCCTGAACACTGGAGAAATCGGATTACAGCTCCCCAGTCCTCTCAGCACCACGTGCCCTGTGGAGGGCTCCGGTTTCAGAGCCGGGAACCACCCATTTATTTATTTTATGGTGCTTTAACCCACCCTCACACTTAACAGGCTGGCAAGCTCCACGCTCTGTTCCTTTATTTCCCAAACAGCTCTTAAAGAATTAGTGTTTCCATAAATGCTTCTCGTTCCCATTAAACATTTTGGGTCATGCTGGAGAGCTCAGCAGTGAAACCACCCTGAGAATTGCAGCGGCAGCTCTGGAGCTGCAGCCTTGTTTGTTCCAAATCGCCTCCTGCGATGGCTTTCCCGAACGAGCTGGATTAATTGTTCAGGACCTATAGCACATGCTTCAGTGAAAATAAATCACTTTATTTCTATTACACCACCGGTGGCTGTGTAACTTAATTTCATTAGCTCGAACCTGTTGAGAGTGTTCAGATTTCCATGGCAGGACGCACTCGAAATGAAAAGACGCCTTCGATTCCCAATTAACAGAATCGCTCCCTTTCAACTGAAATGAATGTTATTGAAACCAATTAGCATAGACTGGAAAATCTCTCATTAATGAGGGGAGTGTGGGTGAGTAAACAGCAATGAAAAGATGAAATTAGAGAAGAGGCTCTTCTTGTTGGCCTGAATAATTACATGCTTAGTTGCCTAATTGTCTGGTGAAAAGCCTCGCCGTGCTGGTAACAGATTGCCGTGTTCATTAGGCTGCAAAAGGCCACCTGCTGCTGAGGCTCATTTTCCTGCAGTCTATATCCACGTGTTGCTCCCCAGGGACTGCTATTTGGACACAACACTGGCTGTGAAAAGCAAATGAGCTTGCCAATATGCTGCAATATTGTGTCCTTTATGCCAAGATACAGAAGCTTAATATGTCAAATATAATGAATAAAACCAACAGCGATAACGAAGTTTATGAGGAGAGTGACCTTCCAACACGGCCCGGTGCAGGAGGGCAGGGCCCTCCATGCAGATGTTCCTGCCTGGCCTGGACTGCTCCGAATTACGGAGCACAAAAGAGAAATTACAACCGCCACCCCTTAGACAATGGCAGAAGGAAAGCCCACAATGGCAACTGGTAAAATTGGAAACAAATGTGCAATTCCGAGCTCTAAGAAGGGCTCACGAAGCCCGGCATTGTTCCGATTTGCTCCGCTGTGGCAATAAACATCAAAGGCAGGAGGCCTCTGCTCCAGCCCTGCCTCAGATCATTCCGTGTCTTATAATTGCTGGGTTTATGGGGCTTTTAAGCCAGGCTTTATTGCACAGCGCTGTTGGCAGGGAGGAGTCGCCCTGGGCACGGAGTCGAGGGGTTCTCGCTCCTCCGTGAGCCCTGGCACGTGCTGAGAGTCCGACCTGCCAAGGGTGGGGTGTAGGCATGGAGCCTGCTGGAGATGAGCTGTGGGATATTTCATGAGTGTCAAGAGAAGGGAACGGAGCTGGGGATGATCTGGAGCTGGGGGGGCTCAGCCTGGAGAAAGGGAGGCTCAGGGGGGACCTCCTGGCTCTGCACAACTCCCTGACAGGAGGGAGCAGCCAGGTGAGGGTTGGTCTCTTTTCCCAAAGAACAAGTGAAAACAGCCTCAGGTTGTGCCAGGGGAGTTTTAGGTTGGATATTGGGAAAATTTCTTCATGGAAAGGGTTGTCCAGCCCTGGCACAGCTGCCCAGAGCAGTGGTGGAGTCCACATTCCAGGGGGGATTTAAAAGCCGTGTGGATGTGGCACTTGGGGACATGGCTCAGTGGTGGCCTTGGCAGTGCTGGAGGGATGTCAGACTCCCTGATCTTACAGGGTGTTTCCAAATTAACAACTCCATGATTCCATAATTCCATGATTCCACGATTCCATGTCATGCACCAAGCAGGAGGAATTGCCAGGGTACAGCAGGTTGGTTCAGAGTCCCCAGCAAAGAAATCAGAGATGTGTAGATCTGAGTATGGATATGGGTATTGATTCACACATTGGAGTGCATCAAACTGCTGCAACTGCTATTATAAACAGCTCAGCTAATTAATACTAATTGGGAGGGGACTGGCAGTTCCCTGCTGTCCCCCATCTGGGGACAGGATCCGTGTCCCTGGCAGCATCCCTGGGACCACACTGGGTGAGGAGCAGCCCTCTTGCCACTTCACAGCTCAAAACTTCTTCCTCCTCAAAGTTAAAATACTCTACGGCAGCAGCTTAAGGCCCTCCCGATGGTGGCACATCCTGTGGCATCGCACAGAGCAGCCCCTGCCCTTGTCCCCATGTCCTGCCCTTGTCCCCATGTCCTGCCCTTGTCCCCATGTCCTGCCCGTGCCCGAGGCTGGATCCACACGGGTTAAACACAAAGGTCACTCCCAGTCAAAGGCTTGGGTGACCATGGGGGAACAAACGCTGCTGCCTTGCCAGGTTTCTGATTGCTTTTTGTAGAGAGGGGAGCGTGGAACGAGCCGCCTCATTAATGCGAAGAATGAGAAGTGATTAAGAAATGGTTTTATCATTTGAAAGCAATGATAATGTGCCTGGCAAGGGCAGGGACAGCCGCGCTGGGTGTTCCCTGCGCTCCTGCCAGCGGCACAGGTGGCGTTCCAAGGGAGCACCGGGAATGTGGTGCCAGTGGTGCAGCCCTTGGGCCCTGCAAAGGGCGCTCCCCAAAGTCCACCCCACCAACAGGTCACATTTAGGGTTTACTGCAGCAAACTCTCCCTCCCTGACCATAATCACAGCCTGTATTTAGCTCCATAAATAGCAGCACATGGATTTCACCTCAGTTATCCACCAAGTCTCCATAAAAATCCCTTTGGAATAGCTGTTAGTACTGCCAAGTGTAGAAGCAGGCCCTGACACCGGGAGCAAGGGCCTGTTCAGAGGAAGGAAACAAACAGGCCCTTCCCACCAGGACATGCACAGTCCAATGATTACTCTGGAAATCCAGAGGATTAATGAACACACAAAACCATCCTGCTCTGAACCAGGTCAGGAATTGCTGTCTGACTCTGGACAAACAAAACTTGCTGAAGCCTGCAGGCCCAACTCCCATGAAAATGGTGGATTTGTATCTGTTCTCCCTCAGCTGTGGGGGCCGAGCAGTGACTGAGGGGGCCAAAGCTTTGAGACCAGCCCAGGGGTGTCAGAGAAAGGCAGAGTCCCCTCCACCCATGGGCAGGGACTCCCTGAAGCCACCAGAGATGGAAGGGGACACGGTTCAGCCAAGCCAGGAGGCCTCACACCGATCTCCCCTCACCAGTTACCACCACAAAAACCATTTATGGCTGTGCCTGAGGCCGTGTGCCCACCTGAGCCACAGCTCTGCATAACATCCCCACACAAAATTACAGTTCCATGTTACTCTGAATGACTTTTACAGCTCTCTCATGTTTTATTCTGTGAAAAACCCAATGTGATTACATTATTTAGGCCACTTGCCAACTGGTTAAATATAATTGACTAAATTAATTACTAAGATCAGTTTTACAGCAGATTAGGATAATTTATTGGGCAGTTTGTTGTTTTCCTAATAGTCTCACCTGATTGATGGAGAGGCTTGGCTATAAATGATTTTTTATGACCGAGAACAGCAAACACAAACTTAATCAGGTGTTCCACTCTGGATTGAGGAAAGCCTGTGTAACTTGGATAACGTGCAGGTATAATTATTCGGAATGCCTGGGAAATTTTGAGTGATTAAAGGGGAAAAAACTCAGAGAGAGACATTTGTGTGAAGCAGCTAGTTTGGGGAGCAGCTCCACCGCTGAGCTTTGGGGTGGTGAGGATGTAGATGAGAGCTCAGCCTCAGGGTTCACCCTGCAATCCTTCTGTACTGCCCTACTGGGGATAAACTGGCACCTTTGGAGACTCTCTCTCTATCTAACACATTTTTGGGCCAAAAGTTATTGTTAGCGACACATGAACAGCAGAAAATTAAGAAACAACAACTTAGGCTTAATTAAGAAGTTCAAAAAAAGGGCAAAGCCTCTCTAGGTGTTCAGCAGCAGGTTCAGAGATCCCCTCTCAGAAAGGTAACGCCTGCAGGGGGTGAGGCACAGGATGTTAATTTGACTGCACTGACTCCTTTTCATGCAA
Source organism: Ifrita kowaldi (assembly GCA_013398055.1). Taxonomy (NCBI): domain Eukaryota; kingdom Metazoa; phylum Chordata; class Aves; order Passeriformes; family Cinclosomatidae; genus Ifrita; species Ifrita kowaldi. Next base: position 31,974 of record VZRS01006614.1, read on the forward strand.
AGAGTGAATTGTTTTCAGACTGCTGATGATTAATGTGGTTATTGATTAGTTGATCAATAAGGCCATGGTGTCTAATTATTGATAATCCTTCCCCAAATGAAAGATCGAGTGTAAGGAGTGCTACTTACAGAGCTCAAAATATAAAGTGATTCAGTGTGAAGCCTGGTAATTGAAAGTCAAACTAATCCCATAAATTAAATCACAGCAATCCATAACATTTACCTGATAAATCCTTTGGAAAGCTTTATTTAACTCTCAGTGCTCATTGGGGAAGCTTTGGAGGCTCCCAGAAAAGTGTCTGAAAGTCTGGGTTTGAGGTGTCTTTTATCGATACAAAAGTATCATTTAATGTTAATGTGTATAATAATGACACTGGTTTGAAACATCGGATCTCACAGCTATAACTGAGTATATTTTGCTGCAACTGAATTTATTTTGGAAATTTAAGGATACTGGTACCAGTCACACCAGTGTATCAGCTGTACACCAAATTGTTTTCCAAACTTCCCCTCTAAGCCCTTTCCCTGCCTACCATTTATATCATAATTAAATGGGGGAAAACAACCTCACTGCTTTTCCCTGACAGCCCCTGCAAGACTTTTTAGGTACTTGGAGAAAACTGAGATAAAACCTGGAAGATGACATCCTGTATTTTATAAGTGAACTCATGGACCAATTAAAATCTCAACTGTTTAGGTACTAATTCATCCCCACAGCATCCTCTGGAGCTGTAATGTTCAATAATCTAATTAAAGCAATTTTAAGTGGCTCTAATCAGATAATCCTAAAAATATTCCACTCCTCGGTCTCTGGGAACGGCCAGGATTAGGACATCCCAACCACTTGGCAGAGTGGATTGCCCACAATTTCAGCCCAGCCATGGCAATGATTTTCCGTGGCTCCCTGAGCACACGGATCTGCTCCGAGCTGGGCTGTGCCAGCCCTTCACAAGTTTCCATTTTGCTCCTGTCATGCTGCCCCTCCTGCAGAAGCCTCAATCTGCTGTTTGTTCTGAATGTGATGTTATGACTTGGGCCAAAATTGCATTTCAGGAGCTGAAATTAACAGGAGGCATCCGCGCCGGAGCGGGGGATATACGAATCCTCATTAGAGGCTCCCCACATCCCAAACCAACTCATGCAAATCCTGGAACACCTGAGAGGTGTCTCCGAGGGATATTAAGGAATCTGTGTGTCAGACAAATCACACTGGACACCAACAAAGCCTTCCCTGAATGCTGGCTGTCACCGCTCCACTAGCAGTGCCCACGGCACTTCCCTGCTTTTCTCCTGTTTAATCTTTACTCTAAACTTTCCACCACCACCTGCAGGAACTGCTCCTGTTTGGGAGCAATTCCCAAGATTTTCCTGCTTTCCAACCCCTCGACCTGGGCACAGACCCCAGGGTCTCACCCAAGTACTATGCTCAACATACTGAAAGTTTAATTCTGTCCCAGATTTCCAGGGCTGAACTGAAGCACTCACAAGCTCGTTCCTCTTGCCCAGGAGAGCTGGTTTCGGAATGTTTAATTGCTGCTGGAAGAGCTGAACAGACCTCCAGAAACTTTATCCAGTTTCTAAGTAGCAGGAAGGGATTTAAGCCTGTCTATCTGTATTTTATCCTCCCTTTTTATCACTGTTTGCAGGGAGTAATTCCCAACTCCTGCATTAATGACCAGAACAATTAAAAGTGTCCCATCACCATGGGGAGCCCAGCAGTGGGTCTGTGGTGGCCTCTGCCATCAGGGCATGGAGGAGGTGATGGAGCAGCCCCAGCCTGGAGCTGTTTTGGCTCTGACCCCACTTCCACACACCCCACTCGGGGGGCTCTCCCCTCTCCCCTGATACTGCAGTGCTGGGCAGAGGTGAAAGCTGGGACTTCAATGTAAATATAAAACTAAAAGATGCCCTTTTCCCCAGCACCAATTTCCCAAGGTTGTCCTGGGATGGCCAGGACCTCCAGCCCTGCACATCCAAGTCCTGAACATTTTGGTTGTAAAGACTCTGAGGAAAATACAATAAACCCAGAAGGTCCCTCAGCTTTCAGCAGGGAATGTGAGAGAATATTCCAAAACTCCATCTCCTGAGGCAGTGACTCTGGGCAGTGTGGAGAGAGATGGGCACCTGCTGGAAGGCCATGGATGCCCATCGGAGCACGGGAAATGTTTCAGAGTGAGGGATGAGGAATTTGGATATATTAAAGTGCTCTGCCAGGTCTTGGGCTGCATCTCTGCCCAGCCCAGTTATAGGAACTGAAATGGTTCATTTGTCCTCTCCAATTTTTTCTGCCAGTGAAAAGGAAGGAAAAGAAGACAAAATAAACAAAATTATCTTTTTTAAAGAAAGGGATTTCTCTTTTAAAATCTATGCATTGGAAGAAAATTTTGAAAAAGCCATTCTTTAGGAATTTGTGTTAAATACAATGTAATGGTCCTCAAATGACAGCAGTGATTTCGTTCTAAAAATCGCCCCATATTTAATAACAGCATAAATCATGTGTAAAAGATTCTTCATACCAAGCGAAACTGCTTTACATACATAAACCCCATAATTTGTTTTTATTGAAAAGATTCCGACAGTCGAAGGTTATTTATGTTTTTAATTTGTCTGCACTACTAAATAACTCCCTCCTCAGTGTGCAGCCCCGTGGGAAGCCTTGGATGGGCAGGGGGAGGCAGGGCTGGCTGCTCCAGGGGCTTTGTCCCCAGCTCCAGCCTCGGGAGCGCCCTCGGTGCCCAGGCAGGACGTGCCCAGGGAGGGCAGGGTCCTGTGGGGCCAGGACTGAACATCCCTGCCCAGCCTGGAATCCAGCACGTGGATCTGGAGAGTGTGCAGGGAAGGGAACGGAGCATCGGGAGGGGCTCAGGGAGCTGGGAAAGGGGCTCAGCCTGGAGAAAAGGAGGCTCAGGGGGGACCTTGTGGCTCTGCACAACTCCCTGACAGGAGGGGGCAGCCGGGGGGGGTCACAGCCAGCACTGGTCCCACTATCCCGCTGTGGAGAAACTCTGACATTACCCCTCCACACGGATGGGCTTTCCGGAAGGCATTCCCATGGATTCTGGTTCTCTTAGGGTGAACACATTGCACAAAACACCTTTGCCCTGAACCAAAGGCCAGCCGGGAAACCCCAGAGCCAGGGGGTGGAACTGAACCCTCGTGGGTATGGAAATGTGTCATAAAGTGCTTGCAGTCCCTCACCAAAGCCCCACCTTCAGCCTATTCTAAGCTCTTTCACACCATCGTTAGTGCCAGAGCAAACCAAAAAATTGTGTCCCTGAGAGACAAAACAAAAGAAATGGGTGCCATTTAAACATCAGCTGGGAAGCTGTCCTGAAACAGCATTATCTGTCCTGGGGGTGATGAGGGTGAGGATTGGGCTTGGAGCAGCCCTTCCTGGCAGGTCCCACCGTGGGCTGGGGAAGCTGGCGGCCGCCTTCAGCTGGTGCTGGGCCCGGGCACGGCTGGAGAAGGCCCAGTGCCCCAGAGCCCCCCGTGTGGGACCTGGGCCGCGCTGGGTGTTGCTGTCTGGGCACAGTGCTGTGCCAGGAGCTCAGGGACGAGCAGGGCAGTGGGAGCAGGTGAGCCCCTGTGGGCCCTCCGGCCTAAGCCAGTGTGTGGTTCCGGGGTTCCCGGAGGGCGGGCACCATGGGGTGGGACGGAGCTGGAGTTTGGGGTTTCCCCTGCAGAGTAGAAGCCTTGTACCGACGGCACAATGCCCCTTTGCCAGGCGGCAGCGCTGTCCCCACGCCCCCACGGGAGCAGCAGCAGGGCACAGACACCCCGTGCCCCCATCCTGCTGCCTGGTGCCGTGAGGGGCCGGGGGGGAGGCGGACGATGGGGTCTGGCAGGGCCGGGCAGTGGCAGCCCCTGGCCCCGGCGCTGTGGCGCTGCCGGCACGCGGCCCTGGCAGCTGTGACAGCCTGATTTAATCTGCGGCAGCCCCGCTGCCTCTGACCACTGCGCCGAGTCATTAACCTTGACTCGCATAATTGAATTCAAGGTTGATTGCCTGTGACCCTCCTCGGCGAGGTCCTCCAAATGTACATATTCATTATGAGGCGCGGGGCTAAATGGATTGCACAGGGAAAGCTGTAGCAATCAGCCTGCTTGGTATGCGGGGGGCGAGGAGGGCACTAATTGCATGTTAGAGCTGAGGATTAGATTATGAAAAGAGTGAGAAAATGAAGATAGATCCCTGTGACACTGTCAGATTAAGGGCAGCCATGCACAGGAATATGACATTGAAAATTTACGGGGCCATTAAGGGAAGGGAGATTTGAAAGGGGGGGGGGGGGTGTTGGGTTGTTTGGGTTTTTTTAATTCCCATCTATTTGCTCAGTTAGGAGCTATTTAAAAGCACAAGCTGATAAATGCGTATTTTGAATCCCAATAAATTAATGCTGGAGTGGTTTTGATATCTCTGACGGCTGCTGTAAGGAAGGTGCCAGCCCCACAGCACCTACTCATTGTTTGGTACCACCCTGAGCAACCTGGTGTGGGGAAGGTGTCCCTGCCCATGGCAGCAGTGGAATGGGATGAGCTTTAGGCCCTTCCAACCCAAACCATTCCATAATGATTCTGTGATTAAAAGTTGTCCAGCCAGAGCCACCACTGTGCAAATACCCGGTGACCCACGGTGTGACGGGCCCAGGATGCTCCTGGAATCCAGCAAAGCCCACCTTGGGAAGGGGAAAATGTCTGAGGCCCCCAAGCTTTGCCTTGTCCTGATCCCTGAAGGGGTTCCCACAGCCAAAGCTGGCTCCTGCCCAGCCCCAGAGGGAATGGGATGAGGGAAGGTGGCCACGAGCAATCTGTGGGTTCGCATCGTTGTTGTTGTGATAGCTGGGTAAGGATTTTCCCATGTTTTGCTGCAACTCCAACCAGATGGGATTTTTTTCTTGAATTAAATGAAAGTTAAGTACAAAAACATTTTGCCCACAGGGAATTCAGATTCTCAATGTGCTTTTAATAACTGTTTGTAAAACATTTAGGAAAATCTACGGCAACATGTTTGAGGGGAGGGGGGAAATCAAATTATTCTTGCCTGAGGATGTTATTCTGGTATCTAAACTTTATGAATCATCCTGTGTGGCCCAATTTCTAGGCAGTCACACTGTGGAACAGAATGGAAGTGTCTGAATTTAAGCCATGTAAAAATTTTTAATAAAGATGTTAATCACAGCCATTGGCTGAAAATCTGTTAAGAACTTTATACTAATTTAGATGTCCAAACCTCTGCAGTCTGATAAAGCCAAAAAACCCCAGTTCAAACTGATGTTCGTGTTAGAATTGATTGCAATGGCTAGGCCCCAATTTTGGGCCACCTCTTTGAGGCTGCTCTTGTGTTAAAATCAGGCTTAAAATCACAGAATTATTTGGTTTGGGAGGGACTTAAGGCTCTTCTCATTCCACCCCCGTGCCATGAGCAGGGACAACTTCCACTATTCCAGATTGCTCCAAGTCCTGTCCAACCTGGCCTTGGACACTTCAATCTGCCATAAAAATAATGTTTAATTCCAGCATTTCTGGAGGTGGAAGCTGAACATCAAAATCCCAATCCAAGCATTTTGCCAGCATCACAGGGGTTGTTGTTAAATAGAGAAATTCAGGTTGCAGATGGGGCAAAAGCTCATGCAGGTTTTTATCCCAGCCCTACAAAATGAGGATTTGGGGAAGCTTTTCCCCTGCTATTCCCAGTTCTTGTCATTCCAGGTGTCAGGGGAGGCTGTGAGCAAGGACCAGGCAGAAAGCACCCAAGTGCCTTCACACAGATGCAACCTGTACCTTTCCCTGGCAGCAACCTCAGCTTTTATGCAAAAAAACCTCTTTTTGCATAACAAACAAATCCTGGAAAGCTGCAAACAGCGTGCAGAGCTCCTGGGATCTCTCAGCTTCCCTCATCAAGGAGCAGAGCTCCTCAGCCAGGCTCCAGGTCACTCCCTGCTCTGGGCACGTGTCCCTTGGCCACCTCTCCAGAACAGCATCTCCATTAATTTGATTAAATTCCCAATGTCCAGACCTTGTGGTGTTGTAATAACAGCAGGATCGGAGGTGGCAGCACATCCCAAAAACATCAACCTCGTGAATTGCCGGGGTTTTGGGGTTTTGATGTGTTGAGGACATAATTAATGGGATAACTTTGCGCTTTCCATCGGAGGGCTCTGTCCTGAAAAGAGGGTTTCTCACTAAATGATCTGTCAGGACCACTGCTGGATGGGTATGACCAGAATTTTTATGTCCTGCTCATTAAATTACCACGGGGTATGACTTTGTAGGCACTGAAAGTCACGGGAAATCGTTGCTGACTGACAGTCCGGGATTGCAGGTTACCAACAGCTGCCTCAAGTTGAATAAGACTGACAAATGACTGCTCCTTGCACAGGCCTGTAATAAAATTACCCTGTGATGTGGGGGTGTCTGTGCTGGAGGACGCTGGCACCCGCAGAAGGAAAAAAGAGTCGTTTATTCACAGGGGGAAAAGGATGAAGTTTCTGAAGTGCTCAGATTCAACAGCAGCACGTTGCTCTGTGGAGTTACAGGCAGGCAGTGAGACAGCTAAAATCCATTTGTCTCCAAAAATCCCTTTGATTTGTTTCAATTTATGAATGAGCTGCAGAGAGCGAGGGAAGTGCCCAAGGAATGTAAATGAAGTGGCTGTGCCATGCTCTGTGAAAAAGGCCCCCAGACATGTGATGAAGGAAATTTTCTGTGAGGAAAACCCGGTTTGTTGGCATTTTGTGAATCCTAAAAATACCCCAAGACAAGTAGTCTAACTCACTGCTGCTGAAATTTCATTTACTTACCAACCACACTAATGAGGCACTGCAGAGGGACTTCTAATTAGATCCACTTTATTCCTGTCACTGAAATTAATTTATTTGCTTCAGCTTCTCAAACTAGTTTGATATTATCCTGATTTTTAAGCTAGACTGTACAAAGCTGGGGCTGGCTCTGATGTTTACACCTGCCTGACCCAAGGCTGGCAGTGCAGGGTTTGGTGCTGGTGTTGTCCCAACCAGAAGCTCTTTCTCAGCAGGTTTGGAGCATCCCTGTGCTGAGCAGGAGACAGGGGAGCGGCAGCCCTGGGCTGGCTGTCCCCAGAGCCCGGGCAGGGCTCTCAGTAAGCACTAAAGCAGCAATATTGTGCCACTTGGCGATTTCCTGCCTCATGCATATTCAAAGAGGGAAGAGGCTGCATGCATAATTCATTGGCCATTACAATTGCATTATACTATTTATACTATTACTTCGGGAGCTGTTTAAATTAAGGGTTACAAATGGCTCGTTTGTTTTCCGCTGCTCTGGCAAGAGGGTTCAGCCCCTCCAAGCTGCTGGGGCACAGCCCGGGCAGGGCTCTGGCCGGGGCCAGGGGCACAGCGGGGTCCCCAGCCAGGGCACCCAGGAGCTTTGCAAACTTTGTGTCCCACTGGGGTTTGATTTTGCAATGAATGGAGCCCCCGGGGTGAAAGCCCAGCCACAGGGTCCAGGAGAAGCTCGGTTTGGATGCCGGGAATGCTGAATAAATCACAGCTATGACAAGTGACATGGCTTGAAATCCTCTTCACACCCCAATAAAACTCAGAGAAACATGGGAAACCCTGAACTGGTAACTAATTGTCAACTAACTGCTAAACCCCAGCTCTGGCTACACAGATTATGACTCTTGGTGCCTTTCCAAACATTATTTTATTAATATGAATAATATATTAACTATTGAACAGTCTGGACTGCATCCAAACCACTCTGTTGTAAGTGCTTTGCTAAGACTTACCAAGGATATTTACTTCTCTAAACAACAGGCAACATTTGTATCGGTTTTGGTTTTATTATTGTTTTACTAAATAGTTATGAGAGCACCAAGAGAGGGATCTGAAGATTTTTAAAACGATTTGAAAGATAGTCCATAAAGTGCTTTACATCTTGGTGAGTTTAAAAGGTGAATTACTGTTCTTTAATAATTTAAAGAAAACCCTCCAGAATGCATTTTTAAATGTATTTCCAGCTAAACACAGGATCCTGTCCCGGGCTCTCATCACCAGGGGATCACGTCAGGATGAATCACAGTGAGGGAGCCGCAGTCGGGGCTGTGTAATCGAGAGCAAAGCTGCCAAGGGAAGAGCTGCTCCCTGGGGACACCCAGCAGGTACCTCTGTTCATTACCATGTGCCCAGGTCACAGGCCAGCGACGGATCTGATTTAGATATGACTTAAAATTCAATTTCTCAAAGTTTCCTTAAAATTACTGAGATTCACAAACGCTGTCGTAGAGGGATGGGGCATTAAACTGAGAGAGGTTTAGATCAGCTGTTGGATTAGATACCCTTTGTGATGGAAGGTCCTAACTGGAGCTCGGGCATCAGGAGTTGGACTTGATGATCTTTGTGGGTCCCTTCCAGCTCGGGTTATTCTGTGATTCTCTGATTCTGTGAATAGGAAGGAATTCCTCCCTGTGAGAGTGGGGAGGCCCTGGCACAGGGTGCCCAGAGCAGCTGTGGCTGCCCCTGGATCCCTGGCAGTGCCCAAGGCCAGGCTGGACATTGGGGCTTGGAGCAGCCTGGGACAGTGGAAGTTGTCCCTGCCCATGGCAGGGGGTGGAAGGAGATGATTTTTAAGACCCCTTCCAACCCACACCATTCTGGGATTAACAGATCCCTCCTGTGCCATGCAGAGCTGCAGGACTCAGGGATCATGGAGCAATGGGAGAATATTCCATGAAAACAGAACTGGCTGTGATAGGAAGCCCTCTCTGAGTCTGCAAAGTCAGGAGAGACTCGGCCCTTCCCACAGCGTTTTACAGGCAACGTTGGCAATGGATGCCAGGAGCCCACAGGATTGCTCAGACATCCCAGAGCTGTTCCCCCACCCCTGGCAGCATCCTCGCCTCCCCCTGCTCCACCTCGGGGTGGCTCCCACATCACCCCCGGGTGGTTCCCGCACCGCCTCCCCTTCGCTGCTGCAGCAGTTCCGCTGTCCGGCTCGTTCCCATGTCGCTGCCCACCCCCAGCCTGGCTGTGACACGGGCGTGCACAGCTCTGGGCACCCATGGGGTGACACCGCTGTCTCTGCTCCCGGCACTCCCCCAGCCCCGGCCCGGCCATGGATGCTCGAGCCCAGGGATACGGGAAGAGTTTAACCCTCGCCGAGCTGAGCAGACATGAAAGACACCAGCAGACAACTCTTAGTTATAAACTCTCAAACTCCCTCAGACTTGCATTAACACTTCCCTAAATGTATTTTTTGCCCAGCAGACCCTTCAGAAAGGTGCATTTTGCATTTCAGCTCCAGTTTGTGCATTTTTCTGCCTCGTGGGGAGGCGCCGTTTCACCTTTCCCACATGCTGGGGGCTGGGCTGGGAGGGGACAGTCCCTCCACGCCGGGGTTAAGGCAGTGAGCTGCCTGCCCAGGAATGAGGATCCTCTTCCAGACAGCCCATCATCCACTAATGGGACTTAAGACAGTTGCTGCCTCATCGGCAGGAGCGTAATGATCGCTGGGCAGGGAGAGACCCATTATCCATCATCCATCCTTCTCCTCTGGCTGATGATAATGATTTCTTAGTTCAACAGTGGTGCACTGGGACCTCGGTGCTTTGTGCACGATTGGGGTTTAATATCCTGATCAAGACAAATACAGATCGTGGCCAGGCCATGGGGCCACTGCAGAGGACAAAGCCAAAAGGGGCTCCCTGGAAAACTCAAAGGATACACAAGATCCTAAGAAAACCTGAAAAGTGCCCGTGTTTTTGCAATGAGGAAAAAGTCACTCCCTTCCCCTCCCACAGTGCACAACTTTGAGATGAGGATTTGCATGTAAAGAATCTGATCAACAGGGCAAGAGAAAACCTAAAAGCTCTTGAAAATGTATTTGTACTTCCCATTTCATTCTCTCCAACTGCTGTTCTCCAGCTCAAATCACTCTATAATTCTATGATTATTGATTGAATTTCGTCATTTCAATAACTGCAACTCATGGATTTAAACTGAAAGAGTGTAGATTTGAATTGGATATTGGGAAGGAATTGTGAGGGTGGGGAGGCCCTGGCCCAGGGTGCCCAGAGCAGCTGTGGCTGCCCCTGGATCCCTGGGAGTGTCCAAAGGCCAGGTTGGACACTGGGGCTTGGAGCAGCCTGGGACAGTGGAAGGTGTCACTGCCCATGGCAGGGGGTGGAATGAGATGAATTTGAGGTCCCTTCCCACCCAAACCACGTGGGCATTGCACCACTGTGCTGGTGACCGGTGTCACGGTGATGCTGAGCCACCAGGGCCACTGTCCCCTGTCCCTGCACTCACTGCTGGGAGGGAGAGGGTGAAGCCATCTCACCACACCCTCGCTGCCACTCTCAGGAACTTCAAGTCCAATAAAGGATGCTCAGAAGAAACACAATAGCGAGAGCGGAGCCGCCGCTGAAAATTAAATCTGAAAGCCGAGTATTTATTCTTGTCGGGGCTCCTCGAGGAGCGCGGGCACACAGGCAGCATGTTAAACACTGCTCAGGTTCAGCCAGACTGATGTCCAGGCAGCTCTGCTGCAATATCCATTTGAAAGGAGCTTAGTGCCACGAGGCTTTCATCTCAATATTCCTGAGGCCGGATTTGAAAGTGCTTAAGGTTAAATATTGCTCACTCTTGGAAAGAACAGCTCCATCTGTCTCGTAAAGAAAAGCTTTCAGTCGTGGAGGTGCTCAGGGAAACTCACACATAAACACGGTCAGGAGAGGCTGCAGAGGGGAAAAACTCCTGTGGGCCCTGTCCCAGGAGTAATTACCCCCTCAAATTCAGCAAGGTTTAATCCAAAAAGCCTTATATATAAAATGTAATCCATATTTTCTGTGGGGTGAGGGAGCGCGACCCTGCCTGAGCCAGCACTGCACAATTGGATCCTCACATCTGGGCATCCTGAAGAGTGAGGCAAGGAGAAAAGTTCCAGCAAACCCATCTCACCCTAAAGGATCCCAGAAAGACACTCCTGACGTGGTCCCTGGCCTTGGGATGGAGCCTCTGGGTGCTCCTGGCTGGCTGGAATCTGCCACAGCATCTCAGAGATGCCAAGAGACTCTCGGGCTGCTAAACGCCCAATTCACTTTTGAAAACCGGATTTAAGCAGCTGGTTTTGAACATTTGTGGTAAAAGAGAGACCCGAAATAGCATTGTGTGATTTGGGGTGAAGTGCCCCGAGGCCTGGTGATAATAATTGTAGTACTCTTTAAAAAGAAAAATGACATTTTTTTCAAGGCGGTGAAAGCCGCTGACGACATCCCCGGGGAGCTGGGGAAGCTTTGGAGAGGAGGAATTCTGTCTTTTCAGAGGCTGACAAATGACAGCACTCAGCAGCCTGGAACGTGTCTCCTGCAGTCCTGGATCAGACACAGCCTGACGGTGCCGGTGCCCTGGGCGCGTGGTGTCACCGACGGCAGGGACCTTGAGAACCCCGTCCCACCAGCTGGAAAAGCCGTCGGGTATTCCCACGGGAGCTGGTGGGAAGCTCTGCCCTAGGAATCACCCCCTGCTCATCCTCAGGGAAGGAGCTGAGGTGGGTCCTGCTGGCTGGGTGGGAAGTGTGGCTTGTTCTCCTCTCAGGTGTGAATCATGCTGAGGGTGTCCCAGGGCCAGGAGGGGAGGTCTGAAGTGTCCCAGTCCCTGCTGCTGACGGGTCTGTTGGAATAAAACTGATCCCAGGATTAATCTGCGTTTAAATGGCTCCTCATTCTGTGGAAAGCACATTATTGTGCAGGTTCTCCTTCAGTCTGAAACCTCTTTCCACCACCAACCTCACTCCTGCTGCATTTTCCCACTCTGCGCAGCCCGGTAAGGCCCCAGCATGACCTGGGGTCTTTTCAACCCCCCCAAACTCCAGTTTAATGATTGACTGGGAAGATGGTGCCGCACTGGTCGCTACACGTTGCAAGGAGAGGCTTCCAAGGAAAACTGACTTTTAATGTATTGATCGCTGCTATTTGATTACACTGGGAAAAAGGTCGGAGAGAAAATGCCAATAACGGTGCAAAACTTGAAAGCAAATTAATGCTTTTCCATCATCACCCTCCTGCCTCCCGCCAGCGCCGCAGAGCAGCGGGAAGCAGAGCCTTGCACAGACATTTTATGGTGAGGTCTTCTCCTTCCCGCTGCAGGAGAAGCAGGGAAAGATGTGTGGTCTTGTCCTGCTTAAACGCTCCCAGTCCACACCCAAAGGTCACACCACTGAGATGTGGGTGCTGGGACAGTTCCCCAGTCCCATGGACACAGGAAAAAGGGTGCCAGGAACCCAAAACCAAGACACGTTTTTAAAATGCTGAGAATAGATTTGAAAGAAGGGCTCTGGCATTTTAAGTGACTGAGGAAGTTCAGAGAACACTGTAAAAGCCAGAGGCACCTACACCATGGATATCCTGCGGCAGAAAGATTATCCTGGAGATTGGGATGTTCCTCTGGAGCTGCTGCCAACCCACGCTCACCCAAAGGGGCTCCGTGGCGTGGGTGAAAAACAAACCCAGCGAGGAGGACCAATGAGAGATCTCACAGAAACACACAAAAGGGAGCCAATCAATACCAATAAACTCCTTCAGATGGTGATTAATTAATAGCAATTAATTTTGAAAAGAAGAGGATATTGACTTAAATTGACAGCGGGGCTAACCTTTGAGCAATTCAGAGAAAACATCTTTAAAACACAGTGATTAAGTTGTAGAAAGTAATAAAAGGGCTACACTGCCTCCAGGACGAGCTGAACCCAGCCTGGGAATGGTGTCAGGAGATCTCTAATTAGACGTTGGAGCTTGATAAGGTAAATTGATTAGCTCGGCTCTGCCAGGTGGGATTTAAACAGTCATCTCAGTTCGGAATGCGTCCTTTATACCAGGAGAGCCAAATTCTGGCAGATCATCATCACAAAAAGCCAAAAGCTTTGCAAGCCAGATATGCTGCAGCAAGGCAGGCTCCGTGCTGCCCCTGCCCATGGCCAGGGGTTGGAATGAGATGGTCCCTTCCATCCCAAACCATTCCATGGGTTTATGATTCCATGACATGTCACCTCCTCAGAGGTCACAACCATTCCAAAACCTCCTCATTCATGGGAGAACAAATGTCCAAATGTCCCCATCCCACCCGGGCCCTGCTGTTGGGATATGGATTGATGCTTTACTGGAAACCGCTCCCGCAGGTCCCCTCACTCCTCAGGAGGTTTTGGCAACCTTTCCTTCTGATCCAGGCACAGGGATTGCTGTCTTTGACTGAGCGAAGCACCAAAGTCAAAGCCGAGTTAGGCTGGGGGTGAATTAAATTAATTGTGAGTTGACATTACAGACATGAGGCCTAAACTCCACTCTGACAATTAGCTGGTAATTAATTATGAGTAATTGGTTATTGTGGGGCTGCATGTGGTGATGGCAAGTGGGCAAAGCCCGTGGCCACAGCAGACGTGAGTCAACCTTAGTCTTTGGGCTTCTTGTTTTCCTGGGAATGTGAATTATTGAAACACTCCTGGAAATGAGACAGGGACATCTGGTAGCTCTTTGTGGCGGGATCAGGAGACACAACAGCTCAGCAGGTCAAAATTGTCTTCTGAAGGGCTTCATTTCTTCTCCCTTTTCTTCTTCAACATCCTGAAGTCCGGGAAGATCATTTGAAGAGAGTCCTAACCATAATCAAGCAAAACTAATTTCCCAACTTTCATAAAATGCATCCCCCAGAATGACCCTCCGTCACAACAGGATGCTCAGAAATTCCTGAAATCTGCTTCTGCTGGGAGCTGCCCCCGGGCAGGAGAGCCTGGCTGTGGCTTTTCTGAGGAAGAGGCTGTTTCTTTTTTTAATAACTTTGCTCTACCTTTGTTCTAGACTGGAACAACAATTCAGGAGCTGAAGGAAAGGGTTAATCACAGCCACGTTGTCTGGGACGCAGCACGTGGGCTTGAGCATTATCTGATCACTCTGTGGGTTTGGAAAAACCACCTCCTTTCCCAAAATGTGCCATTTTTAGCTGGTTTTTACAGGTCTGGTGAGCGCCTTCAGAGCAGGCACGGAGCTGTTTACTAACAATTATTTCCAAACAGATTATTAAAAGCTGATTTCGATAAAACCTTAAAAATAGAGGAATTCTAGAAACGTTCTCAGCTCGTTTTGAAATAGCTCTTTTAAATGTCAGCGGATGAAAAGATCATCCAGCAACAGGGAGCTGGGCCCTGTTTTGAAAAACAAATAGCAGTGATTGGATTCAGCTGTGCAACAATGGGAATGCTGGAAAAGCCCAGCCAGGGCTTCACCCCCGCGGAAGAGCCCCGTCCTTCCCGCTGGCTCCAGGGCCACGGCCCCGCCAAGGGCAGGAGGCAGAGCCCGAGAGGTGCCAGAGCCTTGTGGAGACACCCCTTGTCATCCTTGTTCTGGGCAAAATAAAGCCATTTTTGTTGGCAGAGATTGTGGAAGGATCCCACGGCGTGGTCAGGTTTCTCCCTCTGAGCTGAGAGGCTGAAGACAGCCCTGTCTGCAATGGCTCGCGGAGCAAATAATTATTGAGGCTGAGGACCTAGAATGACCTTGCAGAAAGAAAAAATTGTTATGGGAAGGGAGAAAAACCCACCCCAAGAGGGTCTATTGTTAATGGCTGGCACTGTTATAAAGTTCACAATTGGTAACTTATTTAAAGATTATTTTTCCTTGGATTTTTTGTGCTTTGTGCAAATCTGACTTGAAAGGAATGCCATTCTCTCAGCCCTCTCCCAACGCTGGTGTTTGCAGCCATGAGCAGCCCCTAAACTTGTATTTCAGCACTGAAGACAATTGCAGAAGCAGATCCAGATTCTGATAGGACTTTTTAAAAACAAATAAACATCCCCCAGTGGGATTTGCAGCCCGTGCCTGCAGGGCCATGCTGATGAGTGGGAGCTGGAAAAGCTCATTTCTCGGGGCTCACTGAGGCACAGAAGAAACCAAACCAGTTCTTGGCTGCTCAAGCAGAGAGTGAGAGAAGAAAACCAAATGCAGGGCTCTGAAAGTGAGATGAGGTTTCTAGATTTCTCTCAATATTATTAATCTACAGTGCTGCCTTTTAGCACTGCTGACCAACATTTTAATACAATTTAAGCTGGCACTGCTCCTGATGGCTTGGGAACGATCATGAGCTGATTTTGGTGTTGCATTTTGACACATTAACGGGTGAGGACAACACTGCATCCCACTGGAGTCAGCCAGGAGGCTCCTTCCTGCCTGTAGGGCTGGAGAAACAAGAGTGAGACCTCAGCCCCGGGGTCCCTGCAGGTCACGATCCAGCAGCAGACCCCCAGTGAGCCACTGCCAGTGTGGTGAAGCCTTGAGCCGTGAAAAAAACGAAGAAAGAAAAGAAAAAAAGAAGCAAATTGAAACAACAGAACATTGGACTGTTCTAAATGTCAGTTTATCTCTGTTTTAAATATCAGCCTAATTCAATTTGAAATGTCAAGGCCTGATTCTCCTCCAGGTCACACAGAGCTGGTGTGGGCCCTCCCTCCCTGCCAGGCTGCGGAGCCCAGGGATGCTCAGCCTCGCTCTCCAAGGGGCTGAGGGCTCCCACAACCACCCAGCAGCAGCCTGGCTTCCCCTAAAACTGGGAGGAGAAGGAGATGGGAGGGTCTCTGGTGCAAAGTAATGGAGCTCATGGAGGGGACACCCCCTGGAGCTGTGACCATGAAGGACAAAGCTGCTCCTACCGTGGCCTTTCCAACCAGAGAACTCTGCTGACTCCCAGGAACCCTCAGGAACACTTTTGATAGCAAACCTTGGATTTTTTTGGTCAAGATTCGCAGCAAAGGGACTTCTATAATAACATTTTACTGGCTGTAGCCTGCCTGGTATTACACGGGAAAGAACAAGATAGGAAACACATGTGCAGATATTATTTGCTGCAGAAGTTAAATTCCATCAAAGACCACAGAAATATTTACGTTTCTAGTTTGTAATGAAAAACTGAGTTGTAATTACGGATTTGCGGCCGTGGGAGCACAACATCACCACGGCATTTATAAAAAAATATTAATTCCCAATCCTGAAACCCCCAGTCAGAGCGAATCTCGGAAATACAGGGACACCTCCCTTCATAAAGCTGCTACAACACGTCCGTAATCCCTTTTCTTTATGATCCAACTCATGCACAAAATTTAATAAAATTGTATTTGCTTTTCCAAAGGCACTGAGTGCACACGTGTGGAAGGATACAGAGACAATGTCTCAGGAAGGGGGAAGATGTTCAGCTGCATTGTGGAGAGGAGTGAGGTGGGAATGTGGCTGCCAAAAAAAGGCTGGAACATTAAATCCTTGGAGCAGAGACACCGTCCGAGATTGAGGAAGTCTTTTGAGCCCTTGAAAGATGAAGTCTTGTCCTGCTGAGGAGTCAGGGAAGGGTTTGATGGGAAGGAGGCTGAGAACACAGTGAGAGCTCTGCCCAAGCTGGTCTGGAGGGGACCAAGGCGCGTCCGAGGGATGTGTCCCAGCACAGTGACCATGATCCTGCTGTGTCCCCTCACCGAGGGTGTGGCAGGGGACGCTGTGCTGCCAGGTCACCAAAACACCTGGTAGAGGTCACCACCCCTGAAGCAGAGAGTCTCCAGGCAGCAACGTGTGGCTGTTTTGCCCAAACTCACCTCATTTTTACCTACTGCTCAAATGTGATCCCGCCTGGACATCTTGTGGATTACGGTCACTCAGAACTGGGTGTAGGACCAGGAATTTTTCACATTTGGCCTCCAAAAGCTCCAACAGAGCCAAATGTTGCTTCTGCAAAGGCCTCTCCAAAGCCAGCAAAGTCCAGAGCCCAGGAAGTGGCTCCTGTGGCTCCGGCTGCTGTGCAGGAAGCTCTCGTTTTCTGGGATGACATTCATCCTTCAAACAGCCTTTCACGCGCGCTTAGGGATGGAGGGATTTAGTGCAGGGTAGCAGGGGCTCTGCTGGCCAAGGGAGTTAAGATAAGCTTGGCTTTTCCAGCACTTTGGTCCTTTCTCCTGTAACTGGGAAGGTGCAAACGCCCTCCTGGATTACCCTGACAAGGTTGAAGTGTTCACACACCTCTCCCATCACCCATTTGGGAAAAATCCAGCTGCCCAGAGTGGGTTTTCCTGGGAGAACCCGGGGGCTGCCCCTCCCAGCACTGCTGACCCGGTGATGGTGCCCAAAGCCTGCGTTTGACAGCCCAGGCGTTGTTAGAAGTATTTTCAAAACCAGTTCAAATAAAGAGAGCTGATTTTTCAGTGCTCAGTCTGAGGCAGAAAAACTAAGAATAACTAAAATAAACTCTACTAATGAGCAAAAAAAATGCTTGGCTATGAATGTGTCCAACGGTGGTGACGACTCTTTATTGATTAGGTTGAACGGCATTTCTCTCCAATTATGTGACCCACTGATGCTCTAAAAATGTTGGAGAAAACTTCCAATTGGAGTTGCAAGGCCGGTTATTAAACAAGGTTTTAGCTCTGGATGTCCCTTTAATCAATCATAACAATTTGGTTGAAAGGACTCATTGAGCACATTTCGTTTTTGCCCCCGTTTTGCAGCAGTTGGGTGGCAGAGGAGCTGGCACTGCCTGCAGACCACCATGGCTGCTCCATGAATTACAAGAAGCTAAATTTCCAATGCTCCAGCCACCTTCTCGAGCGGTGTTACCCTACAGGCGTTGGGGGAGAGCATTTTAATAATGAAAACCTTAAAAATTATAGATCTGTATGGGTCGAATAAGCTGTCACACCTTCAATGAAGATAACAGATCTGTACAAGCACCTAAAATATTCCTGCAGACTTTGGAATTTAGGCTTATGGCATAATAGCATTTGCACAATAATTCAATCTAATTGTGTAGGGAAGCTGTAAAACTGCTCCATCTCTGATGCTTTACTGTGCAGGGGGAAAAAAAAGGATGCAGTTCCACCTTTTTCGCTGACATCTAATGTTTCAGGTTTTTAAAAATATTGTATAAAGACTGAGATTTATTTCCTAAGATGTTTCATTAATGGTTGTGGCAGGCAGCTGGCCTGAGGTTTGACACACAATAAAATCCATGTCAAGAATATTAAAGATAGTGCAAAAGATAACTATGAATTTACATTCAAACAGGCTTTTGACAAAGCCATTGCAACAGGCTCCTAATCAGGTCTTGAGACCCAGCCTGCCCTCTCTTTAAACCCGTGATCTTGAAAAGGAGCTTTAAATTGGAAATTATTACACATTAAAACCTCAACATGGGCCGGATCGAAGCGGATCGATATCTTGCCGAGCACAATAAATCAGCTGCTGCTCTGCGGTTACTGTTTGCTGAACATATTTAAATTTTCTTGTAACAAATTAATTCCAACATTTTCTCTTGATTGAATTAGGGCAAGTGTTGGAGCTGTCACAAGTATTTCACTGCTTCAGGGAGACAAATTGCTCGTCTGGACATGGGTAACAAGCCAAAGTGTTGAGTCCCTGATAATCTTTCCACTAATTCTCCATTACAGCAAAATGAAGCCATAAATCACCGTGACAGCTGATCGATGCAAACATTGTTTCCGCCATGATTGCCAGCGCTCCCCGCGGACCCACTGTCCGCTCACAATTCCCGGGAATTACTCCCCGGCCAGGCTCCCCGGGACCGCGCCGGCCCCGCTCCGGAGGCGCTCCCGTGCCACAAGTAACCATCTCATTTCGGGGCTCTCAGCCCACCCCCCAAACTGCAGGTATCCATCACAGCGCCCCGTTTAGGGCGATCCCTTAAAGCTCGGGACCGTCCCTCCCACCATCGCTCTTCTGGCCAGAAAAATGGGATTTTAAACCTCCTGTTTTATCAAATAATTCTGCGGGGTTGTAACAACGCCAGGCTCCAGCCCTGTCGCTTCCCCTTAACTAACTGGTGGCAAGTTGGATGAAATTACTTGACCCTTTATCGAGTTCTGCTAATGCCTTCTAAAAAAGAAATTAAAGCCGCCCGCGGCGCGGCCAGCGGCAGCTCTCCGTGCACATTTAATTCCAGGGAAGATGGATTAAGTAGTTCCCAGGACTAATTCACACACCGAGGTGGCTCCGTGGCGTTCCCAGCTCCGGCCGAGGAACCCAGGGAGGAACCACAGAGCCTGGAAAACTCTGTGTGGGTTCTCAGCCCCAATCCAGACTGGGAATTCCGGGCTGAGACGGGGCTGGAGCGGTGCTCCGAGGGAAGAGGGTTTCAGCACCAAGTGGGAGTGTGACAAAGAGGAAAGATGGGGTAAATGCTCCTGGGAAAGCCCCAGTCCCATGGAAGGAGCTGTTTGCATGGCTGAGATAACATAATAAAAGGGATAAAAACAATGGAGAAGTGGTTCCAGGAGAGCTTTAGGGTTGCATGGAATGCTGTCCTCACGTGTGCCCGAGCGCAGCACGAGGAGCCCTGACCGCAGACACTCGGTGTGGCTGTGCCTCTGAGCAGGCAGGGCTGGGTGTCACAGCCCTGAGCTGTCCCAGCCAGTGGGGCAGCCTCACCATCCTCAAGAATAATCAAGGTTGGAAAAGCCCTCTCAGAGCATCGGGTCCAACCATCCCCCAGCACTGCCAAGGCCACCACTGCCCCATGTCCCCAAGTGCCACATCCCCATGGCTGTTAAACCTCTCCAGGGATGGGGACTCCACCGCTGCCCTGGCACAGGACAACCCCTTTGGTGAAGAAATTTCCCCAAATATCCAACCTGAAGCTCCCCTGGCACAACTTGAGGCTGGTTCCTTTGTCCTAAGCACAGCAAGTGTGTCCTCTGTCACTGGGGAAAGGCTCCCAGCTGCCTGTGGAGAGGGGGGACAACAAATGTGCTCAGGGCAAATGCCTCCAGCAGATCCGTGCCAGGGAATAACAAGATATTTCCAAATATTGAGGTTTCAGAGCTGGATTATTTTGGATATCAGCGATGCTGCATTATCAGCTCTGAAACTCCCCTGTCAGGAGCAGGAGAGGCACCACCTCCCCCTGGCTGGTTATGGATGAGCGAAAACTGGGAAAGCAGCAAGTGGGTAACAAACTCTATTTCCTCACATCAAACACAAGGTGCTTCATCCTGTCAGCACTGCAGCCTCTCCACTGCGCGTCAGCACCCGGCAAATCCCAACCTGTGTTCCAAGGAATTCCGTGGAGGTGGTTTGTGATCTCCTGCGTGTGAAGAGCCTCTGCCAAGGAGCCAGAACTGGCCCCCTGCGCCTGCCTCGGCCGCAGCCCCCGTTCTCCCCTCGCAGAACAGGTCTGGGGAGTTCGTGCCGGGATGGGATGCGAAGGGTGAGAGGGGCCCGAGGCATCCATCAGTGTCCCCCTGCTAGCCGTTCCCAGCCCATCACGAGCTGGGATCAATGAGGGATCGTTAGGGAGGAGGGAGAGACGCTAGAGGTGACCAGAGACACAGGGAAGGATAACAAACCCCGGGCTGCCGTGGATGTGATGGATCGGAGAATTTAAGGAGAGCTTAAAAAAAATAATAAAGCCACCTCTGCATCACTTCTGCATCATTCCCTTCTTTTCCATGCTGCAAATTCCACTTTGGAAACTCTTATTGTAATTGAAATAAAATTAATTGAGACACATTTAACTGAGACTAATTGAAATTCCACTGCCACAGCAGTAAATCAAAAAAGAGGGGAAAAGATCAGAAAGGATCTTTCCTTGACATTGCTAAACTCCAGCTTGTTTTGCTGTTCCAAACTGGAGCGCTGCTAATAAAAAGCCTTGTTCTTTTGCAATAATTGTGCATTTTAAAATATTGTTTCTAAGAAAAAGAATCTATTAAAACCGGAGGAAAAATCCCAAAGAAATGCCAGTCAAAACCATTAAGATGTTTTCACTGATGCACCGCATGTAAATCTGATTTATGGTGGTTTAAACAGTTAAGAAATCCCCGAAATAACTTCATTTGTTATTTTATTGCCTGATTAATGGTTCAGAGGAACTGATTTGTAGCTGAAGTTTTACAGAACGCAGAATTAAAATAAGAGCCTTTTGTAGAAACGTCCCGTATTTGTTCAATTATGTGTTCAAAACTGAAACAAATATAAAAACTTCAATAAATATATTTTCTTCCAAGGAATGACATGCTGTGGGTTTGCTGTTATTGTTGGGTTTGATGTTTTTGCCTCTAAGGAGGTCAGCAATATGGAAACATAAAGGCCAATTTAATTTGTGCATCTGTGGCTGCCAAGTATTTTAATTCCGACAGCTGTGACTGAAGAGTTAATATTTTACTTGTCAAAATCCAAAAGGAGGCCAGTGAATCACTCTAATTCTCATTAAGAGGCTTCCCCCCAGTAGCACCCTAATTCAAAATAATGAAAGTAGAGACTGAGTGCGATTCTAATACCAGTTGAGACCTATCTTTTAATATTTCTCTGGTGATGGATTAGGGATCGGGGAAATTCATCTCAGATCATAGAGCCTAATTTAATAAGGGATCATTCCAAGAGTATTGCATTTTATAATAATGTCATTTAATGTGTCGTCTTCCATTTTTACTGTCCCATATGGATGCTTACATGATGGTGCCACAGGGATAAACTTTTAAAGAAGCAGGCTCATTTTTTGTCCTGGGCTCCCCTTAACGAGGAAGTTTATCAAGGAGATGGTCCATTAGCCAGCTCTGGTAATTGTGGGCTGGTTCAAAGAAGCTCTGAGAGCCACGAGAATGGTGACAAACCCCACACTTTCCAACCCTAGAGTGGAGGGGAGAACATTTAAAAGTAGCTTGAAATCTGATTTTAGTGCCTAACACAATTGAGTCATTGCATGAACAATGTGGGCCCCTGCTTGTTCAAAACACATGATAATAAAATAATTTGCCCCCTTTAACCACACCTCCACACAACATTTCCCACATGCTTCCTCGATGTATTCCTGGGATTATTCAGCTAATTGCTTGTTTGAGGGGTTTTATGCCTGTTTTCCAATGTTCTTTTCCCCAAAATACAAAGATTTGCCGTGCTGTGAGGGCAGCAATTTTCAACAACCATTAAAGGATCAGACACAATTATCCTGTATAAATATTTGGGTTCTGATATTTAATTTCATTTGTATTTCTTGGCATTGCACTGAAGGGGAGATTGTGGGTGATTGCCACCCCAAACCGGAGCTGCTCAAGGTTAGGAAACGAGCCAAACCCCCAGACATCGATAGCTGGGGATTGCCCACAAGTTGCAAAGCTGCAGCCTGAGCTTTGGTAATCACACAAAGCCTTCAGGAAAAATGGGGCCATAATGAGGATTTTTGTTCCAAATCCATTGGCGTGGTTAAGTCTTTATTTTCAGGTAACAACTCGAGGGCTCCACGGCAAGGTTTGACAGGAGGAGATCAAACACAGCCAGGCAGAGCAGGAAGCAGCTGAGGAATAAATAACCTGCTGTAAACAATAATCTCATTACAGCGGTGTTCCCAGCCTTGGAATGTGCAGTCTGAAAGGGAACACAATTAACACAAAATGAGGTTTTTCATATTTTCTCTTTCCTCCTGAGTATTTTCACCGTTTTGTTGCCTTTAGAACATTGTAATTCCTGGTATTTCTTGTGCTTTTCCTCATACAGCTCAATTTTTTATTCCTGCCTCGTCGAAAATATTCTTCCTTGGCATTTCTTCTGATTTTCTGCTTTTCTCCTTTGACATTTTGCACTTCTTTTTTTGTTTACTGACTCTTTTTATTCTCTTCCTCTGCCTCTTCCTTCCATTTTATTCCACTTCTCCCCAGTCCAGTTCTTTCACACGTTTTTCAGGCCTCATTTTCGAGCTGTGCTGTTGCTTAAACCAACGTCTGTAAAACTCTTTGTGCAAACTGGAGAAGTTTCATCTCGATTTTATAGCCTGGATTTTTTTCTTCTCTCCACGTTATCTCTCCATGCGTCAGTGTCTTGTTTGTTAAACTTGTTGCTTTGGATTCAATATCCAAAGTTATCCCTGCAGTAGGAATGTCACAAATGTCCATGTCTGGCATCTGGAACCGCTTTAGGGACTCCTTCAGTTTGCGATGAGAAAATTATAACTGGTTTAAATCAGAAAAAATGGGCTCTGGTTGCATCTAAAATAATTAAGAATGACTAGTTTATATTAAAGAATTATAAGCAAGCAAACAAAAAGTTAAATAAACAGGGTTTGAGAGTGGGGTTTTTTACTGAATGCTGCCTGTGTGAGTGACCTTTTTCCATTTCCACCACTCGTTTTTCCCGTGTCCCCTTCATTCCCATCCCTGGAAGTGCTCCAGGCCAGGTTGGCCGGGGCTTGGAGCAGGCTGGGGTAGTGGAAGGAGCCCGTGGAAAGCGGGGGCTGTGGAGGGCTGGTGGAGGAGGGGGGATGCTACAGTCAGTCCCTGGGCACTTTTTGGAGCTCCCCTCTGGGAAGGAGATTCCCGGAGGAGGAGGCCCCTCCTCGGGCAGCCCCCGGCTGATCTCGGGGAAGTTAAGCTTGTCCCAGCTGAGCCGGGTCTCTCAGGGTTAAGCTGGCCCCAGCCCAGCCTGCTGAGCTGGCCCTGCACACCCATCCCAAGGTGCTATAAATAGAACCATCCCAGCGGGAAAACGGGACCAGCCAGGAGCGGGGTCCCGCTCAGGAGATACGAGAGAGCAGCAGCAGCAGAGTCACCCCCTGGCAGAGCCCACAAATACAGGATGTTTCCAGCCCGAGTCATTCCCGGCTCCTCATTCGCTCCCTCAGCTCCCCCGCCCTCTGTCCCTCTCCCGGCCACGGCTCCATCCCGAAATGCGCGTCCCTCCCTCCGCCTCCTCCTGGGGATGTTGTATTCGGCATTTCTGCCTCCCACCGTGGAGCTGAGCTGCTGGACCCCCGAATGCAGACCTGTGGACCCTCTCCCAGCAGAAATATCCTCAAGAGGTCACTTTAGGAAGGAGCTTTCCCTGATGTTCTCGCTGGAGGTTTTCCCCCCTGCCTTGCCAGGGGAGCCAGATCAGCCCCACCGCGGGTCAGAGCTGCTTCCACCCCGTCTGGAGCTGGGATGCTCCATCCCTGGAAGTGTCCAAGGCCAGGCTGGAAGGAGATTGGGGCAGCCTGGGATGGTGGAAGGCATCTCATGGCAGATGAGCTTTAAGGTCCCTCCAGCCCACTCTGGGATTCCAGGGTCTGTTCACACATTTTCAGCCCTCTGTCCACACCAGACCATTCCCATCCGGGATGTCAGGTAGTAGCTCACGGTTTTCCTTTTGTTTCTCTCTGCTCCTTAAATTAATTAGAATTCATTTTTAATCAGAAATTCGCAGTCAGTTCACTACAGGAATTTGAGAGTCGATACTTAGGATAATAGAATTGTGCAGTTAAGTCTTAAGGCATTTTTCTTTAGCTGTCTGGACAGGTATAAATCAGTCTCCAGAAAAAAACCCCAGGCTGCCACAGCAAATATCCTTTATTACAATACAAAACTGATTTTCAACAAATAAAATATGCTGCTGTGGTCAGGACTCCCCCAGATCTCTGCCTGCTGAAGCATTTGCAGACAGCAGGCTTGGGGAAGACAAACACCCCATGAATTGATGTTTTAAAGATCAACCCCGCCGTACACAGCAGCTGCCAATAGTTTGCTCTGGTCTCACTGAGCATAAACCAACATCAGCTAAAATCCACCACGTCCTTGAGAAGGTTGGGTTGTTCCTGGAGCCCAGGTCTTGGGTTTTTTTGGTATCCAAATAATAAAGCCTAAAATGTTGGTAAAGTGGTGATAGAAATGTAACCGGATCGGTCAGGGAGGGGTAACCAGAGCACTCCTCCTGGTCTCTCTGATATTGAGCTGATATTTTTCTCTCTGCAGATCCTTTATTAAATGCCATTAACTTTACAGCAGCTATTCCAAGTACCTGCCCAGTGGGGAGTGTCTGAAGAACACGAGGTAGCCGTGACTCCGTTCGGAGGCTCTTGCAGTCCTCGATCCGTGGAATTCCAGCACTGCCAGGATTTAGATGCACAGTCATCACTAACTTTTATTTCCCAATGGATCTCACAGCTTGTTCCCAAGGGAGGGGTTGAACAAAACGCTGTGGAAGGTCCCTCTGGACAGCTGGAACTCTGCTGTCCTCCGGGGGAAGAAGGGGAAGATGCTGGGATTCATCTCCAGCAGCAAGGAGCTGCTCCAGCATGAGGCTTAAGATCCCAACACGTCCTCCCAGCTGGAAACCTCTTTACATCACTTCACCAGAGCCTGTTGGCTGCCCTGCGCTTTGAGTGGGAAATAAAGACACTGGGAAATGACTGATTCGGGGATGTTTTCCCTCTGCAATCCCAAAGTGAGCCTACAAAGGGCTCGTGGGTGCCCCTGGAGCCCAGGGCTCTGTGTGATTTTTGGCTGCAGAGCTGTGTTTAAACACACACTGTTCAAACACCCGGGGAGGGCTTCCACAGCTCTGCTACAGCCACGGCTTCATCTATAAACTGGAAACCCACTTTGATCTCTGCAAACAAATGTGTGTGGGTTTGTACACAAATAAATGTTAAACCAACAGTTTATTTTGGGGACCGAATGGCTCTGCTGAGAGCTGAAACATGAGTTGCTACTTAGATGGGAATTTTCTTTAAAATGGATGTCAAAAATAAAAATTACCCTTTGTGAAGTTCCACTTACACCAACAGAGCTGCAGCTCAGTGAGTGCTGCTCACAAGATTTTCCATGGAGTCACAACCCAGTGGAATGTCATCCATGTGCTGCAAATGAGGGAAGGCAGTTATAATTAAATTATGGTTTGCATTAATTGTATTTAAAGGCTCGCAGTTTGCCGGTGGCCAGGGTGAGGTTGGCTGTTCCTGTGTCTCTTTGTGCAAATCCTATTGGAGGGAAAAAGTATTATATAAAGCTTCAAGTCTTCTGTCCTCCTTTCCATCACTGCACATCCCCTTTCCAGCAAGGTTTCCATCACCCTCTTTCTTGGAATTGCCCAGCTGGCAGCAGGTGCAAGGCCAGGAGGACATTCAGGGAGGAGCAGGAGGATCTCCATGCCCTTCATCCAGTTGTGATCCCCTCAGGGAGTCCCCAACTCCCCTGAAGCTGTTTTGGTTTCCCTGCCACCGAGAATGATGGAGACAGTGGCCATTAACAGGTGATGGATTTATAGATTACAGGAAAATTTAATTTCCTGGTTGCACTCCATGATTCCAGCCCTTCTGTCGTGCCCGGGGCAGTGATATTCCAAGGGCCAGACTGTGGATATTCCTTCCCACCTCCTCCTTCTGGATTTCCAGCCTCTGGGAGAGGCCCAGCACTGTCAGCCTGTGTGGCACAGACTGTCCGGGCTCTCTTGGGCTGTTTAACTCAGGAAATGAATTGATGAGTGGGCAAAGCATTCCATGAATCCATCGGGGTTTATTTGGAACTGAGCACCAGGCCCAGCTGGACAGGCAGCCAGGGGACCTGGAAATGCTCCTCACACACACAGAGCCCCAGATTCCAGGGTGTTTGGTGGAATTCACTCATCTGGCTCTTTCCTGGAAGTTGTCATTCAAGGATCAGTGGCTGTTTGCTTCCAAGAGGTGTTTTCAAGTTATTTATTTCCAAGAAACACAGAATCCCAGACTGGTTTGGGTTGGGAGGGACCTTAAAGCCCATCTCATTCCCCTGCCATGGGCAGGGACACCTTGCACTGCCCCAGACTGCCCCAAGCCCCATCCAGCCCGGCCTCGGACACTGCCAGGGATGCTCCAGGATGCTTCTCTGCAGGAACCAGAGCTGTGTTTAACCATTTTATACATTTTTCATGTGAGACTGGTCTGAAGACTGCCCACATTTTCTGCCTTCTTTGGTGTCCCAGGGCAAATATTGGGAAGCACAGAGTGAGAGAGCTGGGATGGATGTTTGGCCTGAAATGATCACCCAGGACTTCAGCGATAAGAGCCACGCTCAGCCACCATCCAAGAGCCTCAGGCTGTAATTTTCTTAGATCTTTGAAGCTGAACAAGGTTGTGCCAATTTGAGAGCTGTACAGAAATCAGGGAGAATGCAATCTGTGGGCAATGCGTTTCTTCTGTGCCCAGACCTGATTTTTGTTTGTTTGTTTTCATTTACATTCTGCAGCTCCTTTCTGGAAAGCCTGGCTGGAGACCATCCTTCCGTCCTCCTCCTCGGAGCACAGGAGCAGGGGGGTGCTGCCCACACAGGGACCCAGTGCAGCTTCAAGAACAACCTGCAGAATTCTTGTAGTATTCTTTAAATTTTTGGGGTTTCAATTCCACATTTAAATTATGACCATCCCCGTTTTGTAGATGTTAAAATACAAAAGTCTGAGCATTTTTCAGGGCCAGGTTGGACAGGGCTTGGAGCAGCAGTGGGAGGTGTCCCTGTCCATGGCAGGGAGTGGAATGGGAATGGGTTTTAAGGAACCTTCCAACCCAAACCATTCTGGAATTCTCTGGCTTTTAATTGCAAATGCCAGAACAAAAAAATCTTCTTTCTGCTCCAGTTATTCTCGTGGCTACCTGAGCCCTCAACATTATTCCACATCTCTGCTCCGAGTTCTCTGTACTTAGGCAAGAACAAATTCACCTCTTCCTCCTTGACAGCATTTGAAGTCCATTGAACCCCCCCAGATTTCCCCACATGAATGAGCGACGATTGCACGAGGAAATAGTTAAAAACAAAACCAAATCCTGGTCACTGTTTGTTTTTATTTTCCTGAAAACTAAGTGGGACACTTAGAGAACTTGTGCACAACTTGACAAAAAATTTAAATAAGTTCTTACTTTAAAGAGCCGTGGAGATAAATTACTCACAGGAGTGCTTCACACAGAGCTCAGCGTGACCCTGGCCGTATCTTGGCTAATAACAATTGGTTTGGAGTATATATGTTCCATTTCTGAGAGAAGGCTTAATTCATCTTTCTGCAGTCCCGGAGCGAGAGCTGGCACCCTGTAAATCTGCCTCTCCATTGTTCCACAGACACAGCTCGGGGCAGATGTTGTGCAAGAAAGCTCGGAGGGAAAACTCACAGGCATTTCCCCAGCCCGGGAAAAGAAGTTCTTGATTAGAAGCAAAATGAGTTCATTAGAAATTAATCCAAATTAATTACATCTGAACGTGAAATAATGCATGAATTGCAAATGCTCCTGTTTCCTTTAGCAGTATTAATGTGGTTCAATTAGTTTTGAAATTCGTACAGAATCCTTTACCTGGGCAGGAGAATATTGTAAACGGCTTCTGTAATTAAAGTGATTACACATGTAAGAATTGTCATCTGCTTAACGTTACAGAGCTCTTTGTCAGCTGCGTGGAACAGGCACAAAAACCACCAAGGGTTTTGTCACATCTTGTGCTGCTGTAGGGGTGGAGGGCAGAGCTGCCACTGCTTCCACCAGGTCAGGAGCCATCAGATCCCATCAGGAAATCCTCTCCTCAGTTCCAGCAGTGTGGGAATAACCCAGATCCCACGTGGGTATTGGACAAGGAGGAAAAACAGCTGGAAAATGAGCAGGAGCCCTGTGGATGAGCTCACATCGCTGTGCAGAGGGAGGATGGACGTTGTAGCCGTGGCACCTCTGTAAATTAATGGCTCTTCAAGCAATTGGGACAATCTAAACCAGGTATGGATGACAAAGAGTTGGTTTAGATGGGATATTGGGAAAGAATTCCTGGCTGTGAGGGAGGTGAGGCCCTGGCACAGGGTGCCCAGAGCAGCTGTGGCTGCCCCTGGATCCCTGGCAGTGCCCAAGGCCAGGCTGGACATTGGGGCTTGGAGCAGCCTGGGACAGTGGGAGGTGTCCCTGCCCATGGCAGGGGTGGCACTGGATGGGATTTAAGGTCCTTCCAACCCAAACCATTCTGGAGTTCTGTGATTTAAGATGCTTCACACCCAGCTAATTCCTTAGCCTGCTGTCTCCTTTTTCTCATAGGGTCAGGACATCACCCCAGCAGAATTCCTGCTGCAGTCACCAAAGTCACTGCAAACATCCCTGAGTTTCCTGCACGGGGACAGCAGGAACATTTACATGTGGTTCCCATTGTCCTGCGTTTAACCTCTCAGAGATATTTCGGGGCAATTCTTTATTTACATTTTCTTTAACAAAGAATATGTTTACCTTTGTCCTAAAGATTACCACATGGCCAAACACTTCCAAATCCAAATATTTCCTAAACGAGAATCTGCATAATAATTAAAATGTGTACATGAAGTGGAGGAGTGGTGAAAAAGATGTTCTGAGTGTTCACAGGGGTTTTGCAACGGGGCCTGGGCAGGATCTCAGCTCCCAGCAGATTGCCAGTCTGGGGAAATGCAAGCCAAGTTTCCACTGCTTCAATATTTACTCAAAGGGCAGTGAGAGGGTGGTGAGTGTGTTGTTGTTAATAATAACAGTTTGCACACTGCTGTCTGTGCTGGGGTGCCAAACCCCCTCCTGGATCCTCTGGGAGGGGAGACCACCTGGGCCAGCCCCCCTCAGAATTCAGTCACTAAATTAAAACGACTCCAAGGAAAGTCGTTGCGTCTCCTTCTGGTTGCTTCCAAAATTCTGATGCTTTTTCTAAGAGTGTGTAGGGACAGGGCAAGGGAGAATGGCTTCAAAGTGATGGAGGGCAGGGCTAGATGGGATATTGGAAAAAATTCTTCCCTGTGAAGGTGGTGAGGCCCTGGCACAGGGTGTGGTTGCCCCTGGATCCCTGGCAGTGCCCAGGGCCAGGCTGGGCATTGGGGCTTGGAGCAGCCTGGGACAGTGGGAGGTGTCCCTGCCCATGGCTGGGGTGGAGGTGGAATGAGATGATCTTTAAGGCCCCTTCCAACCCAAGCTCTTCTATGATTCCATGATTCCATAACACACAAACAATCCTTATTTTCCAAGCACTCTCTCTTGCTGGAGCTGCTCCCACCGGGGTAGCCCCACCCGCGTGCGTGAGCTCCATCTGCAGCTCTCATCAGTGGTGACTGGCGGGTCGTGCTCTCCTCCTGTAAGGCAAAGAAAACAGTGGGTTGGAATTGTTGTGGAAGCAGGAATGGTGGCAGTGGCTGCCTGACACGGGAGTGATGAAATGTTTCCCCTGTCACAGACAGCGTGGAGCTTGTCAGCATCTCCCTGGAGCTCCAGGGCACGGCAGGGGCTCGGTGAAGGAAGGTGACTGGAAGTTTAAAATAGTTGGGCTTCACAGAGAGGAGAAACTGTGGGGTCAATGTGACCCTAACAGCCACTAAGTTCTGAGCAGAATTCCCATTCCACAGTGGTGGGAGACCCTCATGCAAACCCAGGAAGCCAAAAGGCTCCAGTGACAGTTCTGGTGCAGGGGACACCTTGAACTGGGCACCCCAAACAGCACAGCTGGATGTGAGCAGCTGCTGACCAGTTTATCCACTGCACAGAAGTGGCTGGGGATGCTTCCTGCCTCATCCCAAAGATGCAGACTGCAAGGTGGGAGTTCCAAAGAGCTGGCAGGGGGAGGGGGATGTGCAGGCCCCTGCTGCTGGAGCCACAGGGCTGCACAGAGCTGGGGATGCCCTACAGGACCACGGCGTGACCCCAAGTGACCCCAGACACTCAGGGGTGCCACCCTGCCACACGTGGGATCTCAGCCCGAAGGGTGATGCAGCTGCACTCCTGAAAGCATCACTAGAGCTGTTCTCTGTTCCCTAAATGAGCTTGAGGAAGGTGTTCATAAAGCTCTGGCGCTCTGTTTTATCAACCCCAGCTTTATGTCCTCGGTGCTCTCAGGGTGGCTGAGAAATTCAAACTGCCCCTCGTTCCTTTCGTGCATTTTCACCTCCCCAGTTTGGGAATTCTCTCCCAGACTTTTTCCCTGGGTGATTTTTACCTGTGTGAAAGGAGGCTGCTGAAAGCACGTGGGTGTTTAATGAGCAGCGTGCCTGACGCGCAAAGGCCACAAACCCTTTGTTAGGAAGGAAAACCTTCCCAAACATCTTTCCCTGCACAGAGAAACACTTCCCTTCCCTCTCTAGGAAAAGTTGAGGCTCTCGTGAGCACAAAATGCCACTGCTGGAGGAGAGGCTGGCTCTGCAGCACAGAGCAGGAGCCGGCTGTGGGCACAGCACCGGGGATGCACGCGGGGATGATGCGGCAGATTCCCGCAGATCCTGCAGGCAGCGGCTCCTGGCACGCACAGCCTTTCCACTGAACCAAAAACCAGCCTCACATCGGGAAGGGGTGGGGTTTGGGTGGCTCATCACCTTCTCAAAGCGGGCACAGTGTCACCACAACGCTGAGGAAGGTGATGGGAGTTGGTGGCTCTGCTGGTTCTGCCGTCAGGAGCTCGGGCCAGCCCCCAGAACCAGGAGGAAGTGGCAAAGCAGCACAAATGCATCCCGAACCCCCCAGTCTGCCACCAGAGCAGAGAGACTCGGGGTGTCGAAAATTCTGAGGATTTCCTTCACTCACACCAACTTAATTGCCTAAAGAACACCTGGAGAGAGGGCTGAGGGCTGGTGTAAGGTGTGAGTAGTGACAGCTGCCGTTGCTGGGAACGCTCACTGGGTCCTCCAGGAAAACCAGGGGCAGCCGCTGCTCGGATGCAGGAAAGGTTAAAAACCAGCACAACTTTTCCAGTTCCTTGCAGAACTTTGCTGCCCACCTCAGAACCACGGAAGTGATACAGATCTGCTGCTTTTATTCCTAAACATAGGCAGGAGATGACCTTTGAGGTGCCCTTTCACCTGCTAGTACCTCACAGTGAGGGAAACCAGGCTCGGAAATAGCGAGCGACTGAGGATTGAAGGGCAAACGAAACAGGACCAGGCACGGAATTGGCCAAGTATCAATCTTTAGTGGGCAGGAAGGAGCACAGCGTGTGCTGTTAGCACAACACGTTATTTATCCCGTGGCCACCCCGCCGCAGCTCGCTCCGAGGGCTGGACACCGCAGGGGCTCGGGTGCTTTTGCAGCGCTGCTCCTCAGAAAGGCGACTTTGAAAGCCCAGCCTGGAGTGAAGCTGAGCTGTGAGAGAGCAACGCGAGACACGGTGGGTTTGTACACGGGATTTAGGGCATTTTCAGGCAGGTTTATGCACCGTGTTTTCTTCCCTTCCCCTTTCCAGCGTTTTTGGGTGGAGAACGGAGATCCACGCGGGAATCTGTGGGGTTGGAGCTCCCTGCCAGGCATCTGGATGCTCCCTGCCCCGCTCACCTCGCTCGTGCTGCTGCAGAGAGACAGCAAAATGTGGAAACTGCTCCTTCAGCCCCGCGGAATCTGCGTCAGGTCCTGCTGGGAACACACCAAGGGCTCTGCGAGGACAGAAACAGGTGTTTACTCCTTCCTACAGGATTTCTTGGATCCCTTCTCCAAATCCCCTTCTCAGGCCGGCACGTCTCCATGTCAATCCCACACGAAAATTTTATCTCCAGGAAGCACGGATCGTGAGCGCTGGCTGCCTCGTGAAATATCCATAATTAAATCTTGGGAAATCTACGGGGTTTTATAGAGGTTCAGACACTCTAAGAAATAAAATAGGAACAGAAGAGTCCTGGCTAACTTGTGTTGGCCTGTAGGCTTGTTAGGCATTCCAATCCAAGGAAACCAGGAATGTAAGTGTTCCCGTCCAAAAACATCCCGTTAAGACTGTCTTCTTTTAATCCCAGCTGCGCTAAAACCCACACAGTTCTCTTACACCATCCAATCCCTTCCCTGATAGGATGAAAGCCCATTTTCCCTGACTTTTTATTACAACCATCTTGAAGGTGGACGTGCCAAGAGCTGAGTGAAGGTGTGAGGTTCCCCTTGCATCCACCACGTTTGCTACACCCCCCAAAAACCTGCACGAGGCTGTTGGGCAGCTCTACCCGAGCCAGCTGTGCTTTAAGCAGAGCAGGTGGGACGTGACAAGTTTATTTGGAGGAGGGAGAGGGTGTCTGAGGCAGGTTCTGAGCCGTGGGGCTGCGATGCTCTCGTGCACATGTTAATGAACTGCTGCGTTCGGGGATCAATCGACACCACCGGTACTTTTATTGACTTTATAATTAGCAGTATCTTACTTTTGCTGGAATAAAGCCGTTTTACCTAACACAAAATCTATCATTTCCAGCCCGTTAGTAGCATAGAAACGGCCGAGCTGGTTTGGCTCTGGCTGCTCGCGGGCCTCGCCGGGAGGGCTCTGACTGTCCCCTGCCCTTATCCCTGTCCTTATCCCGATCCTTATCACGGTCCTTATCCCTGCCCATCCCGCGGGGACTCCTCGGGCTCTCCCATCGCTGCCCGCGGTGCCGCAGCTGGCCCAGGGGACCCTTCCCAAGCCGTCCCAACCTTTCCCAACCCTTCCCCGGCGAGGGGCCCGGCGGGGGCTCGGGGGCTGCGCATCCCCCGCCAGCCCCGTCCGTCGCTCACCCCGGAGCGGCTCCTCCCGCTGGGATTCCTCGGAGCTTCCCAGCGCTCCCGGAGGAGCGGGAGGAGAATCCCGACCCGGGGGAAGCGCCCAGCCCGGAGCCCCCCGCGCCCAGCCCGGGAGCGCTGGGTCGGAGCCGGCGCGTTTTCTTTTTTGCCCGGGCGCGGGGGGTCCCGATCCCCCCGGATCCCTCCCTGGAAAAGATTCCGAGCCGTTCCGCTTTCCTCGCTTTTATTACCTGAGGGAACCTGACAGAACTCGTAAAGACACAATTGCTATAGAGCTTCCACCGGCCGGCTCGGCTGCCGCAGAAAAGCCAACGCGAACGCCGCGTCCCGGTTCGTGCAGCCGAAACTCGGGAAAAACTCAGAGAAAGTGGTGGGGGCGAGGGGGAAATAAATTTTAAAAAGCTGCGCGGAGGCGAGCGGCGCTTCCTCGTCGTGCTGAGCGCTATCGGCGTGTCGCGATATCTACGGAGCTGAAAGAGACGTGCGAGCGCTACAAGAGGTGCGAACACGGCAAAGAAAGAACACCGCGGATGGCCGGACACCGCCAGTCCCCGCAGGGAGCTGGAACCGTCCCCCGAACCGTCCCCCCTTCAGTCAATAGGTCGCAAAGTGTCTTAAATTCATTACTTGGCACTTATTGAAATTCGTGACGTCGAAAATGGATTAAAAAAGGTGAAGCAAACCTGAGTGAAACAAAATATATTGTACTGACAACAAATGCAATGAGATAACAGCATCTTGCTTTCTTTTTTTTTTTCTTTTTCTTTTTTAAATAACTTAAAATACACTAGAAAAAATATGGTCAATATAAATAATTTTGTTTTCATGGAGAACAAATAGATACAAAGCCCGTCCATACCAAAGTTCGCGTAGAAGAGCTTTCCCTCTGTCTTGGCAATAAGCATGAGGGTCTGATGGCAAAATCTGGGATAACAATCACTGACTGCAGGGTACCCCAGGTTAAATAGCTATACGTCTCTCAAATAATAATAATCATAACCAAAAAAATCACAAGATTACGTGAATAGATACACCTTTATGAGATAAAATGTAAATGTTTGACAGTCAACTATCAATTCACAAGTTATAGCCAAAATAAACTTTGTTCGTGTGTATCAACATATTTTACATGTACCCAGTACCTCTTATCGGAATTTGCCGTGGTGTCAAGTGGTGGTTGGGAATTAAATACTCTCTCTTTTTTTTTTTTTTTTTTTCTTTTTTCTTCAATTTTCCTTACTTTTGCCCTCAGGACAGGAGAGACCCGGCAAAGGGAGGCGAACTCCGCTCTCCTGGCGCTTTCCGCTCCCTTTTATTTCAGAGGTGGGACAGCAAACGACCAACAAAGATTTAAGAGTGGAAAAGGTAACGCTTGATCTCCCTCTCTCTGCCTGCTTCCCTCCAAGATTAAAGGAGAAAGAACCCAGCCACGTTTGTTTGTTTGGTTTTGTGGTTGTCTTGTTTTGTTTCTACTAAAGATGAGGGTGAAGTGCAAGTGAATCAAAGGACTCCATCAATGAAATACAAATACATGCAACCCGGAATGCTGCTGGAGGAAGTATCCCGGACAGTTTCCCATTAGAAATTCGCAGAGAAATCATTGTCTTTTTTTTTTTCTTTTTTTTTTTTTCACA
>VZRS01006615.1:5000-23986 GCA_013398055.1 Ifrita kowaldi
CTCCAGCTGAAGATACTGGCGGGTGTTTAAGTTGTGATGGACCAGGAGCGCCGTGGGCTTCACAGTGTCAGGGGTGAGGTGCAGAGAGGTTTGGCAGCCGTGGTGTGCTCTGCAAAGCACAGTTGTTGTCCAGGAAAAACGGGGATGAAGTGGAGACAGAGAAAGAGGAGATGGTTCTGCATGATGTAGTCTGAAACTGCAGGTGTAGTCGGGGTTGTGGAGGGCACGGGTTAGGGATCAGGTGCAGGGTGTAGAGCCAAGAGAATGGAATTATATTCCCAGATCCTCCATGCTCTGTGCTGGACAAATCAGCACACTGAGGTAGCTGAGTTGTGCAGGACAGCGTGGCATTTTTAGCTGCTTTTTGGAGAGTGCTCTGAGACCTTCCCGGGGAAGGATTGCAGGAGGTGGCACAACATGAAGGGGTAACCTGGCTGTGTGTCTGGCTTGGTTTTTTTTTTTTTTTTGCAGTGAGGTCAAAGTCCATTTCTTTTGAGGATGATAAGTTCAGAAATGTCAAAAATTCAAACGTTAAAACTTGAAATCTTAAGCGCTCCGGTGGACGTAGAGCTGATAAAATGGTGGCACCGCAAGAGCTGAGGTTGTGCCAACGTCCCACCCTGGGACCTCTGTTTTCCACAGTGCCAATTTTTAAGTAATTTTGAGGTGTCCTCCGTGGGTGGGTGTTCACACTCCAGGTTAAGAAAGCCATTTGTACCTTTACTCCAGAAAATCAGTGTCTGTGCACCTGAGCTCATCGGGAAGAACAGAGGCACCCAAAGCTTTCACTGAGGCAGTTTAAGTGGCCTGCAGATATTTCACCCTCTTGCCCCCTATCCAAGAGACGAGTGAGGCACAGTTTGATTTTTCTGAACAAGCTGGAATAGCCTTTCCTAAAGGAAATCTCCGTGTCCGTACGGGGGGATGGCACAGCTTTCAGTCCTGCTGCTCTAAATGCTGCAAGTTTGTGTGCAGGCAAGGCCCAGGAGAGTTATGGTGGAGCTATTAGGAGGGGAAGTGATTTTTCCTTAGACTGATTAAAATTCTTTGGGCTTTCTGTTTGTTTGTTTTTAAACACCTATTTAGCTTTTAATTAACATTTAAGAGAAGGGAAGCTGGTTAAATATTCAATACCTCCTCCCTTTCAATTAAGGTAGAGCAGTACACAACGCGTGATGAGGCCTCTGGGAAGTATGGAAAAACGGAGAAGAGCAGGCTCCTGATTATCATTTTCAGGGGGACAGGAAAGGTGAAACCCATCTGATTATTATTGCTGTTAACAATAATAATAATAATAATAATGCTGATAGTATTTTTTTTTTAACATCAGAAAGCAGTTTAGAAATGCAATTATTCTTTAAAACCATATATCCTGGCTTTTGCCTTTAAATACCTCCATTTTTCCAGTCCCATTCTTTACTTATTTCAGGTGCAAGCAAGGAGGATTTTCTAACGGGCCTTTTCAGTGGCTTAGCAGGGAGGCTGCAGATGCTGAGGAAGTTATTCTTCATGCTACATGCCCTTATTTTCATTTTGATGCAGTTCTTTCTGTCCCAGCGAGTCAGCAACCTCAAGCCATACGACCCTGGGAGCTTAACCGAGCAAGTGGGAAAGAGCTGTATCATCATCGTACTCTAGTCTCTTCCCGTTTTCCTTCCTCCTCCTTGAAAAATCCAGTTACCTTCTGCCTGTGGGCCTATTATCCCTCAAAATTCCACGTAAAACACACAGAAAAGGACGCTTCAATGGAAGAAGTGGATTGGGAATATGCTAGTATTTGTAATTCAACAAACTCACCCTTCCCAAACTTAAATTCCTCCCTTTTGGTTTAGTGTACCCTAATTTATCAAACAAAATATTTTGTTTTGTTAGCCATTCAGTTTAAAAAAGAATTATGCTAGCTAAAAAAAACCCACCAAAACCAAAAACCAACAAACCCATTTTTCACTATGGAAACTCCTCAAACCACCGCCCAAAACGTGAAATACTTTTAAGCTCGCTGTATCTTCTACTGTGGTGAGACAACTTACCTGCAGAAAATACTTTGTTTTTACCAAATACCCCACAAAAATGATTTTTTTTTTTTTTATCACCATGTTACATAAATAAGTTTTAAAAATGGAATTGCTGGCACCAGATAATAGTTGTGTAAATGCATGCGCCTGAATGAGTGGTTGCTTTTTGGCTTTTTTTTCTTTTAAGCAATGAAGAGAGAGGAGATGCTAAAATGCAGAGTTATTGGATAGGTTTCATGTGCTATAACTTCAAGGTTTACGGGATATCGGATTGCATCGATTTTTAAAAACAGAAACAAATGTTTTGCAAAAAGATTTCTGACTGCATCTATTACAGGACTTTCCAATTCAACTTTAAAATTAGGATATTGTGATGACACAATAATTTTTACAGTAACTGTTGTCTGTTGTATGATGACATATTCAGTGCTATGGATTTTTATTTAAAAAAAAGAAAAACCAAACAAAACATCAAAACCCAAGATATTTTCTCGGTGATCCTCTCTTCCAACTACATAAACACATGCATAGATTTATATCTATGTCTCTTGTGATTACTTATCAGTAGAGTTAATGATGTGTATTTACTGGCTGGACAAAAATAAGAATTAATCCAATTAGTTCAATAATTGGTTATTTACCAAATATTTTCTTAATTATTGAGAGTCCATTTCTGCTTTAGCTGTAAATAACAGAAAATCTCACATCAATTTCAGCTAAAGTAGTATTTTATTATTTTAAAAAAGTTTTTCATAGTTTTTTGTAGAAGCAACTCATAGAAGTTACAGGAAAAAATTTGCAGTTGCAGAGGATGATGGAAGTAACACCTTTTGTCAGAAGGTTCAGTTTTTAAGTCAAACTGTCATTCAGGTGAACTTCACAATTCGTGGTTTGGGGTTTTTTTAAATTTAATTTAATTGGTAGACAAAAAAAGGCTGAAGGAAGTTAGCATGCATGTGTCTGGAAACAGCCAAACTCTGTTACATAGAAAATTCTGAACTATAATGTGTTTAAAAGTTGATGTGAGCAACCTAAGACAGGAGTCCCTCAATTGCCTGACCCTGGAGCTGTATCCTTTAGATGCAAATACCATTAATGTCAATTTTATCTCAGCTGGATATAAATTATATCCAGTTGCAACACACCCATGCCATGCAGCTCTGGAAGATGATAAAGCTGAAGAGCTGATGAAGGCAAAAAGGCATTTTTCCTGCGGATTTTGGAACAGGGTGCTGCCCAGATGGAGAGCACGGGCTTCCCGTGGAGAGGAGAAGAGATGAGACTGTAGAGAAGGATCTTCCCCTTTCTCTGCCTGCTCAGAGCTGTTCTCTGATAAGAGCATCTTCAGGAAGGGTTAGAGGGAAAGGAGGAATCAGCTCAGCAAGAAGAGTATTGAGGAGACATCTGCTATCGTCTGCAAGAGGCCGTGCTGTAGGCAGATACTTCACTGAACTAGAAGAATATATGAATTTGCAAATATTTGTGCCACACACCCAGAAATTTGTAGATAAAGCTCGATCTTACTCTTTTTTAATATTTTTCCCCCCCTTTTTTTTACCTCTCCAGATTCTCTGAAGCAGATGTGTAGTAAGGACAACACTGACAAAAAGCACTATCAGTAAATCAATAACTTTTTTTCTTTCTCTTTTTTAAGGAGAACACACACAAGAAACCAATTCACCTCATTCTCTGAAGAAGGATGTGGAAAATATGGGGAAAGGTAAAATAAATACGGACGTCTTACATTATAAAACTGCTCTTTGTTTTAATAGAATATGAGGATAATAGGGGGCACTTTTGTTCTGCACCATATTTTAAGCTTGTCAAGTAACATATGAATAATATATGGACCTTTGGGTGGATATAATTGAGATTAATGCATATATATCAATCAATACCTGACACTGTAATATAATACTTTAAAATAATATATTACATTGATTTATATTCATGGCTTTCTGCACAAAATCTATGGTAGGTCTATGCAACACTTTTTTTTTTTTTAATAAGCGCTAAAATATTTTGTCTAGAGTAATGAATTGCTCTGCAACTGTTCTTTCAAGAATTATTTATACAGATTATCAAAACCACTTTTTCTCTTTGTTAGAGGAACTCCAGAAGGTTTTGTTTGAGCAGATCGACCTGCGGAGGAGGCTGGAACAGGAATTCCAGGTGTTGAAAGGAAACGCGTCCTTCCCAGTCTTCAGTAAGACACAAAATCTGTGGTTTTGGTGTTGCATGTGCATGTGGTTGGCTGTTGCCAGGCTGATAAAATGAGAGGGGCTCTCAGCTGTGCTGCCATGATCCTGGGCTGAGTTCTGCTGAGGCCAGGTTGGACAGGGCTTGGAGCAAGCTGGGATAGTGGGAGGTGTCCCTGGGGTTGGAACGAGGTGATTTTTAAGGTCACTTCCAACCTAAACCATTCCGTGATTCTACGCTGACACTTCTGTTGTGGCTTTGCAGCTGTTGAAGCAGGTCTTTTGTAGGGAAAATACAAAGCTGGATGATTGTTTTGGTGTACATTCTACTAGCTTTGGTAGCATTGACTGCAGCGAGCAGACAGAAACACGGCTGGGGCCTCATGGGGTGTGGTGAGGTTCGTGGTCTTAGCCAACACCTCAGGGGCTTTTGAAGGCAAGATACTTAATCCTCATTTTCAGGAGGTTCTTAGTCCTCATTTTGAGGAGGTTCTAGCTGATGCTGGAGAATTGATCTGGCCTTTTTAAGGAGTAGAAATACCTGTTTGGATTTTTCCCCTTGAGATGGCCCTTTCACCACAGCTGATGAGTGGGCTGCTGCTGTCCAGGAGTGATGGAATGTGCGGGGCACACCTCAAATAAAATGAAATGGGCACTTAGGAGGGTTTTTTTGTGAAGCTTCCAGAAGGTTGGGCTGACTGTACAGGGATATGGAAAAAGACCCCTTGGCTTGCACCTTTCGAATGACACTGGAGCTCAACGGCAGAAAAATTCTTCCAGGAGAAATCCCGCCTAGGTCAGGATGATCCCACTGGAAAAGGTGGGAACACAGACAGAATTTTCATATTGTTCCAAGAAAATATGCTTGTCCCCTTTCCGTAGCACCAGATAGGTAAGTTCAGGGAAGCAAGGAGGTGCGAGGACTCTGGGAATGACTCCATCTTTTGCCCGAATATTGAAAAATGTAAACAGCTCCATAAATAAAGAAGAGTCGCTTGACACGA
Organism: Ifrita kowaldi; assembly: GCA_013398055.1. Taxonomy (NCBI): domain Eukaryota; kingdom Metazoa; phylum Chordata; class Aves; order Passeriformes; family Cinclosomatidae; genus Ifrita; species Ifrita kowaldi. The sequence continues at coordinate 10,218 of VZRS01006615.1, forward strand.
TACAGATATTAATGAAAGGAGCATAACCTCATCCTTCAGAATAAATCCAGTCATTACTTGGGTTTGGGAGTGAGGTAATTTTCAAATAATTCGTGGAGATCAAAATGCTGCTATGTGGTATTGGTGAAATGGCATCTTGGACTTTTGCCATTCAAGTCTCTTATTTATCCTTTTGTTCTTCTACAGTAAAATTAATGCTCTGTCTTTGCCATGTAAATAAACACTGCAATTAAACCACATGAAATACAATTCAAATAAAAGAAAAGAACAAGTACGGCCGACCAAGGAAGTGGTGACTGCTCTATGCCGGCTTGAAAAATATGTGGTTTCAATGTACCACAAAGTAGTGGTCAATTTTCTTCAGGATTAAAATAGAAAACAGATAATGTGCTATAAACAATATCTACAAGTGACCGTAAAGCCTATTTAGAGATTTAGATTTACCAAAAAAACCCACCCCTCCTCCGCATGTAATAAAACAAGAAAAAAAGGGTCTTTGTAAAGCGAATTAGTGTAAGTCCATGTTAAGAGTGTTTTGTCCTCTAGTGCAGTACATATTCTAGCACAAGAGAGGGGGGCTGTTCCAGGCTCTTGCTGCTGGACAGGGCTGTAGCCTTCGGTCAAGTATCAGAAACTCTTTTGCCAGGTTTCCCCAGGTACAAATTGCCTCTGGTGTTTTGGTTAGGCAGGAGCCAGAGAGAGAAGTCTTTGGAGATCCAACTAAAGGAAAGTTGAGGTAAAATTTAAATTGTATTCATGGATTCATTGTGGCTTGGAAATACCTGAAGCTGCAGGAGGGACTGATGAGCAGGCAGGTAACAGGGTTTGTATCCCAGTCAGGCTCCCTTTGGCATCAGCCGTGGAGACGGGACCTCTGTGCCAGCCCTAAAGCTGCTGAGGACAAAAACACACTGCCAGGGTAATTCTCTGATGGTTCCCCCTGTCCTTTGCATTGTTAGGATAAATGAGAAGACTTTGGCCTTTAAGTCTTCTTAGTGTTTTTGAAATAGGGGAAAACTCATCCCTGTTTCAGCTGTCTTCCTCTCTAGAAAATGCTTCTGTTGGCGCACATGCAGTTTACTCCAAAGTCACCTTTTCTGGATCCTCTACTTGGAACTGAGCACATTTGGGGTGTTATACCTTCATAGCATCAAGCCACCTCTCACAGCAGGCCTGTGCAGTAAATGGTGTTTGGTTTCAGAGTTCTCCTCTCATTTAAATCACTGTTAAATGAGAACTGAGCTTATTTGCAAGCTCTCTTAGCAGTGCTATGCTGCACTCTTCTCTGTGGCTTCTTGTACCTGCTTAGAACATGGACTGCGGTAATTTATAAAACAGTAAGACCTTGTCTCTGCTGTATTTTTCACATTGCTGTTGTGCTTGAAAGCTGCAGGTGAAATTTTCCTGTGCCTGCCTGGAGACAATGTGCTCTCCTGGAGCCCTGCTCTGGTTTGTACCCTTGGTGTCGGCTGCTCCGCATTTTGTCTGTCTGCATTTTAAACAACGTGGCAATAAAATGGCGGAGACACAGTCTGGGTACTTAAAGTATTTAATTTTGTGTTAAGAAAGCTATTTAAATATTCATATCTTTTCTCCTGGGTACTGCTTATGGCTTTGTCTGGGAGCGTTTGGACTGGGATAAATGCCGCCAGAAAAAAACGCTGTCCCCACCATTAACACCCCATTTCCACTGTGAGCTTGGACATTTGCTGTGCAGGACTGAGCAAGATCCCTGAGCTGTTTGTTTGGAGAGGTGATGAGCTCATGAAGAGGCAGCTGGGAGGAAAGCGTTGAGGAAAAAAGGAAAATTTCTCCTTGAAGCCTACTCAGAGTGAAGCTGGAGGACCTCAGTTGAGACTATCAGCTTTTAGTTGACTAGGACACGAGGCAGTTACCTTTTCATACTGCATGGTTTGGGGAGGGGGGGGGGCTAGGAAAAGGGGAATTGTAAATCTGCTTTATTTTTGTTGGCTTATTTTTTCTGATCAAGTTGAAATAGAGGGAATAGGTTTAAAAGTTCTGTGGGAATTGAGTTGAAATCTGAAGGGCTTCATTGAGATAATGTCGCCATGTCCTTTTCAATGTGGTTGTGCTGGACTCCTGCTGGCTTCAGCCTACCAAAATTTCTCACTCTTTAATTTGTTTCTTTGGTCTTTTCCTGCCTCCTTTCCTTTTAAACAACAACTTTAGCTCATCATTCAGAGAGGACAAAGTTATTGTGTGAAGAGGGGGACAGAGCTCTGCCCTCTTGTGCTTTCTTCCAGGACAGGCTTGTTACTCAAATCAAAATGATGGTGGTTGGAACGAGTTTTCTTTCCTCTTCCATTTAACAGCCCATCCTCGCACCCAGATCTCCGTCAGGCAGCTCTTCAAGTTATTTGGTTCTTGTAAATAGTTTTCTTCATATTTCTCTTTTTCCCACCCTCCAACAGGGATGTTATGGAATACAGAGCATCAGTTAATCTGCTACCGAATGAAGTTTTGTCTGAAATGGTTGTTTAGGAGGAAAATCAGGAAAGGAGGATCTACCGGAGCAGGAAGGCTGGTCTGTGCTGTAACCCAGCTGCCCAGGATCTCTCTTTCGAAGACGTTTTCCCTTCCAAATTCCACGTCGCCCTTTATGGAGCTTTAGTTCTGTTCGAAGCCGTCAGCACAATGCTACAAACTACAAATCAAACCCTGCATCCTTGAACGCTTTCTCCTCTCACATGTTGGACATCGCTGTTGATGTCAACAGATTTATGCCAAAGCAAAGAAGAGCAGTTTTTGCTCTTCTCTTCAGGGCTTGCAGAAGTTTGACTAATGACTGCAGAGCCTTGCCTGTGAGGAAAATAGCTGGGAATAAGTGCTAGCAACACAAACTTAGCATCCTCCATTTTCTGATGGGGGAAGTAGCTAAATCTAGTTTTTCCAAAATTTTTCTGTTGTCAGTGGTGTTTCCTATTAGAGAAGTACTTGTTAGGCATATGTTTTAATTGAGTGAAGGACTTTTGTAACGCTTTGTGGTTCGTCCGTAGTGATTGGGTTTGATTTAGTTTGATTTACGTAAATTCTGCTGAGAGGTCTCTGTTTTAATTACTGCACCTACATTTTTGTCCCTCTCATACAGATAATTTTCAAGATCAGATGAAGCGGGAACTGGCGTACAGAGAAGAAATGGTGCAGCAGCTACAAATCGTAAGTTTACTTTCTCTGCTAAAAATGTTTTGAGGTGCTGCTTTGTGTTTTTTAAGCACACACCTCAAGTTTTCCATCGTGCGCCATGCAAATGCACCGTTACCGAGCTCCTATTGCCTTATACTTAGAGGTAAACACGCAGTTCTCAGCTGGTTTAGAGCCTAATTACCTGGAGATTTACTTTCATACAGTAAGCAGATGGGTCTTCACGTTTCAACTAAACAAAATGTGTTGGCTCAACACGGAGAGGTGCTTCTGCAGAGAGGAGCGGGGAGGAGTGGATCGGTAAACCTTAAGCAGTTAAATGTTTCTACCTCGTGTGAGTTGCCAAGAGGTGTATTTCAGCCCTCGGTAGGGAATCTGCTCAATCCCAGCTTCTCACCAGCAAATAAACCTTGGGATGTGCCTTTTTCTCATTTCAGTCACTAGAAGAAGTGCTTAACTCAGCAGTAAAGGATCAAGTTGCCAAAACACAGTTCAGTGCAGGCACACGTTACCGTTGGGTCTCCTGCCTGTTATTTTAAAACCAAGAGGGATTTTGCCTGTGTGTTAGTGCAGCTCTAGATCATCACACTCAGCTGTGCTGTTATGAAAAGTTGACGTTCTTAATCCGGTGCAAGCAAAGGGGCTGGAGCATTGGAAGCTGTTCCATGCTCACATAGGGCTTAGCGTGGTTTCAAGAGGAGGGCATGGTGAGGCTGTCAACTAATGCTTGCTTTGCTGGGGCTTTCTCTGCGATCAGTCTGACATTGCTCAATGGGATGTTTGTTTTTTTTCTTTTGAGGCAGGTTTGCCAAATATCCCCACTTCCCTGAATCAGCCCCCTGCTCCACCATCTAAATTTTCCTTCTGCTTGTCACGGGGCCCTGGTGCAGAGAAGGCATTGCCCAGCCTCCTGGTACTGTCATTTTCTAATTGATGGGTCGGGACATGAAAGCAAAGCTGAAGGCCAGGATTGTCAAACTTGCGCTCCGATGTTTAGAGGCATTTAGGACTGGCCTTATTTTTAGAGCTGCTGAACATCCACGCGCCCCGTTCCTGCTGACTTCAGAGATTTCAATGAGAGATGGAGGGTGTTTGAAAGAGGTTGTTTGTGGAGGAAACTCAAGCCCAGAACATCTCTGGGTATTTTTTTGCAGCTGGTCTCCACTCTTTTCCTTTAATGTGTCCAGGTGTTACTGTGTTCCCCTTTGTGTCCCTATGCCAGGCAGGAAGTTTGGCTTGACCTGTGAATTTTGTTGTCACAGAAAATTCTAATTAGGATGTTATCCTGAAAAGCACTTCCCCTGCTGCTTTGGACTTGAGGCAGGTGACCAGTTGGATTTCCTGCTGCAAGACACTTTTAAGCACAAAGTTTATGGGCCCACCCCCAGCCTTTATCTCTTGCATCAGCTGAACTTGGAGGTAACTCTGCCTCCCAGAGAGAGAATGGGTCACCTCTGCCATTCACCTTGCGGTCCAGTTGTGAAGTTGTTTCTGGAATTGGATATCCCAGACCTCCAGTGAGCCAGCTGTGGTGGTTTTCCTGATTTTCTTGGGCAGGAAAAGAAATATGATCAGTTAATTCACACCCTTTTCACTTACTGACGTGTGCTATGAACAGACTAAGAGTCACTTAATCATTAAACAGAGCTGTCCGAATGTACTCACAGAGAATAGTTTCAACATTTAATGTACTGCACCAAGACCTCAGGACCTCTTCACTCACTACAGCTGCCTGGGTTTAATCATTATTAGTTGAAAAGTTGTCAAATCACCAGTAAGTCTTCCTGCTCGTAGTTGTGGGACAGGTTGTGATAAGTGAGAACGATGAAAAGATGTTTGTATGAAAAACTGAGAGACTGCTGCAAATAATGAGTGTGTTTGCTTAAGATGGGTGCAGAAATCTTCAGAGATGTCTTGGCTGGTAGCTGAAATGGAGTCAGCACTTTTGAGGTGATGATCCCTGCAGTTGCTTTAATTCATTCATGTGAACATATCTTGTGTGTTTATATCCAGAATTAAGATTAATGAACTGAATGTGGTAATGATAGAACTACTTCGGCCTTCCTGGGTTATGGCATGGATGAATTAAAGCTTTTGGTGCAGAATACACAAAAAGCTTGGCTGCTTTTGTTTTTTTGTTTAATTGCTGTTGTTGTTTTGTTTTTGACAGGGGCGGGTTAGGCTTTTCTTTGTACCTGAGATGCTGCACTACTACTTTAACAGGGTTTTAACCTAATTATCTTGTTAACATAGAAGTGCAAAGAGAAAAGCAGAAGTGTTTAATGCATACTAAAATCACAGTTTTATTTAGACCTTCATATATGTATGCCTTCGTAGTACTAAACTCAACATTTACTGATGTAACTGGGCACAGAACTTGGCTTAATTGCTTTCAAAAATCATTTTACAAACAATATAGATGCCTGGAGTCAGGGGAGGTTTTGGCTCTTCTCACTGCTGAAGATATACAACTTAAATTAGTCCTTCCTGAATATCCCTGGAGAGATTTAAGAACTGTGTGGATGTGGCAGCTGGGGACACGGGTTACTGTGGGCTGAGCAGTGCTGGGGGAATGGTTGGGCTCAATGATCTTGGAGGGCTTTTCCAGCCTAAACGATTCTGTGGCTCCCTGATCCCCTGTAACTGTAGGCACCAGAGGTAGAACGATGGTTTCACTCCCCCTGAGCTGAGTAATCAGACTGTAAAATAAATCGATCCAGCGTGTTTGCTGTTTCAGGAACGTCTGGAATACGAGCTCAACCTAATCACGAAAGAAATCAACCAAATATGATTGCATTTGAAAACTTTCTAGACCCAACACCCACTGCAGCCTGATGTGAAGCTCATGCCCTGTGGCCGGGCGGTGGTGAACACCGGCCATGACGCTTTTTGTCCCGGTTTTTTGGGGAGATTCTTCCCCGTTTTGGGAGCGATCGGTCCCAGCGCGGCCCGCGGGTGCCCTCTGCCGCCGCCCGGCCGCCACTGCAGCGGCAGCGGGCTGGTAACTCCGCGTCCAAAGCCTCTGTTAAAGCCGGGCTGAATCCGTGGGGGTCCATTCTGTGCTCTGCCCGCCGCTGCGGAACTGAAAAATAACAACATTTTATGGTTTTCTAAAAGTCGGGGGTAAGGCTCGGGTCACTGGGACAACGCGGTGGGAACTGTTCTCTTACATCTTGGGCGGTGGATGGTGGGCTCTTTGGGCACAGCCTGGCTCAGCAGGTTGCTGGAGCAGCAGGAGGTTGTGTGGCCATCAGTTTTGATGAGAGTCACAGAATGAGTAAGGCTGGAAGTGGCCACTGGAGGTCATCTAGTCCAGCCTCCCTGCTTGATTAGAATCCCCCAGAGCACATCGTTCACTACAGTTTTCCAGGCGTGTTTTGAATACCTCCAGTGAGGAAGACTCCACGACCTCTCCATGCAGAGTGTTCCAGTAAGGAATTTCTTCCTGGCGTCCGGGTGAAACTTCCCGTGTTTCAGTCTTCAGAGTTTTCAGAGTGCCTGAAGCAGCTGCCAGGAAGTTTTGCAACCTGTTCGTGCCAGGTTCTCGGCCGAGTGCTAAGAAACAACCAATCACCATATTTAACAACAAAAATGGATCTGAGATGACAGAATGCACTTTTCTTTTCCTCCTTTTGCCAAGTGCTGTCTCCCAAATTGGCCGAGTACAGGGCATGTATGTGGAGGTCACGTATAAAATACAAATTTTTCATGTGGATCCTGTTGTGCCAGGGAAGGTTTAAACTGGATATTGGGAAAAATTTCTTCACTGTCAAGCACTGAGGTCAGCTGTTCAGGGCAGTGGTGGAGTCCCCATCCCTGGAGGGGTTTAAAAGTCGTATGGATGTGGCACCTGGGGACATGGGTTAGTGGTGGCCTGGGCTGTGCTGGGAGAATGGTTGGACTCCATGATCTCAGAGATCTTTTCCAACCTAAAGGATTCTGAGATTCTGAGGATCGTGTGGCTTTTGCTACTGAGTTGCACAGAAAAGGCCAGTATGAAGGAGCTGCTGCCCAGCTGGATGGGGTGAATTCTGACATGACGCAAATGGTGCAGCCTTAGAAGAGCTCACCTTCCTCTAGAGTTTTTGGTTTCTGTCCAATGAGACCAGAACTCATCTGCTGGGACAGCCCAGCACTGTAAGTATCCAGTCAACTCCTGCCTGAGACTCTGCATCTGTCTGATATTGTCTTCGAGCAACTGTGTTAGTGGAACAAATTTTAAAACCATGAGCTTTCTTCCTAGCTGCCTGGTGAGAGAAAAAGATCAGAAGCAGCATTGCCAGCATGATGATTTTCATCCTTTAATGTTTTCATGAACCCCTCTCAGACATGGCCACGGGGAAGTAGAACACCAAGCAGGAAATTTAAACCTCCTGCAAACCCAGGAGCTTTTCTTAATTTTCTCTCAGAGGTCCCTTACAAGTAGTTTGTGGGTTCTCAGGCAGCATTGACCTCAGTGGTGACCTATCCCTCAGGAAAAGCTCAGGTGGTGTTTGTCACCCATTGGGGTTTAGATCATCAGGTGATGATCAGTCCCCCTGATTTCACATTGGGGTAAAAGGTGATAGGTTTTTGAGGTGTGTTAGAAATGTGAAATACTCAGGCAGGCCTTTGTCTTTCCAGAGAAGGTGAAAAGCCTTGGTTTGGTTTTGTTTGGGGTGTTTTAATTAGGTTATGCTCCTGTGAACAGATTTCCTCCTCACTAGCCTCACTTTGGGCTGATAATAATGTTCAGAGCTCAGAACTGGATCCATCTGGAACTCCTCTGTGTTTTATGGCTTTCTGCTCTCAGTGCTCTTTTAAATCAACTCTGTTCTTCAGAGTCAGGCAATAAAATAAATCAGGAACTATCTCTCTGCAAAACTGATTTCCATCTCTGCATCATCTTTCACCCTGATCCTTAAGGACTGGCAAGGGATGTTTAAAAGAAGGGGAAAAAAAATCTACCATGTGGTAAAGTTGGTGAATCTTCAGAGGCATGAGAGCATGTTCCTCTGGGTCACACTGTAATTCAGAAGAGCACCAGTAGTTTTAATTCCTAGTTTACACTGTTTGCAGAAAGCTGGTGCTTTTGTACAACTAATGTGTTCATTATCCAAACACGAAGCATCTGCATTTTTCTGTGTGGAGACCTCGGTTCTGTGTGCCTGTCTCCGTTGTCAAAAGCAGGGAATGGGAAATGGTAGTGCTTCAGTGCCATTTGTGATTTCTGTGCTCGGCCTGAAGTGGTGCAGCTCGGATGATTGACCCTGGCGAGAATGCAAACAGTTGTTCAGCAGAATGGCTCTTGGGTTTCTTGAGTGGCATCTTGTGCTGAAGTGCCTGTTTGCAGGCACACACATAATGACGGGTGAAAGAACATTTCTGGAATGCTGTGTCCTGTGTCCTGAAAAGGCTCATCCCTCATTGTGTGCAGGAAAGTGAGCTGTGTTCACCAGAATTTTATTTCCCACTGTCGTTTGTTTTGCTTTTTTTAAGACAGGGGAGCAAAAATTGTATCTTGATAATGCATGTGGATGTGCCCTGGGTTGATAGGATGGAGCTGTGCCTCTTTCTCCAATAAATTCAAATGCTAAAGAAAATGATGCCTTGTAGAAATTTAAACAGAAACCTTCCTTTCATTTAAAGTCTACAGAAATTCCGATCAAAAATGGGTGCAGATGTACAGAGAGCCACAAGCCAGCCTCTGCTACTGCCTGAGTGCAAATTATTTTTTCTAGGCAACAGAAAGCAGGGTGATGTATTATGGTGTACCTCACCAGAGATGGGATGCAGAGGTGAAGCCTCTGAAAAAGGATGGTGTGCTGAAGCTTCCTTGATATCCAAGTGTGTATAGCAGGGGTCAGACAGGAACTTCAGAAATTACTCCCCAGACCTATCCATTATCTGTGCTTTGGTTTGAGTCATGGAGCAGGCTCAGGGCTTGCTAACGGGGCTCCTTCCAGGTGGAACAAAGGGGATGTGTTCCAGGAATGCACACGGGGGTGTGCTGCAATTCCTAATGGATACCAGGACCAGGCTGGAGTCAGCCTGTAGGAAAAAGGACTCAGTGTCCATATTGCATTTTCCTTCGGGTTTCTCTTCAGACCTGCTCTCATTGTGTTGTATTCCCTACTAATGTGGACTTGGTCGTGAGAAACTGGTTTTTTGCTGCTTAAAACCAAACTGCCTACACTTCTGTTGTTTCTGTACACCCTTTGAAAAGGGCCACCCTTTGCATCTCCATGCCCCTTGGAGTGCCCTCATCACAACAACCCCCACAGACGCACAAAGGGGGACTGTTTTGCCATAAAGAGCCCTAAATCCTATTCCACCACAGCTTCGGAGTTACCAGATGCTCTGACAAATGACAGAAATAGAAGATGACATTGCAGGTGATTTAACTCATGGAGAAAGTAGTCATTTCCCTGTTGCACTCCCACTTCTCCCACTGTCATCTATTACCAAGAGATCAGGTAAAACAACACACATTAGAAAGACGCCGATGTGCCAAATATAGCAGAGAAGTGGATTAAGAACAGTTAATTTCTGACAGAACGTACCCCGTTGTATTATCTAGGTCAGTACAGCCTGGGAGATGTCCTATATAATTTGTGGCCATGCAAACCCAAGTTGGCCTTCATGAGTGGGAGAGAGGCAGGAATCAGCTGGTGAGGCACCACAGGTCCCAGCCGGAATGTGCTGATTTTTTGTGCAGTTTGTTTGTTTGTGGCTCCTTTTTGCATCCAAACCATGGCCATGGGCGATCAGGGAGGCAGCTTCTCTACGCCCCCACTCTCTGCTGCAGGTTGGGAGGGAGTTTTGCAGCCTTTGCAAGCACCGTGTCCTGAAGGCAGCTGTGTTTGGGGACACGGTGGAGGGGACAGCTCCGTTTCTTGGGGGGGATCTGGCCACGAGGTTCCTGATACCTTTTATCTTCTGTCAAGGGAAGGGATTGTAAGAGCAGTCAGACAAAACACCTGCAGTCTTGGTCTTTTCTGGTCATCAGCGGTTTGTGCACACACATTTCCCCTTTTCTAGGGCCGTGTAGGGGGGAAGCAGTGTGCTCTCGTGAAAGGCTTCTGCTTTCATTCAGCCACAGACACTGCTGCTTCCTGGTGCTGCTGCTGCTTTCAATCAGACTGACCTCCTTCCCCAAGAAATGAAGGGGTTAGTTCTCGAGCTGCAGAAGCCCCTCTCTTTCCTCTCAACCTGATCCTTCCTTCCTCTTTTCCTCGTTAAGGTAGGCAGGGATGGATAAGTCTCTCAATGTCTTTGCAGACACGATGCTTTACCCCAGCCCAGGGACATGCTGGGCACAATTCACGTAAACATCCTCTGTGGGCATAACGTATTTAAAATCAAAGCAGGGATGCACAGCAACGTGTGGGGTCAGTGGGTACAGACGCAAATTCACTGTGTCATTAGGTGTGTGGGGCAGGTTGCTTGAACTCTCTGCATTTCCCCATCTGTTCCTTCTGCTGTTCGTGCAGGTTAAGGCCTTGATCCTGACTTCAGCTGACATAATTGTCAGCTTGCAGTAACATATTTGACATTATTTGTGAGCATATTCTGGAGTGCCTGGCAGCAGAAGCAGGTCAGCTCAGCATGCAGCAGCCCCTAGGAGTGTAGGGACGCAGAATTTTTTGATCTCCCAGCCTGAATTCCTCCAGCGGTCCTTCCAAAAGTCATCATCAAAGAATTTGTAGCCACTTGGATTCCCAGCTATGGGGAAATCTCAGAGCAATTTAGTTTTGTTGCATTCTAAAGGCCCAGCACTGAAGAAGAGCAGCCCTGTAATGTATTCCCGGTGGCCAATGAGCACATCATCCCACTTTGTTTCTAAATATAACTGTGTTCCCTAATATGCCCATGTTCTCTGTTTTCCTTTAATTATTTGTTCCACTTCAGTGGCTTCCCTTCAGATTGGTGCAAGTTGGAGATAACTATTATGAACTTCCTAATTACGGGGATATAAATACACGAAGTCTCACGCTCCCAACCCGCTGTATTTTGGCTGTGCAGGGACCAGTGTGCATTGCCTGATCTGTCACAGACAGCTGATTTTTATGATCTCACCGATGGCTTTACCCTTTGCCAGCCTCTGACATAAACAAAGCACCAGAACGCTTCTTTTACACTGAATTTTAAGATCCTATCTGTTGTTTTAATCCTGGCCATTTTTATTTTATTTCTGCTTCAACCTCCTTGCAGTTTCATAAAGAGTACAACCCTTTTACTTAAGGTGTTGTTTCCTACAATTGCTCCCTGTTTTCAGGGAAAACAAAACCTTTCATTTGCAGGGATTTCCAGCTTGGATGTTTCATTAGCCAGACCTTGGCTTGAGCAGTGTCTCTGTTTCTGTGTCATTCCAGATTCCCTATGCAGCAAGCTTGATCAGGAAAGAAAAGCTCGGTGCACACCTCAGCAAAAGCTAAAGGTGAGCTTGTGAAAGAGAGACTTCATTCCACCTGACCTGGCTGCCTGTTTTCCTTTGCAGCCGTTGCAAGGATTAAGAGCATCATTCTGTTGTTTGATGTTGCTGGTTCTGCTCTCAAAGCCCTCTCTGTGCACGTGTTGTGCTACAGTCTAAAGCTGATAAACAACACGTGGCACGACTTATGAGGCCTCACTGGGGTGGGATGTAGTGTCGGGAGGTGACCCATGGGTCCTGCAGTGACAAGACAAAAGGCAATGGCTTCAGTCTGAAAGAGAGTGGCTGTGAATTAATTACTAGGAAGAAATTCTTCCCTGTGAGGGTGGTGAGGCCCTGGCACAGGGTGCCCAGAGCAGCTGTGGCTGCCCCTGGATCCCTGGCAGTGTCCAAGGCCAGGCTGGATGAGGCTTGGAGCAACCTGGGACAGTGGAAGGCATCCCTGCCCTTGGCAGGGGTAGGATGAGAGGATCTTTAAGGTTCTTTTCAACCCAAACCATTCCATGACTGGAATTGCCTGAGCATGTGCTTTTCCTGACACTGGAAGGTGTCATCAAGATCACGTACCTTCAGTGGAAGGAGGGAAATACCTTGGCATTCAGAGTGAAAGAAAATGTTCACACTCCAGGTAGGGAGGAGCTTTTCTGCCCCTGGTGGAACTCCTTTAGCTCCAGGAAAAGGCAGTACATCAGCGTATTTTGGGAGTTTCACAGAACCCCACTGACTGTGGCTCTGTAGTTCAGTGTCCTACAGAAGGTAATTATCCTGCTGCCCACGTGCAGGACCTTCCTAAACCAAACACTACATTTCTCAGGACTGTTTATTAGGAGCATTCATTTAGTAGAAACACCACCTCCATCGTCAGTGGCCTGGGAGAGTCCAGTTTTGGGTGCTCAAGTCTTAACATTTAAATGACATTCTCTTGTTTTTTTCCTGGTAAAACAAGGACATTAGGGGTTGGAGACAGATGCCGAAAGCTGGTAGCCGTGCTGCTGTGTTATACCACAAAATCTGGCTTGTGGATTCACTGAGGAGAAGTAGGGGGATTAGAAAAAGAAGAGCTATTAATACACAGAGATCTCAGTAATGCACAAAATAGAGATATTCAAGAGAGTCTGGGACATCTGAGAAGGGCTTGATAGTAGACATGATGGAGGTTTGCCTGAGCTGTAGAAGCAGATTCTTAAAAACAGTAGGAGTAAGTACAGAGTAACCAGATCACCAGTATCCATGGCCCTGAGCTCTGCCTGCTGAGATGAGGAGATAAATCTAAGCATCGAGCTTGTCTCCTTTGCCCTCTTGTGCACACTTTCTTACTGACTGCCAGCGTTTTCCAATCGAGTCTACAGCAATCTGAGCACTGATTTAAAGCAAATTCAGCGGCATTAATACCCTGAATAAAACAGCACGCCTCCCCAGATGAGAAGCAGCAGGTCCTGCCCCGAGCGCCTTGTCCGCAGCGCTCGATGCACAATAAAAATCTGCCTGACGATGGCAGCATCGGAGGAGAGGAACAGTTTGTTCCCAGCACCGGGCTTCCATCAGCTCGCAGTCCCTGCAAGGACGGTGCTGGCATCACAGCAGCGAGCGTTCCGCGCCTGTTTGCCGAGAGCGCGAAGGATGGATGAGCCCCTCACGCCGCTTTTGTTTCCAGCGGCACGCCATCCCTGCAGACAGCGGGGATTTCTCTAAGCAGCCCCGGTGCTTTTGAAAGATTAGCTGCTACTTAACTGCTCAGCCGAACCAGCCAGGCGGAGAGCCGCAGCTCTGTTGTTCAGAAGCAATTCCAGGTCCTTCACGTGCCAGGCTGGAAAAGTCTCCTCAGGATGAGCCGTGTTTGCACATCCCTGCCCACGCAGCGCTCCCAGGGGCTGGAGACCGTCTGCCCTGCAGAGCAACCCCTCAATTCCTGCTCTGAGCCCCTCAGCTGAGCCCTTGCTGAGCCCTGAGCTCCTTCCCACAGCAGATCTGGTTGTGTCTAATCGCGCTGCAGTCAGTTAAAGTTTGCACTTCACTTTTATTGTGAATATTTCCACATGACCCCACAGATACTCACTATCAAAGCCTCAGGGGATGCCCCCAGAGCAGATGACCTACGTGTGTTCCTTTCAAGGGTTGTAAATAAGTGTCACAATTCTGTGAGTGTCTCAAACTTTGGCTTAATGTCGGTAACACTTTCTCTCTCTCTCTCTTT
>VZRS01006615.1:24052-40072 GCA_013398055.1 Ifrita kowaldi
TTTTTTTTTTTTTTTTAATTCCCAGAAGCACAGGAGCTTTTGCAGCTGTTACCTTATAAGTTATAACCCAGTCAGAAACCTGACTTGTATATAGACTGTGAAATGGAAGTGTTTGGGGATCTAAATAAAAAAAAAAAAATCAGGTTCCTCTGAACCTAAGGACAAGTGACCTCATAGTATCATGGACAACCATGTCAAATAGAATGTAGCAGCCATTTATTAGTAAACACAAAACAACAAAAAAAATGCCTGTCCTTGATATTTTTTTTTTTTTTGGTGGTACCAAAGTTTAAGTCTTTGTGTTTTTAGAAGGACTATTGAGCTTGATAGAAAAAAATGCTTTTGAATCATGCAGATAAGCTGTGAAAGGAACTGCTGGTCCTTTCAGTGCCACAGACACTGACAACATCTGCCAGTTCACCTTTTGCTTTGGAATAGTGATTGTTTTATGGAAGGAAATGAACGTCTCACCAGATGGGCCAGAACCACGTTTGGATGGACGGGTGGACGGATGGATGGATAGATAGAGCAGCGTTAGCCATACACAGTGCTTTTTAAAAGCAGTCTGGAGATTCTCACACCCCTCTCCCTCGTCCCTTTCCTCCTCTGGTATTTTGCCTGCTGTATGAATTACGATTGTACTCCTCTGGAAATATTTTACAATTTAATATTGAGTGTAATTAAGAATATAATCACTGTTATCAAAAAAAGGTATTTAACTCTGTTGTAGTTTCTTTATCATTCATGTGGATAAAAAGTCTATAATAAAAAAAAAAAGAAAAGTATGAGATAATAGTTGAGCTTCCCTGTAATTTAATGCCATGCTTACTCTACTGAAGAAAACAACTGGGAAATTTATCCCCAAGAATATCTTTTTAGAAGTATTTTAATTCACAAATAATTTGTTGAAGAGTTTCATGGCGGAAATTTCTGCCTCTGGTTATTTTGAAAACATTCGGAAGCAGATTTAGTACAATTTCAGGACGTGCCTTGTGGATCCACAGAAATAAAGGGAGACATGCCCAAGTCAGTTGATTTTGAAGACTGCAGCTGTATTCCCCCAGGTCTTTCCTCGTTGACCTGCAACACCCTGATTATCAGGGCTTTCCTGAGGGAATTCATCTCCTTGCTAAAGGTCTCAGTCCCAAACACAAAGGGTCTGCCACACCAGTACAGCACCACCAGCATCCAAAAGCGGTTTTAGCCATGCCCAGCAGAGCTGGTGTCTCAGCATTCCCCTCATTCCCAGCAAACCCCCGAGAGGTTAAATCACCTGGCTTTACAGTTCCGTGGTGCAGCTGGCAGATCTGGGAGGCAGAGGAGGAAGGGCACAGCCTGTTTTCGTGCCCTACCCTGCACAGTTTGCTCAGGTATTAGGTGAGCTGACAAGACTCACGGAACCAGCAGAATTATGGCTTTTGTGACGTGGGAAAAAAAAGCAGCAAAACCACCAGAAAAGCTGTGCTAGGTCAGACCTGAAGTTCACCTGTACCAGTACCCTGCTCCCAGTAACAGAAGAAATCAGATACTTTGTGAAAGCACACCAGCAATTAGAGATATGTTCCCAGAATGTTGTTTTAGCTACTAATGATTTACTGCTAGTGGGTTTTCTGACCTAGACATGATGTCTTGTTTTTAATAACCCTCAATGGATTTTTTCTTCCACGAACAAAACCAGCGACTTTTTAAAACCTAGGCACACTTTTAGCAGCTTAAATCATTTTGTGGCAATAAACTCCACAGCTTAAATACAGCTTGTGGGGAAAAAAATAAAACCAGCTTCTGATGATTGGAACTGACAAATGTAGCCTCATTTTAGGCCCTGGGCTTCTTGCACTGGATGAGACAAATTGCCTGTTGACTACTGGCCATTGCTGTCCACTTTCTCCACCCCTGACCTGATTTCATAGGCATTTTATCAAGTCTTTTTGGTTTTCATTTTTCCAGATTAAGTTGAAGTCATCCCTCCAACATGAGCAGCCCCACAGCTCTGTAGTCTTTATGTACCTCTTCCCAAACAGCTTTATGAAATGGGGAGCTAGCTGCACAGAATATTCAGGATGCAGGATACTCTATAGATTATTGCACAGAGTGACACTGTGCTGCTTTCTGTGATGAATGAACCCGACTGCGGCGTGGTGGTAAAATCTCTTACCACTATAGATCAAAAATTTTGCGCAGACATAAAGTAATCCCGTTGCTCAATAAGAAATTACCGCCCTAATGGCTTCTGAGTGCCAGAGCTCCTGGATGTGGTCAGGCGTGCAGAGCAACCTGCTGTCCCTCACCATGTGAGAACCAGCCCGTTCAGGCTCTGGAGCAGACACAAAGCACCTAAAGCAGATTTATTTGTTTTCTGCTCCCAGCTCACCAGTGTTCAGGCCATCGTGTTCCCCAGGGACTTCCCAGAGTGCAGCGAGTGTGTTGTTGGAGTTGTGGATCTGTGCATTAAATGCACGGCTCACACAAATGACAGATTGAATAAGCAACAAATGCGCTTCAAATTGAACACTCACGCTCGAAATGTCCAATTTCCACCTGGTTATTTATGCCCACTCAGGAAATGGAAGCACCATTTGCCTGGTTTGTAGCTGATTCACAGACCACAACGGCGAAGGCTGTGATGGAACATGTATCTCAGAGCTAAGCATGAATGAGGTGTTTTGAATTAAAAAATAAAGGTCAAGAACGTGATTCTTGAAAACCAACAAAGAGAGGCCTCCACCTAAACAAATCACTTGGATAAATATCACGGGAAGCTTGTTATCAACAGTCACCTTTTGTTTGCTTTCCTCTTGTGCCAAAGCTTGTACACATTAAAGTGACAACAATCCCATTAAACACTTGTGTTTCACCAGCTCAACCCTTCCACCAGCTGGCATCACAAAGAAAAGGTAAAAAAAAGGACACTGGAAGATTTTCCCAGTAGTTGATGTGGTTGTATCCACAGCACACCTATCCTATGTCTACACAAATTGACTTAACTCAGCTAACCCACTGCAGTGGCCTGTGTTTGAGCCCACTGGGGAACACTTCCCAGCATGGATGGGGAGTGACCCAGACCTGCAGCCTCTCCTGATGGCAATTGGGATGTGGCCACCCTGATCTGGGAGGTGAGAGCACCGTGGTGAGGCTGCAGCTCTCCAGTGCCACGTGGGAATGGTCCCAGGCACGGTGAATTTGCTCACACAGAACGGCACACACTGTTGCTGCCCTTCACACAAAAAAAATGACATGTTGGTGTGGAAAATAAACACTCAGCTTTTCTAACATGACGTGCAGCTTGTCAACACCTTGAAGAAACCTGCGTAAGTGACCAAATATCACCTCTACAGCTGTTATCATAAGAGAGGCAAAGGGTATTAGCAGTCTCACAGAACTTAGTTTTAGCCTTCTGGAGACCAAAACCCCCCGAGAATGGCACAACTCACAGCACAGGCTACACACTGGGCTGTGATTTGAATTTCCAAATGGACTGACAGAGCTGTGTTTCCATGAACTGCCCACACCACCTCCCAAGTGGGCTCTGTCCTCGAGACATGGTGGTGCTTCTCCAGGACCTAGGACTTGCAGTGTTTGCTTCTGAGATCCTTTAGCACAGCTATTTATGTTGGTGAAGAAGTGCACTGAGCAAAAACATGAAGATATGTGCTTTCCCTTATTCCAGGACATGGGAACAGGCCTTCTCTCAGGACCATAATTTTGTGTGCCTTCAAGCCATCTCCCTCAAAGACTCTTTCTACCTTTTGCTGACCTTGTTCTAAAAAGGAAGGTGCTATCCACACAACTCTGGGACGGTTTGGGTTGGAAGGGATGTTAAAGCTCACCCAGTTCTACCCCCTGCCATAGGCAGGGACATTTTCCATCAGATCAGGTTGCTCCGAGCCCCATCCAACCTGGCCTTGTGAGTCATGAATCAGAGCTATTTGAAGCAGACAGCATATCCAAGCATTTACTGCTTCTGAGATTGACAGCGTTGATGAATATAAAACCTTGATGATTATAAAAATGGTATCTCTGGCAGAAAAAGTTTCTTCAAGGTGTTGCAGTACAGATTGAGAAGTTTTGTCTGACCTGGGTATGGCAAGCAGGATAAGGCCCTGATTGCTAATAGCAAAAAAAAATTGTTACACCTTTTTTTGTATTACTGATAAAGTCAGTTCCTGTGCCTTTTAGAGTTCAGATCTCCTCAGGTTATTTTTTCTTTTCCTTAACTTTCATGTAATGTAAAACCTTGAGGCAGCTGTGACAAAGGTTTGGTGTCAGTTTTGCAAGAATTTGTGTATAAAAAATAGCTCCTCCCCAGAAAACCTGCATTATTCGGACTATATCACCGAGGAACTAACAAAATCAAAGTGAAGTGTTTCCTCTGACCCTCTTTGAGAAACACGTTCACCCTGCTGGCTTTTAAAGCAGAATCACTCCGCTAAGAAAAGCTGCTGAGAGAGCTCCTGTAGGACATAGCACTATTCTCCTATCATCTCCAGTAGCTTTTCTTTCTTCCAGGAGGCTTGTCCATGGAGTTTATGCCCAGACGAGCAATGGCAGGGAGATGAAACAAGATGGTCTTTAAGGTCCCTTCCAACCCATATGATTCTGTGATTCTATAATTCTAAATTTATTTTGGCACTGTTTTGCCCAAGTGCCTTGGATTATTCAGTACCATTTTGAGAGGGCTTTTTTTTCCACCATAATAATATTATCCTTGATACACATCCTCATGAGATACGAGATTTTTGATCTCCAAACCACTAGCCAAGTATTCACTAATAAGTCCCAGGGCAAAGTAAAAAACCTACAGTGGTACTGAGAAGCTCTGGCCTTGCACGCAGCTCACACCCCTGCGACCTGTGGTGTGTGTGTCTCTGTGGCCTTATGCACACTTGGCTGCTTGCCCTGGTCTCACTGGGATTGTTGTTGTCTGTGCTGGCAGTTTTCAGTGGTGGAACTGCATCCAATCCACGTGAAATAAGGTGTTGCCTCCTCCTCCACCACAGCTCCCCACGCTGTGATCTCAACTTCTCCACAAAACTGAGTTCGGGGTGAGGTGACGCCAGGATAAAACAGAAAAAAAAGAATACGTATTCGCATATTAAATTTTTTAAAAATAAGACTACTCACATTCAGGAATATTGAGATCATCCATTGCTCTTTTTCCTTATTGTCTTTGAAAGTTCAATAGAAGTGAATTTCCATTCACAAGAGAAGAACACGCCCCAGTTGCTTCCACCACATCTTCACACTGGGTGCATGCACAAGGAGTGTAGATCCACCATATAGGTGTTCAGTGGCTTTCAAGAGTGAGGTCTGCTGTGTATTTAGCAGCTTTTCCTCTAGAAACACAGCCTCGATACCAGAGAAATCAGCAGAGATTCCCCTTACTTTGGTGACCTTTGGATCAGACTCAAAAATCACAAATGGGTTCCACAAAGCAAGCTCAGCTTTGATTTGAGCTTCCCCTTTGTTTGATAAAGAAGGAAAACACCAGCACCTGCCTGAATACAAAGTCCTCCCTTCTCAGGAACTCTTTCGTGGCATGTACAACATGGGAACTATTTTAACAGTGGGCTTGTTCACACTTAAAGCCAAACACAACTCCAGCGATGCCCTGCAGGAGGGAGAGAAGGGCCATACAGACCAAGTGTCCCCGTCTGTGGGTGACACAAAATGAAGAGTTGATGTGTGGCTTAAACAAAAAAAAAAACAAAAAAACTGCATATATCTGAAGGCCTGGTCGCTGCTGTTCATCTCTGTGTAAAATCTATTTAATGTAGTTAATTTGCTCTTTTCTTAAGCCATAGAGGAAAATTCAGAGTTGTGGTAATTCTCCAAACTGTGGACACCTGAAATCCTTCCAAACAATCTCCAGGGGACTCGGGGAGGTGCTTGGGTCCTGTTTGTTGCTGTGACGTTAGAGGACCTGAAATTGTTGTGCACCTATTTGTCTAGGCACAGCAGAAAAACCTGTCAATCTCTAGTCTTTGGAAATACCTGCCAATCTGGGCTTTATTAATGTTTTCTTTGTGCCTGCATTAACAAAGAAAAGGTCTCCACCCTGGAGCACCACTCCTTCTGTGACCACAGAGCACAGGCGACCGCAGCCTTTCGTGAGATAACCCAGCGCAGCTGCCAGCTCAGCCCCGGTCTGGCAGAGGGAATGGGGGCTTCTGCAGAGCACAACAAGGTCCAGAGATGTGCAGATGTGACTTCCCAAACAAAGGCATGGGAAGGGGTGGGTGCTTCAGAGACAGACTGATGTTGTCCTCCTGCCCGTGGTGCAGTGAAGCCAGGCTGTAAGAAACACCAAAATGAAGCACTTTTGAAGCCCTAAAGTGGCCATCTCCATTTGATAGCTCAGCAACAGCTCCTTAAACTCCTGCCTGGTTCCCTTCAGTGCAGACAGCCAGGTCAGACTGTGCAACCCCAGACAGCAAGGACAGGGCTCGCTTGCCATGGTCCTGCAGTTGCAGCTGGTGGGTTTCCCTTGCCTGGAGATCACCCAAACCTGCCCTCTCCACCCAGCCCTCTGAAGAAAACCCAAAGGAACCCCTCCTGGGATGCAGCACGTTTCTGAAGTCCTGGGCACCAGCTGCAGAGACAGTTTTGCTGGAGGAGTTCATGCACATCAGAGGAGTCCCGTGCCCTGTGGGAGTCCTGTCAGGCTCCTGGGTGGAGTCCAGCTGTGCCTCCTGCTCCACCAGAAAGCCTGTGGAAACAATTGCTTATCCAAAGGATGGTGAGTAAAGCCTCTGTTTGATCCACCTCCACACTTTATTGATCATCTACACACGGAAGAGATTACCTTGCCCTATAAAAACCACGGAGAGAAGGAAGCAATCAACAGAGGCAAATGAAGTGAGCAATTAGTCTCAAACCCTCCAGACTAGCTTAACTTTCGGGCAAGGCTTGAGCAGTACGATGCTGACACAAGGATCTTCAGCAGTCACAAGGTAATCCATAAATTTGTAACCTAATTCTGCTCGATATTTTAATTTCCATGGTGGATTTTCTTGACTTCTTTTTAAGAACAAGGGTGACACTGAGGCTCTCCTCAGGACATCTTACTGATGGGACAAAAAGAGTTGGTGTCTTGGGGAGCTGGAGGGTTCTCTAGTAAGCAAGTTGATTTTCCATGCTCAGTAACACTCAGCCCAGCTCTCGTTGGGGAGAGGGAGAATTTCTCCAGGGGAAATTTCACATGAGATCCTGGATCCTGGGCTGACATTTCAGTTTATTCACATGCATTTATTCACATGCAAAGCCTGGACAGTCTACTCAGCTACCACTTCTGGAGGCAGTAAAAGAAAAGGCTCTGTGTCCTGGGGCAAATTGGCCAGGATTAGGTAGAAGTGTCCGCTCTATGTGTCAGAGTGTGATGCCAGTGCTGTTGTCCATGCCAAAATTCCATCCCTAGAAGTGTTTAAGGCCAGGCTGGATGGGGCTTGGAGTAACCTGGGGTAGTGGAAGGTGTTCCTGCCCATGGCAGGGTTGGAACTGGGTGGGCTCTAAGGTTCCTTCCAACACAAAACGTCCTGGAATTCTGTGATTCTATGAAGATTAGATGCCGTGGATAAACATGAAGTCAAACTCAAGACAGTGGAAGCTCACTGCCTCAAAAGAAACATTCAGGTTTTTTGTGTCGGATTCACTTCTGTCTTTGGGATCTGTCCCTTAACATATCTTGCTTTAATCTCCTGCTGTAAAGGCAATTCACATTAGAGATGGTGAAATACTCAGGTGTCATAAAGGAATTGGAACTAAATGTGCTGGGTTTGAACATTAAGTTGGGATCTGAATGTCTTTTCTTAATTTTTCAGGATGGCCCGTGCTGGTGGTGAAGATTTGTACAACACGGTGATTTTCCAGGAAGAAGGTGTTTTACTCTCCTGTTTTTAAATCAGTTTGGCAGTGTTTACTTGTGTGGTGACACTGCTGAGAGTTACCAAGTCTGCCAGGTTAGCAGATACAGGGTGTTGAGTGGGCTGAAAAGCAGTGGATGAATCAGCCATGGTAGACATGCTTCTGTTGGGGTTTTAGGATGGAAAGAATGTTGGAATTAGAAGGAGGGGTTGCAGCAGAAGAGACGAGTGGGAGCTTTGGAGGCAGGGGTAGATTTGGGGTGTAAACCAGTCTTCATTCCTTTAAGTTTGGAATTATATCCAAGAGTAAAAAAGGATGGAAACAGATTGGAAAGGGGGGAAGTGGAGGGAAAGTGCTGGCTAGACAGGCAGCAAGATTCAGGATCCTGCTACTGCTTTACTATAAATAGGGGGACAATATGGGGTATAACTTTGTGGTCTAACAGTGCAGGGCAGACTTTCCCACCCCGAGATCCACATGGCTGCTTTTCAGTCTCAGCCCTGAAAAGCAGTTTTGCTTTGCTCTTCGGTAGATAAAAACACGAGTTACTTAATTGAGATTTTTAAATGAGATTTTTGAAGGAAAAATAGCTCCAGGAACACCCTTCTAAGACAGAGCTGGTCACCCCCCTCCACCCATGGTTTGCAGCAGAAGGACTGGCAGTGTTTTCAGCCTGTAACAACCCATAATTTCACAAAAGGCTGTGTTCCCTGAAGCTGTTTGTTGGCAAAACTCACCTGCCATTTCTCCTCAAGGTTCACCACCCTCCACCTATGCCATTGTCATGGTGTCTCTCAGTGGAAGCCTCCTGCTGCTGGTTGCCATCAGCATGGCAATAAGTGTTCTCCGGAGGTGAGTGTTTGGGGACAAAAGAGAAACCAGGGTTGCCATGGGAATGTGCGCAGGGATAAATTCCTGCTCGAGCCAAGAGTGATCAGGCAGCACACGGGAACAGCCTGCCAAGCCCAGGTGGGGCTTCTTGGGGTCTTCCCAGGCTCCTTCATTACAGCTGGATAGGGTAACAGTGGCTGGAGAATCACTAGGGTGGGTGCTTGAGTAACAGCAATTTAGGGCAATGACATCTGGTTTTGTTTTATATCTGCTCCAAGTTCTTCTCCCCACCTCCAGGTTTTTAATATATCTCTATACGTATCTATATATGGATATAGATATATAGAGATATAGATATAGATAGATACATAGATATATAGATATAGATATGTATTTAAATTTTGTAGAGGAAAATTAAGACACCCAAGCCCCCAGTTCCTCACCAATGCCAACACTTTCATTGCTTTCAACGACCTGAAGTCACAAGAAGAGGGACTTTCCTTGTGGTGTTTATTTCTATAAAGAGAGGGGAAATGACACGCTTTGAGAAGTCTCTTCAAGCAAAAAATTTGTTCAGTTTTAGTTTGAATGCATCGAGCCTCATTTAGTGATGGGGTCATAGGATGTGCTTTTTTAAAGGACAGAAAATTAAGGGGGGAGGAATGTGTCACCTCCATAATTAATTAAATCAGCTCTATCCCAGCTGTCAGTTTTGTACTGCCATAAGTTACATTCTGTTATTGATTGACTTGGCTTCAAGATACCAACAGCTCTTCATGCTGATATCAGACACCCAGTTATTCATTTTTCTCTGTTTCTGTTATGCCAGGCGTTGCACATCAAATTATTCCTCCAAAGACCTCAGAACACCTGTGGTGGTGGTGGAAAAAGTCACAGTGACAACCCAGAGCTCTGGCAAGATTTCAACAGCGGATTTGAGTGGCCCGATCTGCATAAATTACATTTCTTACAAGCAAAATGTGTGCCCAGCCAGGGTTTGCCATCTCTGAAGACACAGTTTCCATTCCTGATACTTCTCCTTCGACAACATCCCCCAGTTCAGCACCAGAGTAATGACAGGCCACAGCTTCTTCCATTTGCAGCTTTCTTCTGGAGAGAAAAGGGGATAAAGGACTCGGGATATGTGCTAGTGGGTGGATGGACTGATATGTTGCACTTCATTTTCTCCACCATACTGCTGGACTGTGAACTCACACCACAAAAGTATTAGAAAATGCAGGAAAATTGAGTTTTTTAATGGAAGTGGAGAAAAAGCATAGATTCATGTACCTTATCTCTGTGACGTGTTGTGTTAAAAATTTACTGCAGAGATTTACATCTTTTTCATATTGTCTCTTTTCTGTGGGGTGAGTCATGGGAAAAAATACAGGAGGGGGAATTCTGGTTATTTTTACAAAGGTTTCCCAATCCCTCTGACTCACTGAGAATTCCGGACCTTATGCTGAGACCTGCACATGGCTTCCTATTATCTGCCTGACTCCAGCTTGCTAATGCTAACATTATTGGACAGGCTGCAGCCTCCAGAGCCACCAGGTCTGTGATTTGGTTTTTACCCACCTACTTTTACAGCCTAGAGAAAGAGACCATCTATTAATCTTTAAACAGAGTGCTGTGACTTTCCGGGCACTGATGACCTCTGGCGTGACACCAGCTCACCTGGCTGTCCTTCTCATTCAAGTGGAGGTTCCAGGGATCAGGCTGGGCTGGGATGTGGCTCCAAGAGGGATCAGTGTGATCCCTGGATCTGGCCAGCCTGTTCCAGCTTCATGCCCTTTGCTAACTGCTCCCAGGAACCCCTAGGCAACAGCCTGTGGGTTTCCTCCTCCTCCAGGCTTCGATGGGGTCACTGTCCCCTGGGGAAGATGCTGATGGAAAGTTTGGCTCCCCTGGGACACACTGGGACACCAAAACATTCATGTCACCTCCTCTGTTTGATACCTATCTAAAGAGAGACTTGGGGCAGGCACAGGAAGGTGAGGCTGCCCCGCACAGATCCACATTTCCGAGACCTGAGGGAAAATCTGTGCCGCAAAGGACTTTGGCCACCGCTGCAGCTCCTCGTGTTTGTCCCCAGAGGGCTCTTTCAGTGACTTTTCTGTTAGCAGAGGTGGAAGCCAGACCTGATTCCGAAGCTGTGAGCACATGCCAGCCGTCCCTGGTGCTTTGATCCCTGGTAGCTCTATTCCCACTCAAAATATTTCTACTGGCACCATTTTCCACGGTCCGACAAAAACACATCCGTGCAAGTCCGTGGTGGCAAACACCAGCTCTGTGCCCATGAGAGTTTCTGTCCCTTGGGTCTCCCTCCCTCTTTCCACACTTGTATTTAGTGAGCTGCTCCTGCCTGTTCTCTGCTGTAGCACCAGCCTCAGATACCCTTCTCTTTGCACTCCTTAATACCCCTGCTTTTTCTTCATGCTGCTCACTGCACAGAGACTAAATCCCCCACCTTTCAAAATTCATGGAGCTGTTTCCCCATCCTCTAAATCCCTCCCTAAGACTCTCTGCTGCCTCCATGCCTGAAAATCCTGCCCGTCTGTCAGCAGCGAGGCAGGGCTAAGCAGAGACGTGTAATTCCCTGAAAAAATCCATTAGTTTCCTTGCTGCCCTGCTCCCCACGTTGGCCTGCTTTTGATATTCACTGTCTTCCAGCTGAGACATGGATTGGAAAATCCCTATGCCTACCTCTGAAAAATATTTGCATGGCACTGAGCATGACAGGATTTGGTTCTGGACTGGTGTATTCCAGTGAAAACGCAACACAAATGGTGCCAATAATAATAGAACAATGTCATGTCACAGAGATGATCTTTAAGCTCCCCTCCAGCTCAAACCATTCCCAATTCTATGACAATTCCATACTCTTGGTGACAGCGAGATGAACAACAGCATGTGTGTGTCTGTTTCTGTGCCTGTGTGAGAGAGAGAACTAGGCAACAAATGACGTTTAAAGGCTGTTATGGTTACGGAATCAAGTAACTTAGGAAAACAGCATCGATAAATTTAGGTGTAAATCCAAAATTATGTGTTGTTTTTCATTTTGTTCCTCAATCCCCAGGCAGTCCTTTTGTGTATGAATGCCTATCAATGTCCTCTCAAATCTCAGGAAGGCTGTCAGGCTGTGTTTTTGAAGGGGTAGCTGTTCACTTCTGAAATAAGCAAGGGCAGAGGTGATCCATGAGTCATGGATAAGGCAAGGATCTTTTCTGCGCACAGCTTCTGACAGGTAAGGACCAGACACACATTCTCCCAAATGTACAAAATCTTATTGCTTCAGTGGCTAAAAAAAACTCCTTCTGGACATTAAACCAGTCACTCAATTTGTGCTTACCAGGGACGTGTTACATCAGTCGGAAGCACCATTAACCTTTACAGCTCTTCGACAGTGCTATAGGTGTGATGAGTAAGGGATGACAAAGGCTTTAGTCTAACTGTGAAATTCAGCTTTTGGTTTTATTTATAGCACCTAGCTGAGCCACAGAACCTAATTTTTTTTCACTAACACAAAGTTTTTCAGTTAATGAAGTTACTTGTGGTAGGAGTCGGTAAAAAAGTTGCCACCGACAAAATGCATTTCTTCACCTTCAGCTTGGGATCGTTGGGCCCAGTTTCCAGACTTTTCTGTGTCCCCAAATTTTTGTCACTGATATGTGTATATCTGGGTATGTAAAATGTTTAAAGAAGGAAATGGTTAAAGCTAGTTCAGAAAATAAAGTCAGAAGATGATGGTGGCAAGGGAGGTGAAGGGTATAGGGGCTGAAGTCAAAACAAGCCTTCCTTTGCCCTGGTATTTTCTCACCAGGATTAAACTCAGTTCACCCCAAAAACTCCCACGCAACAAGCTTAATTCTCGTTAAGTGTAGGGGACAGTGAGACCCAGGGAGATGTGCTCTGTCTGAAATTACTGAACGACAAACTGAGAGTAAAAAAGACCAGTGCCTTCACAATGCTATACCAGGCTGAAGTTTAATCCTTTGACATCTGTAAGGTGGTTTAAAACCCTCCTTGATGGTGATTGACTGCACCCTACAGATGACACCACAGGAATTTACTGTACTGAAACACAACACCTTAATGAAGCAAATAAAAAAAAAAGCCCCTTTCTGTCTAATGCAAGCAACTTTCTCTGGTTTTCCCTTCAACCACGTAACGTGATGATTCAGAGATAAGACCCATGTGGTTGCTAAGTTGCCATGATGGATTTTACTAAGGGGAAAATCATGTCAAGTTTATGTCAGCTTGATGGCAGCTGCTCTTTGGAAATACATCTTAATTATGGGTAAAAATACTCAGCCATAGCTTGTATACTTATTGCAAAAACCTCGGGGTTTTTTCAGGGCCATAACTCTAAGCATTAGCTCTTCACTGAGGTTAGCATTTATATACATGTTGGATATCATAAGGAGGTAGCCCAGGAAATGCTACTTGATAATGGTGGTTATTAGATATCTGCGCTAGCGACCCCCGTATGCATCTGTATTTAATTATAGAATTACTGCCCTAAGTTATGCTGAGGACAAAAGACATCTCTGTTTGTGAGGCCAGCATACGCCACCACTCAGAACTTCTTAAAAATAAATAGTAACCTTTAGGATGAAATTTTTCCAGCCCAATATTGGCTTTCTCTGCCTGAATGGAGTTTGGCAAATTCAAGATAGGCCTTTTTTATTATTATTATTTGCAGATGGAAAAAGACGATTTGAATCATATCACCCCACCACCCAAATTTTGGGGTGCCCTGGGCAACCAGAAATGGCTCCATTCTAACATGCTAAGATGATGGGTTTTAGGAGTTTTGCAGCTAAACCAAATTTAAAAATCTAGATGAGAAATAAAGAAGCTGTGTTGGAACTCCTTAGCCTGCAATAGTGTGTTCTCATGTGCCACTACACTCAAGTGTTCCCACTAACTGCTGACTTAGGAAGTGAAGGTGATCATGCACATAAGAGTTTTCAAAAAAGCCAGCGTCTGGGGTGAAAAAAATGAGATTTCATGTCAGTAAACACTTCAGTATAGGCTTCAAAAATACTGACCTCACTGGAACTGCAATAGAGGTTTTAGTCACTACCCTGAATTGAGACTATATTCTTTTTTGAGGCTGAAAATGCGTTTGACCAGATGACGAAACTCTGATGAATATGTTTGAATCTCTATCTCTCTTGTATAATAGCAGTAATTTTGGGAGTAAATTATTAAGAAAATACACTGTGGTTCTGATGGTGGGGTGCTTTATCTTTATTCCAGTATTAGAATGTAATGTTATTAATAGTAATGATCGTTAAGATGCATAATACTGTGACACTGACTGTACCAAAGTGGGTGTTTTGGAAAGGAAAGGCGAACACAAGAAGAGGCTGAGGTGTGGGTTTCTTCACAGCTGATTCACGTGATGTCTGAGTGTCTACTGATTTTATACTACTGACACTTAATTAATTGCTGAAGTATCAGATCACCACTTGCTGGTGAGTGGATCTTCACACAGAGCATGGAGACACAATGTTGATAAACTGTGAATAGTTTGCCCAGATTGTGTCAGAAATCTGTGGCAGGGCAGAGAATCGAGATGGGGTCTCCCCAGTCCACCACACTGAGCACAAAGTTTTCATTCCTATCTCAGTGGATGGGTCTAATAACCATCACAACGCAGTGATTATGCAAATCATTGTGCCCTGATTGAGTAATAAAAGCTACCAACCATCCGGAGTTAAGAGGTTTGTGTATTGTATGATTACTGAGAAATAAAATCAGAGTGATTTACCCCCTTCAGCCAATCGGACTGAAAGAGGCAAGGGGAAAAAATGTCTATTTGTGCATCAATAACTACACTGGGATAACTCTGTAACTACAATACAGGGATAACTGTAACAGGGATAACTATATAACTACAAAAACTGTAACAGGGAGATACAGTATCCCTGTGCTCCAGTTGTTATTATGCTGTTATTTGACTGCAGAACCGCCCAGAAGCCCTGATCAATCCAGTAAAAAAGGTAATTGTTTTCTTCAGGATTCTGCTTTGGATTCTGCAACATTATGTGTTGGGCAAACAGCATTTGGGCTCTGGCCTGACTTCCTGCTAGAACCCTTAGTCAGGATATAAGAAAAACCAATGTGTTGAGAAAACACATGGAAAAAACCCCGCTGTCCGTAACACTAAGTATAAGTATAAAGTCACGTATTTTTGCATATGCAGTGTTGATGGGTTTTTATTAATTCTACTAGTATTAGGCTGCTGATGACGGATGGCCACGAGGGCTACCCCGCGCCGGGTGACGTCTCCCTGCCAGCTCCCACCACCAGGAGACGCCACGTTATCACGATACCGACGGAGGAGGATGAGGATGAGCCTTACTCCTGCTCCGAATCCAAAGGCCACTTGCTACACGGCGAGTGGAGCTCCCCATGTCACAGCCTGCGCTGTGAGGTCCATGGGGCTCCGAGAGATCCACGGACCTGAGAAATCCACGGGGCTCCGAAGGACCCATGGACCTGAGAAAACCACGGGGCTCCGAGGGATCCATGGACCCGAGGCGTCCACGGATCCGATGGACCCAAGGGGCTCCTAGGAACCCACGGGGCTCCGAGGGATCCATGGGCCCGAGGGATCCACAGGGCTCCAAGGGCTCCATGGACATGAGGGACCCATGGACCCAATGAACCCAGGAGGCTCTGACAGATCAACGGACCCAAGGGATCCAAAGGTCTCGGAACGACCAATGGACCCGAGGGGTCCACGGGGTTCCAAGGGATCCATGGACCAAGGGGATTCACGGATCCGATGGACCGAAGGGGCTCTGATGGAACCACAGAGCTCCGAGGGATCCATGAACCCGAGGGATCCATGGACCTCACGGACCCAAGGAGCTCCGAGGCACCCACGGGGTTCTGAGGGATCCACGGACTCGAGGGCTCCACGGGGCTCCAAAGGATCCATGGGAGTGAGGGATCCACGGATCCAGTGGACCCAAGGGGCTCCACGGGACCCACGGGGTTCCGAGAGATCCACGGAGTCGAGGAATCCACAGGCATCCAAGTGATCCATTGACCAGAGGGATCCATAGATCCAATGGACCTAAGAGGCTCCAAGGAATCCCAGAGGCACCGAGGGGTCCACGGGGCTCTGCGAGATCCACGGGGCTCTGCGAGATCCACAGGGTTCCGGCGGACCCGAGGGGCTCCGAGGGATTCGGGGTCCCGAGGGATCCGCGGGCGAACCCACACTCGGACGCGGCTGCCGGGAGCCGAGGCCACGCCCCCTCGGGCCACGCCCCCTTCCCGACCCCGCCCCCTGGGGCGGACGCGGCTCCA
>VZRS01006618.1:4919-62097 GCA_013398055.1 Ifrita kowaldi
GGGAGGCTCCCGGGAGCCTCCACATCCCCCAGCCAGCCCCTGGCGCATCTCCTGCAGCTGCTTCTCCAGCTCCCGCACCACCAGCCGCATGTAGTCAAAGCTGGCTCGGGACAGAGACTTCACCCACGACTCCATGTCCGCCTGGCTCTCCGCCGCCAGCACGTAGGTGCGGGACTTGGTGCCGCCGAAGCGGATGGCGAAGGCGAACCCCTCGGCTGAATCGCAGAGCTCCACGTTGCAGCCCTCCAGCACGATGACGCCCACCGGCTCCCGGCTGTCCCGCTCCTCGAAGTAGAAGAGCATGTTGCCCTTGAGCACGAACCAGCGGCGGTGATAGGCCGTGTGCCGCTCGCCGCGCTTGTAGAGGAAGCCGGCGTTGTCGGCCGGGGAGTCGCAGGTGGCGTAGAAGGCCAAGCTCCGCTCGTTCAGCTTCATGGCTCCGCGCCCTGCGGGGACAGAGGGTGCTCAGCGCTGCGCCTTAATTGCATGGAAATGAACCATCGACTTTTTGTTCTTGCTGGCAGCAGCGCTGGCGCCCAGGAAATGGAGCTGGTGAATAAACAACGCCGGGATAGTTGGGATAAGTCCGCTCCCAGACAAGGTGCTGAGTCCGGCGGATGCCGGATGGGCTGTGGCTTCCCAGGGCTCACTGGGGACGAGGTTCCCCTCCCCAGCAGAGTGTTTTCCCACGGAGGAGCCCCAGGCAGGGCTTATCCGGTGCCTCACGTCACCTGGCACAGGTGACCTTCCCGCTGGCGCCGTGTTTTCCGTGTCGCGCCGCTCCTCCCCACGGCGCGCAGGGAGGGTTTTGGCCGGCGCCATGGATCCGGCTGCCGCTCCAGAGAGCCGTGGCCATGAACCCTGCCACCCGGGCAAGGCCACCGCTCCTCCTGTCCCCTAATCGCTGGTGGCCTCGCCGTGCCAGGCTTCCCACCCACCTGGACTCTACCTTCGGTCTGCGGAGGTCACCAGCATCAAGGACACGCGCGTGGCCGCGGTGGCCGCGGGAGCGCTGGATCCGGGGTCGGATGGTGTGAGGGGGCTTTGGGGCCCCGCTCCCGCACCGTCACCTTTGTCCTCGGCTCCCACCGCCCCGGCCCAGCCCGGCCCCGCGGGCGGAGCGCTGCTCCCGCCCGCCTCCGCCACCGCCCATCCCCGCGGCCGCGGCCGGGAGGGAGGGAGGAGCTGGAAAAGCGCTCCGGAGCTCGGCCCCGGAGCTGGGAGCTCCTGGCTCGGCCCAAAGCCCGCGGCAGGTCACAGCTCCGGGCACCGGGACTGAGGGCCAGACAGTACCGGGGAGAGCGAGGGGGGAATGGGGGGAGAGATGAGGACACGCATTGGAGGATGCAGGGGAAGTGCACATCCCGGGATGAATGGATGGATGTACGCAGGGATGTGCACATGGACGTACTCACGTGTGGGAAACTCAGGAATGTAGTGCTGCAAGTGGCTGCACAGCGTTGAATTTTTGATCACATTTTGGAGGCAAAGGATTCGGGATTCTGGGAGCATCTGGCAGGGAACGGGCCGAGGTTGGTGGATGAGGTGGACGACACAAGCCCCACAAAGAGGGTTGGTGGCAGAACATGGCTGGCCCTGAGTGGGTAGGAGATGCTGCAGAGGACCAGGCTGCCAGTCTTGGCTGCTCTCCTGACCTTCCAGCCACATCCTTGGGCCACAGCCAAGTGTGGGGAGGCCTCAGTGCAGAGGGACAGAAGGAGCTGAGTGGGGTCAAGCCTCCAGTCTGACTTCTGCTCTTGGTTGGCCTTCCAGGCTCACGGGACCACCTTGTCAGTGCTGCTGTCCTCACCATGTCCCAGTAAATACCAGCGTCAAGGATTTGCTCCCCTTATCTCTGTCTCTTTCCTCCAGTTTCTTCATCCCCCTGCTCCGCTCCACAGCCATGTGTGTATTTTAGCAATCAAGGCACTGGCGACCATTTTGCAGGTCTGCATCCCAGAAATCCTGCTGTCTCTAACCTCTGCCATAGGTTGTGGTCCACTCCTTGCCCGTAGAGGCCCCCCAGTTCCCTGCACAGCTGCTCAGGACTTTGCAATTTTCTGCTTGTGTCAGAGGTTTTCAGTTCACCGAGAGTTTTCCCTATCACCTGCAGACTTTCACTTTCAGGCTATAAAAAGGGATTCAAAGCAGCATGAAAACCATCTGGGCTCTATCTTCCCTCCTGAGCAGAGCAGCTCTGTTAAAGGTCGCTGGTGGGAAGTCTCGGGTCTCTGCACCACTTATCTCCCTGCCTTGCTGGAAGATGCCTTTCCACGAGGCACGATTAGAAGGGGAAGGGCCGTGGGGAGAAGCAATATCTTTATTAGAGCAGCTGGGGTGATCAGAAAAAGGCAGCAGCACTCCCAGCTCTGCTTTCCTTTCCTGGGACTCCAAAGCCATGTTTTCGTCTTGCAGCCTCACCAGCCACTTCAGCAGAGGTTGTTCCTCCTCCACAGCTGCTCTGGAAAATCACCTCGATTCCTCAGAAACACGGACACAACTCCCCTGTGGATTTTTGCTTCCCTTTGGGTCCCTCTCGGGATGGTCGCGTGTTGCTGCACAAGCTCCAGGACTTCCCCTTCTGAGCGGCTCCATATTTTCCCTGTTGTCCCCCAGCGTCCCCTCAGCAAGGAGCCCACACCCCGTGCCTCAGTTTCCCCTGTCAAGTTTTGGTGGGAAAGATGGGAAAATGAACTCCCACGTTAAGCTTGCGCAACAGCAGAGGAAAGGGAGAAGAAAAGAGTCTGAAAGGAGGTGAGGAGGTGCCAGGAGCATTTCTGGACGTGGGATACCCTTGGTCTCTGCTTCCTGCTGCTCCCATGAGCGGTGACTTGGTGCGGTTACGCAGCGGCGGGTGCTGGACGGCTCAGCGAGGTGAGCGGGAGCTTTGAGTCACCCCCAGTGCCGGGAACCTTGGGGTGCTGGGCGTGCAGGGGGGTCTCGGATAGCCGGCGCTGTGCGTGTCCCAGCCCGGCACACGGAGGAGAAGGAGTGCAGAGAATCATCCCCCAGGGACCGCAGATGGATCCCAAGCTGTGCCTTGGGGTTCAAGGCGAACAAGTCGTGACTGTCACAGAAACGCGGGCGTGGGGCGGGCGCGACACTCCCCGGCTCATTTCGGGGTGCGGGACCTGCCCCGCTCCGCTCCCACGCGAGGTTCCCCGTCCCACGCCGTCTCCAGCCTGGCAGCCGGGGATCGGGGTGCGCTGCCCCCAGGCCCCTCCGCCCCGCTCCGGGGCAGGCGGAACCGGGCGGGGAAGGGCCGGAGGCAGCGGCTGCAGCGCGGGGAAGGGCCGGGAGAGGGCGGCGGGAGCCCGGCCACGGAGGCCGGAGCGCTGCGGGGCTCGGTGGGGACGCGGGGGCAGCCAGCCCTGGGTCACTCCCTCCATCCCACTCCATCACCACCCTGCCCATCACAACCCCCTCCATAACCACTCCAATCATCCCTAAATCACCACCTCCGTTACCACCTCCATCCCCACCCAGCCCTCTGAAGGGGCACAGAAAAGTCAGGCTAAAATTTTGGGGTGCATTTCCAGCTCAGCACACACCCTCACAGCCAAGCATTTCCACGAGTTGTCACGCCCAGATCCCCTCCGAACACCTGGGGCGAACGCTACCTCAGTGTGGGATGGCAGAGGCCACCTGAAACCCATCACATCCCACCTTTAGAAATGCAAATGAGCCACTTCCAAACCACCCCACCTATCCTGAAAACAGAATAGGCCAGAGCAGAGGAATTAAAGAGGGAAGCGGGAAGGACGGCTGGGAGCCAGTGAAGGGTTTTGCAGGAGAAGAAAGCAGCAATGGTTAAAAGCTGAGGGCAGCGCAGAGCGGAAGGGAAGCAGCAGCGTCTGAGTGAGTGTTTGAGAGCATCTGCGCAGCTCCACATACACAAACAAAAAAAAAAAGAAAAGCAGAAGTCAGGGGTAGTGAATTAGCAGTTGGGGACTGAGAAAATCCATACAGGAAGCAAAACAAAAGAGAAATCTCAGGCCACTGGGGCTGAGGACGCTGAGAGGGCGCTTCTGACATAGATGAAGTTGATAAAGAAAAGTGCGATCGCTGGGAGCTGGGACAGCCGCCCGCGGGGAGCGGGGCAGGCGCCCGGATCCGCCGGCCGCTCCTTCGTTCTCAGGAAAAGAGCCAGAAGGTGCAATTATGCATAAAGCAACAGCAGGAGGAATTAAAAAGCAGATTTTAAGGTAAGATTTTATCACGTCAGCTGCTCCCAGCCACTTCCCTGTGGGGTTTGGGAAGGGCTGGTTGGATGCAGAGTCATCTGGATCCCTGGAGCAGGCAATGCCCGAAGGGGCTGTGGGGTTATGGCTCAGATCTGATCCAGGGGGGTTGCTGACACTGGAGGAGGGGCAGCAGGGCTGCGTCCAAACCGGCTGTGGTCCAGGGGTGGCACAGCACCCGCAGGGAGTATGCATTTCAGTCTTTTCTTCGCTGGAAGATGGGTTGGGAACGGACGGGGTGAACAACTGAGGGGTATTTAAAGCACCACTGAGGATGGACCCCACTGGGGGTGACACACAGATGTTGTTCACGAACAGCTCAGTGAGTCTCAGCCCCCTCTCCAAGGGCAAATTCCTTCAGCTTCCACCTTCCCAACATCCACAAATCCATCGTGTGGTGTCTGTAAAACCCAGCTGCCACATCCTTGGGTTTCCTTGGCTTGGCGTGCTGGGTGGGCACCAGACCATGGGCACCACCACAGGTGCTCTGCCATGGCTTTTGCCTGCCCAGGGTAAGTGGGGATCTGTCCCTCTGTCCCTGGCACTGCTGCCACTCCGGACAAGGCTTCCTAGGAGCTCTTGGCACAACCAGTAACACGAGTGGGGAATGTCAACGGGCCAGACGTGACGGTACAGACCACAGCCCAGCCCTCTACTGGAAAAAGGTGCACTGGAAGTTTATTTTCCCTTCATTTCCCATGGCAGAGTGGGCGGCTGCAGCTCTGCCGTGGGGCCCCTGCTCCCCTGGGACAGGATGGCACCAGGATGGCTGAGCCTGACCCGTGTCCACCCACACCAGTCCCCAGTTCTTCTTGGGGGCCAAAGGGACACTGTGACCGCTCTGTCACGGCTGAAGCCCTCGCCCACGGTGTGGGACAACTGTGGGCCCTGTGTCCTGATCCGCTCTGGCTGGACGTGGGCAGCAGCCTGCGGTGCCTTTCGCCACAAGATAATTTGGAAAATTATGAGAAATGGGGTTTGAGACGGCATCTGGCCCACTGCTGCCACCGCAGAGGTCCCTTGGGTCCCAGCCCGCGGAGCCGGGGGAAGATGCGGCCAAGCAGCAACAGGAAAGCGCCGTGTTTTCCTCCCGAGCCTCCAAGGGACCCCACGCTCGGGCTCCCTCCCCACTCGCGTGGGGCTGGGACCGGGGCGGACACCCCCAAATCCACGGAGAAAACATTCTAAAAGTCACAAAAACTATATATATAGATGTGAAAATTAAAAATAAATCCACCCCGGGAGCGCGGCCGGGCTGTTTGTGCCGCTGCCTCCGCGGGCGCGGATGCGATAAGATAAAGGCAGAGGCGGGGAGGGGCGGCGCGGAGCGGCGCGGAGCTGCGCGGAGCGGGGCGCACCCGCGGAGCCGCCGGCGGGACCCGGACGGACGGACAGACAGGCAGACACACACACGCGCACACACACAGGGACAGTCACACGAGCGGACGGACAGACAGGCAGGCAGGCAGGCGGGCGGACGCACGGACGGACGGGACGGCCCCTCCGCTCCGCCCCCGGCCGCGCCGCTCCGCTTTACATAACCCGTCCGGGGTCGGGGTCCGCGCCCCGCGCCTCCGCCCGGCGGAAATGCGGAGCCGCCTGCCCCGGTTTCCTGCCTGAGCCGAGCCGAGCTGTGCCGAGCCGTGCGCCCCGTCCCGCCCGCGCCGTCCCGGGCGCTCCGCCGCTCCATCATGGGCGAGCGGCAGCCGGACGCCTTCTCCTGCAGGTAACCGCGAGCGCGCCGCGGCACCGGGACGGGCTGGGCTGGGCTGGGCTGGGCTGCACCGGGACGGGCTGGGCTGCACCGGGACGGGCGGCCCCGGGAAGCGGCCGCTGCAAAGCGAAAGTAGCGGCGGAAGGAAGCAGCGAGGCGGCCGCTCCACTTGTGCAGCCCCCGGAGCTTCCCCGGGAGCCCCGGGCTGGATTCTCTCACCGGCGGAGCTCCGGTGCCCCGTTCCGGGGTCGTGAGCCCCTTCCTCTGCCAGCCCGCAGCCCTCGGACAGCAGCCCCTTCCCCCTCACCCCGTTTCTGTGCGGCACAGCCTTATCCCTGCCCTTTCCTCGGGCTGCCTCTTTCCAGGGACTGTGCTCACCCTCGGGCACCCTTGGTCTCCCAGCTCCCGTTTTCCCCGTGGGCACTCCCTGTTCCAGGGGTTCTGTTCCCCCATCCTGGGCACCCCCATCCTTCTAGCACCACAGTACCCCAGAGCACCTCCTCTTCTGGGATCCCTCGACGTCCCCCATTTCCCAGCATCCCTATTTTGGAGACCCCAGAGCCGGGGGTGCAGCATGCAGGGAACCAGCCCTGCTCCTCTCCTCTGCCTCCCTCTGGACCCCTGCAGCCCCTGCCATGGGGGTGACCCCTCTGGGGCTCCCGTGGGGTGATGCCCACCTGCCCCGTGTTGTGGGGTCCTGCTCTGCCCAAGGGGGCCATGCCTTGCCTCTGCCCCCGTGCCCACTGCGAGTGCCAAGCGGAGGTGCCACCTGGAGCCTGCCAAGCGGCTCCTCCGACTCTCTGCTCCCCGCAGGCTTTGTTGGCTCCCTGGCTTGGCAGGGGCTCGGAGCACGAGGCCGATGCACCAGCGGTCAGCATCCCCGTGGCCTTCCCATGCCCTGCCAGCGTGCCCAGTCCTGCCCGTGCCAAACCCCATCAGGGTCACCCGCAGAGAGCCCGGACCCACTGGCTCATGGCAGTGACACGGTCATTGCAGCCCGGGCTGGGATTTACTGTCAAGGAAACCAGGATGAGTTGTTGAGCTGCGATTTCGATATTGTTGTAAATTGATTCAAGATGTGCTGGAGTTGTGGGCTGGTGGCCTAGGGACTTTTTGGGGCTGCAGCCAGAGGAAGAGGTGGCTGGTGTGGGGGCCTGGCGCTGCCAGCTCCTGCATGTCCTCCCTGCACTTGGATTTGCTGGCAGGAAATGGGATTGGAGTTTAAAGGCCCATGGAATTAGTGGCACGTTTCACTTCGACTTGTTCGGGACCAGAACAATGCTTTGAATTTCTTTTTAACTTGTTTTTGGGGCAGGAGAGTCTCATCCCTGTGCATTCCCCCCTCCCCCAAGCTTCTTCTATTTTCTCTTTTACCTTTATGTATTTATTGCCTCTGGTAAGATCTGGTTTAGCTTCAACGGAGCCCACAGGGCTGTGGGTCTGCCAGCACCCTGTGCGTGGTGCAGGTGCGGGTGCCAGTGGCTTTTGAGGGATCTTCCATCCTCCGCCAGAGCAAATCCTCCCCACCCACACACCCGTGGGAGACAGTGAAGGTGTCGGGACAAATCCCAGCGGGTGACACAAAGTGAAAGTGCAAGCGCTCATCGCTGGTGGGGTTTGTGGTGCTGGCGGCGCTGCCGCGGCTTGGCAAGGAGAAAGGGCCAAATCCAGCAATCCCTGGGGGACTGCTGCGAAGAGAGCCCGGAGAGCCAGGCTGGCTGGGAGCTGAGCTGCCGGCTGCTCCCTGCTGTCCCCGGGGACCCTCAGCCAGCCGCTCCCCCGGGAGCGCTCCCCGCGCCCGGTTTCTCCCACGCCTACACTGCAGCGATTCATTTCATGCAACAAAACAAGCCCTGTCGAAAGAGGCCACCCTGCTGCCGGGCTTTTCCCCGCAGGCGGTGGGTGTAGGAGAGTGTGATGGTGCAAACCAGGCTGCAAGGTGCCAGACGCCACGGCATGGAAGCAGGCAGAGGGTTTCTGGGGAGCTGGGCTGGCCACAGCTGCTTGTCCTGGGGAGCTGCTGTGGGCCGAGCCAGCGTGGAGCTTGGATTTGACCTGAGATTGTGTTTGGGTTGTTTGGGTTGTCTTCATCCTGTCTGTCCTGTTGGAGTGGTCAGGGGAAGCCAAACAGGTGAATTTCCCTCAGATTTGAAGTGCTGTAACATCTCCCACATCCCCAGAGGCCTGTGGTGCTGCTCAGCCCACGCAGAGCTGTAGATTAAGGCCAGTTTGGGTCTTTAATATAGAAAGTGTGGTGCCAGGAGGTGAAATGAGAGCAGTGTTTGTGTCCTGTGAGAAAGGGGGAGAAGGGCAAAACCTGCCTTCTCTCACTGGCTTTTAAACTGATTCCCCACAGTCTGTATGGATGTATGGATTGGGGGATCTCACTGTCCTGCTCCTTTCTTGCTTTTTAACTTGCTGCTTTGGTTCAGCCAAAAAAGAGAGGGGGAAGCTCCCGAGACCCTGTGGGATTCTCCAGCTTGTGTGGAAACAGCCAGAGGGTCACGGGGAGTGATGGTGCTGTGTCATCACCCTCTAGGAGACCCAGAGAATTCTCACCATCACGGGGAGCTGCTCCAGAGGGAAGAGCAGGACAGTTTCTGCAGTGGATTGTGCTGGCACTGGCTTTGACTGTTTTATAGTGACGCTGTAAATATGTGGGTGTATCCCATATCCTGAGGCTGCAGCCAGACCCTTTCCCCACCTCTCCCCCTGCACCAGCCCCTCCTGC
Organism: Ifrita kowaldi; assembly: GCA_013398055.1. NCBI lineage: Eukaryota > Metazoa > Chordata > Aves > Passeriformes > Cinclosomatidae > Ifrita > Ifrita kowaldi. Next base: position 13,606 of record VZRS01006618.1, read on the forward strand.
CTCCCTGAGTGGCAGCATCTCCATGCCCACCCGCAAAAGGCTGCAGCACCCTGCTTATCCCCCTCAATCCAGGGCTGCATCCAGATGTTTCTCCAGCATCCGCCATCTCCGGGGGATCGGGATGCACAGAGGGGCTGCACCGTCCTCATCCTGGGGAGACGCTCTGCACCACCCTGCCCTTGCAAGCCCACCTGTGGCTGGCTGGATCCCCCGGGGATGGGCCCCCCCTGAGCCCCCGCCAGGGACCTGCATCCCCCCAAACCCGCCGTGCCGGATGCTCTTCCATTGAAAAGTGCCGTTCATTGTAACCCAGCCTTTTATAGCCGCCTCGGAGCGGCCGCAGGGCCATGCCAAGAAAGGCTGCAGCCGGCTCAGAATAGCTCTTTTCATGGAGGACATCCTGGGAAGGAACAATGTTCCCGCTCTTGGGATTGTGGGAACTTTGTATTTCTGCCACTCGGGAAGCGGGGAGCTGTGGGGCTGGCCAGGGCGTCTCCCAACCCCTCGCTTCGCCCTCTCCTGAAAATAGTCCTTGGGATGAGTTTTGAATAGTCCCGTGCTTATAAAGGGAGCTGCAAATGCCTCCGGACGCTTCTCCTCCGGTTGGGAACAGTTATTTCTGGGAGAGCCAGCGCATCAATCACATTTCCTATTCACATCGCTGGCGTGCGTTTTCCTGGCGTGGAGTGGGGCCGGTTTCATTTTCTGGTGGTGGTGCTGCACATGCTCCAGGGCTGCCTGCACACAGTGTGTGAGCAGGGCTGGGCACAGGGCACCGGGCACGGCCGCGTGGGCTCTGCTCCCTCACACTTCCCCTCGAGGCCGGATTTGCAGCGCTGCGTGCTGGAGGGTGACCTTCCCGCGTGGCCACAGCCCCTGGATGGCTGTTCTGTGGTAGGAAGGTGGTGAGTTGGATCCAGCAGCTCCTCCGTGGCTGTTCTGTGGTAGGAAGGTGGTGAGTTGGATCTGGCAGCTCCTCCGTGGCGAGGCCAGCTGGCTCTGAATGCTCATCCTCTGGGAGCGGGTGGCAGGATTGTGGCGCTGGCTGCCAGCACTGCCCTGGCACTGCTTGGTGCTGCCGGCTCCTCCGGCTGCAATTAAACAACAAATGCATTTACTGGGACAAATGACCCATTGCCAGATCCAGGCGCGGATTCCCGTCCCGGTCGGTGCTGGCACTGCTGCCGCAGCAACACTCAGGTTGGGCAAGAGTTTAAGGGAAGCTCCCGGGGGTGGCTGGGCTGCAGGGCTGGATCCTGCGCAAGCCCCAGCTCGCTGTCCCAGCCCGCATCAAAGCCACCGTGGCCGGTCCGTCCCGTCCCGCTCTTCCTCGAGCTCCTGGCCCAGCACCCCAAAACAATCCCAGCACCCCAAAACAACCACCTCAGCACCCAAAAACAGCCCCGAGGTGGGGCGGGCTGGGTGATGTACAGCTCTTCCAGCAGCCGGCAGGGATAAAAGCCCCCCATTCCAACTAGTCCCTGGTGTGTCCGAGGATGGGCTGGATTCTCCATTCAGAGCAAATTAAAGCAATCAGTTTTCACAAGAAGTACTTCATCCGGCCTGCAGGATGGCCAGGAGCTCCTCACAGGGACATATGAGGAATAAGATGTAAATTCTGCCTTAAAGCAGCTGGATTCTAGCACTGGGAGCACAACAGGCTGGAGCAGGGAGAAGCTCACCCGGCAGCGGGAACTCGCATCCCTGCGGATGTTGCTGCTGGAAGCTGGGGCTGAGCAGAGGAGCTGGAGGCTGCTGTGGTAACTCCAGCATGGATTCATCCGGGATAGATCTTTCCACGTGGGAAGTGCACCAGGCAGAAGCAGTGAGGTCGGCATTGTGCCAGTGCCGGGAGGAGGAAGCACTGGGGAGTTATTTCCCATCGTCGTGTTGGAAAAGCACGTTGCCACTGGAGACAGCCGTCGGCTGCTTCCCACCGCGTGGCACAGACGAAGCCCGGCTTTTCCTGCGCCACAAACCTCTCCCGAAGCTGGCGCGCGAAGCGAGCCTGAAATCTTGGAAGGCGAATTCCCTGCCCTGGGAATGTCCCACCTGCCCGAGGAGCCATTCGCATGAGTGCCTCGCTTCCCTCCGCATTTTGCGGGAGCATCCCGCTGAGCGTGCCGGCGGCGTGGGTGGTGCGGCGGCGATTCCCGGGTGCCGGGAGGAAGCGGGAGCGAGGCGGAGGATGCTGAGTCATCGGCAGGCTGGCGGCGCTGATAGACGGGGCCCTGCCGGGGGATTCGGCCGGGCTGCGGCGGGCGCATGCCCTGCACTGCCGGGACGCCGCACGGCCCCGAGCCTTGGGCGGCTCTTCTGAGAAGCCGAGGCTGGCGGGGCTCAGATAACATCTCCCCTCGCCTGCAACCTTCGCGGGACGTGCTCGGCAGGGCAGCGGGTGGGCAGAGATAGAGCCTCGCTTCCCAGCGTTATCACCGCCCCGGCTGCAAACACGATTCCCCTGTGCCCGCACGTTCCTCATCGCCCGCTCGCTTCCTCCTGGCCCCTCAGAGGTTTTTTTTTTATTATTTTTCCTCCTCCTGACACATGCAATCCGCTTTTCCTCCCCTCCCGGCAGCTGGGGTGCTGCTGCTGGAGTTTCGGGGAGGCGGTGGTGCCCGTGCCGGCGCGGCAGGATCCGGGTTGGTTGGCCGATGTTTCCTTCCTGAGCGGAGTGCACGGCCCCGATAAGTGCCCCGGGCGAGCACGAGGTTCGCTGGTGAGCAGCGGGGCCGGCCCTGGGGAGCACCACTGCCGGCTCAGCCGGGCACGCCGGGCCGGCTGCACGCCAGCCACGGTGCCAGATTGGCCTCGCAGCCAAATCTGCTGGGGGCAGAGATACGGTGTGGTTTGCCAGAGCCCGGCAGCTCCCCGGTCCCGCAGGCAGCGGAGCATCCCCTCGGGAACGCGCGCTCACCCCGGGCAGTGCCGGCGGCGTGGCCGCCTCTCCCCAGGCCGCTGGGGCCGGGAGGATCCGGCAGCGAGGCAGCTCCATCCCTGGATTTCTGCAGCTTTTCACGTTGTTTCCTCCCCTCCCGCCCCCGTTCCAGTTTTATCAGCTCCGTTGAAATAGGTCCCTGGAGGGAAAACCCATCGGCGCTGCGGAGCCTTGGCAGGAGCCGAGCGGATGTGGCCGGGCCAGGCGTCCCCGCGGGCGGCGGGCAGCTGCAGGCAGCTGTGCTGGCAGGAAGCCGCGCAGCCGCCCCGCGCCGGGACCTGCCCGCTCCCCACCGCGCAGGTGGGGAAACTGAGGCACGGCCCTGCCAGGTGGGGATGGGCGCGTAAGGAGCTGCGGCGGGGCTGGGGGCTTGGGGTCCCGCGTGGCCACTGCCGGTGGCGGCTGGTGGCCACAGTGGTTGGTCATGTGGCCGTGCTGCTCCCTGGGAAGCGGTTGTCCCACGGCCGTTTCCAATGTATCCATGGGAATGAGGCAGCTCTGAGTGGGACCCTGCTGACCACAGCGTTCCCCGGGCTGCTGCCCTGCGGGTGCACATTCCGAATGGCGTATGGCCACACCAGCCAGGGGTTGCCGGGGCGGGGGGCACATGTGGGGACAGTGGGGCTGCTCTCACCACCCGTGTGCTCTGTCTTGCAGCGCGGCCGCCTCGCTGGAGCCTCGGCAATGAATGGGCACTCGCTGCCGGCCGGCACGCCAGCGCATCCCCGGGGCTGGCATGAGTTCTGCGAGCTGCACGCCATCAGCACCGCCAAGGAGCTGGCGCGGCACTACCTGCGCTTCGCCACCGAGCACCCGCACCATGACCTCCTGGCCGCCGAGAACTTCTCGGTGCAGTTCACCGACCTCTTCCAGCAGTACTTCTGCCACGAGGTGAAGGAGGGCATCGCCATGAACCAGCTCCGCATCCTGCCCGCCGGCCCGGCGCGGGATTACCGGGACACGCACCGGCGCCACACCGACGCTTCCCTGGGCACGGTGGCCGCCAAAGCCGAGGCAGAGCCCGGCTCTCACCCCGAGCAGCCCATCCGAGTCCCCGAGGCTGCTCCCTCTGGACTGCGCAAGTCCTGGAGCTCGGAGGAGCTGGCGGGGCCGGCGCGGAGGCCCTTCTCGCTCAGCCAGCTGCGCAGGAGCTGGCGCAGCCTCTTCCGACGCCGCTCCTCGGATGCGCTCCCCGGGGATGGCGATGGGGAGGCGGCCGAGGCGGCTCTCAAGCCGGGACTGGGGAAGCGCATCCTGCCGTGGGGGCTGTCGCGGGAGCAGCCCCCCGAGGTGCGCAAGGAGGGGCTCCTCAAGTACGGGCTGCTGGATGAGAATTCTCTGGACAGCGGAACACGCTGGCAGCGCTGCCGCCTGGTGCTGCGGCGAGCGGGGCCGCCCGACAGCGAGGAGTTTGTGCTGGAGCTCTTCGACCCGCCCAAGGTAAGGAGCTGCTGCCTCTTGCCCGTCCCAGCTGGGTGATGCTGCAGGTCCCTCATTTGGGGACGATGCCCGGATGCCAGAGCATCCCACAGGAAAGAGCAGGGCCATGGTGCATCCAGCACCACGAGGATTTCTCGCCATGAAGGGCCTGGATGGGTTTGCTCTGCCACTGCTCTCCCTCTGCTGCAGCCACACGAGGCTGGGCCTTGTTTATTTAGCACCTCTGAGAAGGAGACAGAGCCACCCCTGCGGGGTCACGTTTGGGGAGTGAGAGATGCTGAGACCAGGGCGTGCTAATTGCTGCAGTTGGGCAACATGTCATTGCATTCCTCCCTGCTGGGACCCCAGAACTGGGTTTTCCAGCTGGAAGCAGAGCGCCTGCCTTCCAAGCTGAGGATAGAGGCTGGTGGCCTCCATCCCTCTCATCCCAGCCTCATGGACCCATCCCAGCAAGGTGAGGGGGCACCCAGTCTGATGAACCCCAATTTCACCCTGTCCCCTGTGCTGTGGCTTCAGCTGCCTGAGCATCTGCTCGCCTGGGCAAACTGGGAGAGGAAAGGGAAAGTAGGAATTAGGCTCGGTGCCTTTCTCTGCTCCCACTGGGGCCTGTAGTTTTACTTTTCGTGAGGAGTTTTGTGACTGGAAGTTCAGCTCTCGGCTGCTCCAGGGAGCTCCCGAGGTGCTGGGACGTGGCTGGAGTGGAGATGATCCAGGATGTGAGGGAGTGGGGAGCCATGTGGGGGGAGCTGGGGTGTTTAATCTGTGAAAAGACAATTCCTCCACATGGCAGGTCTTGCGCAGGCGTGATGGGATGAATTTTCTCTTTCTTTTCCTTTTTTTTTTCCCCTCTGTGCTCATTTAACTTTGATGACAAACTTGTGCTTTGGAAGGAGGAAACCTCCGGTAGAGCTGGAGCCTTGTCCCTGCCTTCAGGGCAGCAGGGTCAGGGAGCAGCTGGCTGAATTCCTGCTATTTCCGTCAAACGACTCCAACATTAAATATTTGAAAAAAGAAACAACGTCAAAATTGTAACATCTGAAAGTAAAAGCTGGTTTCGCTCCGTCGTGTCAAGGGTTGCAGTTGTTTGTCCCCGTGGGAGTGTGTGTCCCCATCCCGGGGCACAGGGAGGTCAGAGGCACTCTGGGGCACTTGAGGGTGCTCCAGCAGCTGGGTAGCACTGCCTTTATCCCCGCCCTCACCCCTTTTCTCCCTCTTTTTTCCCTTTTCCCCCACTTTTTCTTTTTTTAAATCTCTTTTTCTTTCTTCTTTTCATCCCTTTTTCTTTTTTTCCCCCTTTTTCTTTTTTCTTCACACTTTTTTATTTTTTTCGCTTCCCCTTTTCTTTTTTTAATTCTTCCCCCCCTTTTATTTCTCCTGCCCCCATATTTTTCTCCCTATCCCCCCCTTTTTTATTCCTCTCCTCCCTTTTTCTTTATTTGTTTCCCTCCCCCTTGGGAAGCAAGCCCAACACATACTTCCTCTCCCCACATTCCCTGACCAGCTTTGACCCAGGGGCGGGAGACGCTTCAAACAAGACACTGACCAAGTTCCCCCCGTGCTCTGAGCATTATTCCCTGCATGGGATGGAGATTTCCTGGTGCTCCACATCACCACGAGGCTGGAGACCCCACGGTCCCCAGAGCCCCGAGCTGGGGGTTTCTCATCCAGGGCTGCGGAAGTGGGGGATGTTCCTTGTTGGATTTTGCAAGTCTCTGGATTAAATTGCTTCCTGTGCAAATATTCTCAGGGCGGCTCCTTCCTTTCCAATTCTCTGGGCCAGGGCCAGCTCCCGTCTCCTTTACAGCACAATCAATCCAGACCCTTTCCCAGTGACTGCGGTTGAATTCCGGGGGCGGTGGAAAGTCCCCCACGGTGCTGGTGGCTGCCACTCCCCAAACCCAGCACGGGGGCAAACCACGGAGCAGTGAGAACAGAGCAGTTTGTTGGGGGGTTATTTTCCTTTAAAATAACTAAATAACAACCAACAACCCCCCGGGAATGGCTGTGAGAAGCCCCTTCCCCTCAACCCTCCTTCCCTGGGATGCTCCCGGGGCTTTGCCACTGCTTTTTCCCCATCTTCTGGGTCTGTTTTGGATTTGAGGATGCTGTTGATCACCACAGAAAATTGGTAGTTTTAAATAAGCAACTGTAAAACCAGTTCTTGGGCTTTTTCAGCCCCAGCTGGTCTCTGGACTGTGAGGTTGGTCATCCTCAGGGTCTCCCTGGAAACATCCTTCCCCTTTGCTCCTCTTTCTTCCCCCTTCCTCCCCTTCCCCCTTTCCACCCTGTAAATAATAGGATGCAATTGAAATTTCAGCTCAGCCTCAGGGCTCTACAGCATCAAGCCAAGCCCCGAAACATCCATCCCCTTGGAATGACCTTGGAAAAGGCAGGTGTGTGGGGAAAGGAGGGGGTCCTGCTGCTTTTGGCAGCTTTTATCTCATTTTTCCCCGTTTCTCCTGGTGCTCCAATGGGGCCTCTGAGCTTAATCCCGTAATGTGCCTGGCATCAAAGGGAGTGGGGGCTTTGAAGAGCCCTGATCCCATTTACTGCTTGGGTGGCTGTGCTGGGTGAAGGGGTCAGGGAGCTGTGCTGGAGAATCCGGTGATCCCTACGGCACTGCCTGGAGTGGGCATCCCCTGCCCGGGCGTGTGCCAGAGGGGATGAGGATTTTGTGAGAGGGAGCAGCTCCCCTTCCCGTGCTCACAGCCACAGCTGGCTTGGTTTTGGCATCGCTTCCTCCTCCCTCAAGCACTGGAAAAATGATGTTGCAAAGGAGGGATTTGGAGATGATGGGATTTGGTGCTCTCCTGGGAGAGGGTCACGGCCTGGCTGCAGGGCACAGCATTGCGGGGCACGTGGATCCCAGCCTAGGGACATTCTGGAGGGTGCTGGGGTGTGAGGAGTGAGGTGATGATGCTCTGTGGAAGAGCAGCTGGAGCAGAGGGATATCAGGATACCTGCAAGTGCTTGTATATATGGCTATATATATATATATATATCTATATCTATATCTATATCTGTGCCACAGGAAAACCCTGGGCATGGTCCTGGAATTGCAGCTCAGGTGGATTCTCTGATGTCCATCATGAGGGCAATGCTCACCAGTCCTCCCTGATTTCCTTGGAGGCATTAAGGGCTTTCTTCTCTCCCACACCATTTAATCCCCTATAACCTTTAGGACTGGGTACCACTGAGGTCTCTCCACCTTCAGAAATTTAAACCAAAGCTGGCAAACCCAGGTTTGTGTGCCTTGGGGCCGCCCTGTTCCTCAGCTGAGCCCCAGCCCCAAATACCTCTTACATGGCCAAATCCCAAACTCCGTGAAAGCCGTGATTCGCAGCGGAAATGTCCCGAGCCGTTTCTGTTGACCAGATGTTTTTACAGGAAGGGGAAGGGAAATGGGATTTGCATTTGTGCTGCTTTCTTTATAGCGTTTTAATGAAATCCAGTGCATCCCGTAAATTGATGGCACGCCAGGACTAGCCGGGAAGACTCCTTCCGGAGAAAGCCCTTGGAGCCTCTGCCACGGCTCGAAGCCTTCGCCGCAGCCACGGGAGGAGCAGTATTTTTATCTCTGCTCAGTGTGAGACTGCTTTGACTTCCTTTTTTTTCTCTCTCATTTTTTCAATTTTTTTTTTTCTTTTTTTTACCCCTTTCACCTGAATCTGGTTTCTGAGAACTGCCACCTCCTGAGCCAGCAGGTTCCTGCCCTTGATTTTTGGTGCTTGGGGCTGTGAGTGGCAGCTGGTCCAGCATGGGATGGGGCACATCCCAGTGTTTTGGTCCCCATTCCCTGTCCCTGCTCCTCCTGGAGCTGCTCAAACTTGGCCTGAGTGACTCAGCCAGGGATAAATGGAGAGGCTGTGGTGGAGGGGAAGCTTTACTCCCTGGAACACCATAAGAAGAGTTTTGCCAGTGATGGGAAGCAGGTCAGCATCCCATCATCCCATCCCTGGGCCAGGAAAGAGCATATTTGTGTCAGTCTGCATCCCCAGGGACCACATCCCTCACGTGGCATCCTTTTCCTGTCATTCCTAGGGACTTCATCCCTCTCCTGGTATCCTTCATCTGGCATCTCCAGGGGCTGCATCCTGTCCTGATGCAGCTGGAGATGTCCCTGCTCACTGCAGGGGGTTGGACTTGCTGTCTTTTCAAGATCCTTTCCAACCCCAACTATTCTGTGAGTCTGATCCCTCTCCAAACCTCCTGCTCCCAGCATCCCTCTCCAGGCATTCCCAGGGACTGCATCCCTTTTTTGGCATTTCCAGGGGCTTCATCCTGACCTAGTTGATGTCCCTGCTCATTGCAGAGGGATTGGACTGGGTGGCCTTTGAAGGTCCCTTCCAACCCACATTATTCGGTGATTCTGTGGTCCTGCTCCCAGCACCCTCAAGGATCTCATCCCTCTCACGGGCTCTCCCAAGGACCACACAGCCAGGAGCTGGGAAAACTGCTGTGATGACGACCCGGAGGGCTTCGGGTGTCCTGCAAACCCCTTGGGAGAGGCGATACCTCCCCTGAAGGCACCCGGAGCTGCCCCAAAACCCTCGGGCAGCCTCTCCCCGACGCCGCGCTCTCGGCGCCCGCTGTTCTTCGAAGGCACCGGGGGCTGGGCGGCCTCAGGGCTTTGTGAGATTTTGGTGGTGACTTTTGCTCTCTTCCCCCTCCCCCCCGCTCTGTTTTTGGGTATCTCGGGGTGAGGGCGCGTGGAGGGTAGGGGGGGAGGGCAAGGAGACAAAGGTTATTTGTCATTTATTAACCACAACTTTTTCCATCCTTGGTCATGCACGGAAAAAACACTTTTAGCAGCGTAACCACAGCCCCGGCGTTAATTGCTGAAGAGCGGAGTTTCTTATTTTGGAAACTGTTGCTGGGATGGGGCTCGCCGGGGCCTGGGTGCGAGGGGAAGGGTGCAGGATGGACCCCAGCCTGTGCTTCATTGAACTCTGGGGTTGTGGGCTCGGAAGGATTCCATCCTTTAACCCCCATCCTTTAAAATCCGCCCTTCCCGGTCGGTGTTGTCCCGCTGCTGTGCCCCCCCTGCTGATCGGAGTGTCCCTCGCAGGGATGCTGCGGAGCTGCTCGGGGTGGGAAGCACCGCGTGCCGCCGGAGAAGTGATCAAAAAATGGAGATATTGAGCAAACCACAGGAAAAAGGACTGGGAAAGCACTCAGGGAATGCGCCGCCTCCCCCCCCCCGCAAAGCTTCCCACAGCTGGGGTGAGAAGAGCTGTGGGTGCTGGTGGGTGCTGGGTCCCCGCAGCCGATGTGAGATGCCTGGTGGGGGTTTTTTTGGGTGGTTGTCTTCTCTTTTTCCCCCCTTTTTCTTCTTTTTTTTCCTCTCTTTTCACGGGCCAGGATGTGGTTGTTTCGAGGCTGAGAGCTGCTTCTTTCAAAGGTAAATATTTATGAGAGCCTGCGCAGGCAGCGCGGGGTCTGGAAGGATTCAAGGATTCATCCCAGCCGTGGTGGGGGATCGGCTGGCGTGGACCCTGCTCCTTCCCACCAGGTTGGTTCCAGCTCCAGCGTCTGGGATGGGCACTGTGATGCTCAATGTCATTTTGGGATTGTTTAAAAGCAAACATTTTGGGCAAACTCACTTCCTCCAGGCAGGCACAGCCCCGGGCAAGGGGCAGGAATAAAAACACCCATCCTGTAGGATTTAATGCTCCCTCATGGGGTTTTGAACCTTCTCCATCGTCCTGGGTGATGCAAAACCCCTGGGTGATGCAAAACCTCGGGATGACAGAAAATCCCAGCCCATCCCAGCGACTGTGGGGAGCCTGTGGGGTCCGTGCTGGACCCCCCCATCTCTCTGGGGCCGAGGTTTGGGGTGACTCAATCCTGGCTGCTGCAGCTCCCACTTGCACGCAGACACCTTGTTTACTTTCCATGCTCGTTATTTATTCCAGGAAATTATTAAGGCAGCCCACGCTGGAACCGAATTTGGCATAAAATAAATTTAAAAAAAAAAATCAAGGGGCTGGCGAATGCTGACTGTTTACAGATCCTGTTTATAGCCCCCATCCCCCTCAGCCCTGCTGGGAGCCGCAGGGCTCGCTGATTTTGGGGGGCTTTGCAGGGTTTTGGGGTCTTTGCAGGGTTTTGGGGGGCTTTGCAGCGGTTTGGGGAGTTTGGGAATGTTGGCTCATTCGTGCAGAGCAGGGAGGTTTATCAATGCACAAAGAGGAGCCAGCAGCTCCGGGGATGGGTGGGGCTTCCTGCCTGGACCCCCCAAATCCCGTCCCACAGATTCACCCGGCGCCTCTTGGGGTGTTGTTTTGCAGCACCCCAGTTGAATTTAGTGGGGAATCGGGGCTCAGGGGGGCGATGGGGTCCGGGCTGTGTTTTCTCCCATCGCCGTTCGCCGGCGCTCGGCAGCCACCGGGAACGGGAACAGAGGGATCTTTGTGCCCCGGCCGCCCCCGAGCCAGCGCTTCAGGCCGGCACAACGGTGCCTCTTGTCACCGCTGAGCACGGTCCCCTCGGGGACGGCTCTGTCCCCCGCCACGGCCCGCGGGATGCTCGGAGACAGGCTGTCCTGGAAACCCCTTTGTGCCTCTGGTGTCGGGTTGAGGATGCTGGCGCGGCTTTAGGGTGGGCAGAGAGGGTTTTTTGGGAGGCAGTGACCAGGGACTGGGGGATGTTGAGCTCGCACAGCAGCTGGCGGTGGGAGTCACCTCCCGTGTTCCTGTTTGAGTCAGGGAACCTCCCAGCTCCAGTTCCCCAAGCCCAGAACAGAGCCCAGGATGGTGCTTGCTGCTGTCGGATTTCCAAAGGAGCAGTCTCCGCCTGCAGGGAGGCAGGAATGTTTTGGGAATGTGTCACCCCGGGGCCAGCGGGAGCTGAGCTGAGCTAGGTGTCCCTGCAGCAGGCACGGAAGGCCCCATTCAGTGGGATTCCAGTCCCTGTCCCAAAAACCAGCACTGGCAGGGCCTGTGAAGGGTGGACCTCTTCCCTTGGGATGAGCAGTGGTGCAAACACCCGAGGAAGAGCCCTGGGATGAGCTGCGCTGTCAGCTCCCCCGGAGCACTGGGATCAGCTGCTGGAGGACAGAGGGATCAGTCATGTGCGGATCCCTGAGGATGAGCACCAGGATTAGCCGTGGTGCAAACACCTGGGGGCACGTACTGGGATTATCCATGGTGCAAAGTCCTCAAGGATGGGCATTGGGTTTAACTATGGTGAAACTCCCGAGGGCAACCACAGGGATTTCCTGCCGCACCAAATCCCCGAGGATGAAGGCTGGGATTACCCATGAAGTGAACCCCCGAGGACAATGGCTGCTCCAGCAGGCACTTTTCATCCTCCAGCAGGACCCTTGGAGCCCTCGCAGCCCTGCAGGGCCCCTCTGCCTCCCCCTGCCCTGCCCCAGCACCAGGGGATGTGTTTCCCACCCAGTTCACCCGGCATTCCCTGGAAAAGGTCTGCATGTATCCATGCTCCTGGAAAACTTCACAACTTCCCCCAGAGCTGCAGGCACAGGATATGGTTCTGTGTCCATCCAGCAGAGCCAGGCCGAGCTGGGCTCGGTGCCGCAGCTCGGGCTGAGGTTTGTCCCTTGCGTAAGGGGCACAGAGCTCCGTGATTTACAAGAAGTGACAAATCTCGCCCGTATCCGTTGGGGACCTTGCACAAGGGCTCGGGCACTTCCCCACCTCCTGCGGGTGACTCAGAGTGGAAGCGAGAGCCGGCGTGGGGAAACCCCCGGAGTGTGGAGAGGCCGGGGGCAGCTCCCGGTGCTCTCTAAGGATTTGCTCTGCACAAACTCGGCCTGATGGCCCAGCCACCGTCATCATCACTGTGCCACCATCATCATCGTGCCACTGTCATCATCATTGTGCCACCATTGTCATCATCACTGTGCCACTGCCATCATCACTGTGACAATGCCATCATCACTGTGCCACCATCCTCACCGTGCCACCATCATCATCGTGTCACTACCACTGTCACCATGCCACTGCTGTCATCATCGCTGTGCCACCACTGCCATCACTGTCAGACCACCACCCTCATCACTGCACTACTGCCATCATCACCAGGACACTGCCATGGTCACCGTGCCACCGCTGTCATTGTCATGCCACTACCATCGTTGCTGTGCCACCGCTCTCATTCTTGGAGAGCCGCCTTTCTCCTCAGCTGAATGGCAAAGGCTCCCCCAGCACCCTCAGTGTCCCCTGAGCATCCAGACAGGACATGCTCCTTAAGGCAGCAGCTCACAGCATTGTGGGGAGAGTGTTCCTGGCACAGGTGGGCGAGCTGGGAGGAGCTCTGCTGTGAAAAACCCCATAAATCCCAAATATCCTTGTTGGAGTGGTGTGAGGGACCTGCTGGAGCTAGAGAATGACCCATGGCACAGCCCAGGATGCCCAGTTTTGTGTGCCAGGACTGGGAATGTTGGGAATGCCACAGCAGTGGCAAGGTGGCAGCTCTGTTTTGGGGGCTTGGGAGTGCAGCTTCATGGGGTGTCCCGTCCCAGGTGATTTTGGGGGGTGCTCAGCCTCATGCTGGGCTTTCCCCCATTTGCACAGGATCCTTTGGGGAGCAGTGAGGTGAATCTCCATGTGGAAGCTGATGCTGGTGGGATTGGGACTGAGCTGGAGCAACATCCCAAACATTTCATCCCCTCCTGAGCATCCTGAGCACCCTGATCCAGGCGGCAGCGGGGGTTACCCATCCTCACAGGGCTGCCGGGGCACCTCTTGCCGAGAAGGAGCCCATGGGTGAACACTTGGTGTGTTGAGTGTGCACTTTTGGTTACTGAGAACTCCCTTTCCCGGTAGCGGCCGCATCGAGCCGGGCATCTTGCGGTCAGGTGCGGCGCCCCGGGAGCGGGGGCACCGTGCCTGCGGCAGGCACTTCTCCGAAGCCAGCCTGCTTTTTTGGGCACCGTATCTTTGTGCTGCATCATTTCCTTCTCCCTTCACGCTCCAGCTGCGCTCTCCACGCCGAGACACACAGGGGGCTTCTCCGAACTCCCTTTTCCTGGAATTTCCAGATTTCCTAAGAAGCTGACCCCAGCGCTGTGGTGGGGATGTTGATAAAACCCGCTCAGGGTCATGCTGGACGTCACAACCCCCGTGCGGGAAAGCGGCCAGGACGAGCGATCCTTTTCGCTTTCTCCGCACAGGACTTTGCACGGGGCACGGTTACGTTCCAAAGGTGGCAGAAAAATCAATTTCCCTGGGGATAAAACCCCGGCGCCAGTGCGGCGGCTCACGGCAGCCCGGTGACAGTGATTGCAGCACGGCACAGCTGCAATCACTGTCGCCAGCGGGCCCGGGGGTGCCGGAGCCACCGCGGTGTCACCAGCCCTGTGCATGACGCCGTACGCAAGTGACTTCTAAGAACTTTCTTTTCGGTGCAGCTCGGTGCTGATAAGGGCTGATCCCTCTCACGCTGCGTTTCCGGCCCCAGAGAACACCGAGTGCTCGGCTGAGAGAGGGAGGAAGGAGGGGGGATGGAAAAAAAAAAGAAGCACAGCTGAACACGGTGCGGTTGGGTGACCGAGGAGGTGTCCGGTGGGGACACTCTTGGTGTCATACAGGGGGCTGGGGACATGGTGGGGGTGGGTTTGCTGTGAGGATCACAAGCTCAGAGCAGAATTTGGGCAGTTTGGTTGGCGAATGCTGTTGTGGGGTGAAGTGCCACAGCCCGGCATGTAGGGACATTGTCCCTGTGTAGGGACAGTGGCTGTGGAGTGGAGAGGGCCACTGGAGGCAGCATCCCATGGGATGATGAAGCCACTGCGTGAATCACAGCCAGCCAAAATGTTGCCTGGCGCAGGGGGATGAGCGTGCCTGGCACATGGTGGCACTGCCTGGCCTTTGCTGGGATGCAGGGGATGGCTCTGACCACGGGGCTGAGCATGGAGCGTTGGCTCCATCACCCAGCACGGGTGCAGAGGTGCTCAGGAGATTTTTGTCCCCTGGCACCCTGGATCCAGCCGGGTCCTGTGCCATGTGCCGCAGCCTCCCGGCAGCCAGTGGGACGGCAGAGGAACCGAAAGCTGCCACAGGGATATTTTAGCCTTTGTGGAAGTGTTTGCTCAGCATTCTGTCACATGCCTGTGTCAGTGCCAAACCCGCCGGAGAGCTCTTGACACGCCACTGACCCTTGCACCCACGAGCAGGATGTTCCCTGCCTGCACCCCAATTTCCCCATGGGTGCCGCATCCCTGGAACGCGCTGCCATGCTGGGAACCCCCTTGTCCCTCCTCTCCTCCACCCATCCCTCCACTGCAGGGTCCTTGGGACCACTGAGATGTCACCCAGCCCCCTGGGTGCCCTGACAGTGGCTGTGCAGTGCCGTGGGGGGTATTTCCTCGCCACATGGGGTATTTCCTCACCACACAGGGTATTTCCTTGCTGGTGGGGTATTTCCCTGCAGAGCCGGGTATTTCCTTGCTGGCTGCTGTGCCTCGGGTAGCTCCTGGACCTGGTGGAGCAGTGGGGTGTGGGGCAATGTTTTGGGGTGTGGGGCGGTGTTTTGGGGTGCAGAGGCTCAGCTCAGGCTCTGTGTTTTTCCTCGCAGGGCTCCAAGCCGAAGCTGCTCGTCGCCTGCTCCGCCGTGCAGGAGGTGCGGAGGTGCACACGCCTCGAGATGCCCGATAACATCCACACCTTCGTCCTCAAGGTAGGAGCTGCTGAAAGGGCCTGCAGCCACCCCCGAGGCCTTTCCCACCCTCTGGGGCACACGTGGCTCCCAAAAGCTCCCGTGCCAAATTTCAGTTCCTCTTCCCCTCCAGGGAGGGGATGCACAGGGGGATGTGGTGTGCAGGGTGGGGGATGAGCTGTCCCTGCTGGGGTCTGGAGCATGGGTGGGTGGGTGGGAGGGGGATGCACATCTCTCTCTCTCTGAAGTCCCCTTGTCCCTCTCTGATGTCCCCCAGGTCACCAACGCCACCGACATCCTGTTTGAGGCAGGGGATGAGCAGCAGCTCAGCTGCTGGACGGCCGAGATCCGGGAGTGCGTGCGCAGGGGGTAAGCGCCCACTGGATGTCCCTGAGCCTGGGGATGGGGACAGTGGCTCTGTGTCCCCATTGCCAGCACTCAGCCTGGCTTCTCCCATCCCCAGCAGGTCTGACACGGGTGACCCTGAGCTCCTGATGTGCCGGCACCCTGACCCCACAGCTGCCAACCCCACCACCAGCACCGACCCCCTCAGCCAAGGTGAGCAGGGGGACACCCAGGGCACCCTGGGGACAGAGAATCCCTCACCGGGGGTCACCAGACCCTGCCATGGCTGGGCTGATTTGCCTTCCCCAAATGGCATGGAGGGGGAACAGGGCCGGGGGGGAGGGGACGGGGGCGATGGTCAGGGGTCCCCATTTCCCAGGGACACTCATCCCTGTGCCTGGCAGGGGCGGCACCGGGGGGCCCAGGGGAGGCGGCGGGGCCGAAGATGGAGCAGTTCCTCTCCTCCTGCCCCTGGTTCCACGGGCCCATCTCCCGCGTGAAGGCGGCTCAGCTGGTGCAGCTGGGGGGGCTGGAGGGCCACGGCGTGTTCCTGGTGCGGCAGAGCGAGACGCGCCGCGGCGAGTACGTGCTCACCTTCAACTTCCAGGGCAGAGCGAAGGTACGGGCGGGACAGGGCTGGGATGGGGAGGGGAATCTCGCAGGAGCCCCTGGGGTGGCCTCGCTGCTGTAGGACAGTCCCTGTCCCGCCGCATCCCACCCCAGGGAGATGGTCTCCTGGTCTCTGCCCCGATGCTTGCGGTGGGCTGGTGCCCTCCCTCCCTCCCCGGGGAACCACAGGCTGGGGATGCAGCACATCGTGCTAAAACCATTCGTGTCCCCCATCCCAAATATCCCTGCGTCCCCCCACCCCGTCTCCTCCAGGAGGGATGTGCAGGGAGGGTAACAAGTCCGTGCTCCTCCCCGCAGCACCTGCGGCTGGCGCTGACGGAGCGGGGCCAGTGCCGCGTCCAGCACCTCCGCTTCTCCTCCATCGTGGAGATGCTGCACCACTTCCACCGCTACCCCATCCCGCTGGAGTGTGGCACTGCCTGCGATGTCCGGCTCTCCAGCTACGTCGTCGTCCTGCCCCAGGCACAAGGTGTGCAGGGAGGGGGATGTTCCCGCGGGATGCAGGGATGGAGGGTGCCCGGGGTGGGTGTGGGTGCCCCAGGGCTGGGCAGAGCTGGGCCCTTGGTCGCTCATGGAGTGGGGAAGCAGAAGCCTCGGGGCAGTGGCACAAAAGGTGACTCCCAAGCTCCCAGCTTCCTCTTTTGAGAAAGGAGAAGCTGCTCCCAGCCACCGGCTGCGGGGGTCATGGGATACACCCTGCACCCCCAGAGAGGGGGCGACGGGACCGGAGCATCCCCCTGACTGGCATCTCCCTCTGCCCGCAGCTCCCGGCTCCAGCACCACGGTCCCTCTCCTGCTGCCCTTTCCCAGCTGGAGCCCCGAGTTCAGCCTCGTCCCCTCTGGCTCCTCCTGCCCCGAGGAGCCCCCCGGGGGTCCCCCAGCCGAGCAGATCTTCCACCTGGTGCCGCCGCCGGCCGAGCTGGCACAGAGCCTGCGCCCGGCCAGGGCCACCTCGGCCCCCGCGCCCCGGCCCCGCGACTCGGACTACGAGGTGGAGGCTCAGGGCCGGGGCCACGTCCGTGCCATCGACAACCAGTACACGCCACTCTGACCAGCACAGTGCCAGCACTGGGATGCACTTTTGGGTGGAGAAATCCTGGAGACCTTCTGGGGATCCATCGAGAGAAAGAATGTACCTGTTTCTTCCTTCTGGTTAGGGATTATTA
This sequence comes from Ifrita kowaldi, assembly GCA_013398055.1. Taxonomy (NCBI): domain Eukaryota; kingdom Metazoa; phylum Chordata; class Aves; order Passeriformes; family Cinclosomatidae; genus Ifrita; species Ifrita kowaldi. Next base: position 30,748 of record VZRS01006618.1, read on the forward strand.
TTGTATTTTTTGCAAGGAAGGGGGTAATTTTTCACTCCTGTACGGGTGTGCTCCCTCTCGTTGGCCTGTTAAAGGGCCTCTTATTGTTATTTTTGTTGTTCTTATCAAAGCTTTCTCATTACTGTTTACACAACGCCGCTCGTTCCTGCGCCGGGCCCGGTGTCCCGCCTGTCCCTGACATGACAGCGCCCAGCCAAGGAACCGGGGTCTTGTGTTACACCCACAGAATTGGAGAAAGGAAAAAAACAAAGAATACCCCAGGATAACAAGAAAAAAAGGATTATAAATTCATTGCCAAGTTGCTGCTCCAGGCCTCGTCCTCCTGCCCCGGCTGCTGAGCCCACCAGCAAAGCCCAACCTGAGCTGAGCTCCCACGATGGGTGAAGAGCAGGGTTTGGGCTCTTTTTTTAGCTAAGGCAAAAACTGGCTTTTTCTTGCTTTTCCTTTTTAACCCAGCACAGCAGTGGTCACTCTCTGCGCCAGCCTGAGGGACCCTCATCCTGCTCTCCCAGCTGATTGAGACTGAACACTAATTGCTCCATCCTTAGTCATGGCCCCAGCTGAGAACTAACACAGAGACTGACACAAACCACTCCTGCTGGTGAGGGAGGGGTTTATCCCGTTTTATCCTGGTGAGGGATGCGTTCTATCCCAGTGATGGAGGCTCTTTATCCCTGTGGTGAATGGGGTTTTATCCTGGTGATGGAGGCATTTTTATCCCAGTGATGGAAGCGCTTTGTCCTGGTGATGGAACTGTTTTATCCAGGTTGTGGAGGTGTTTTATCCTGGTGATGGAATCATTTTATCACAGTGATGGAATCATTTTATCCTGGCGATGGAACCGGTTTATCCTAGTGATGGAACCGTTTCATCCCAGTGATTTTAGGCACAAATCTAAAGTCAGTTTTCCCCCTAAAGAGTCCCCCCACTCTCTCTTGCCTTCTTCCCCCCCCAGAACACTGTGCCACCAGGAGCTTGGTGGCATTTCAAGCTACACAACGGCCTCTTGCAGGCGAGGGGGGGTCCCTGGGGACACCTCCTCACCTGGAGGAAAAACTTGTCCAAATCCCTGGGTCTCAGCATCCCTTGATCCCCAACTGTCCCCAAACTCTGCTGCTGTTCCCGAGCCCCCGGAGCTGCTTCACCTGCCTGGGGCAGCCGTGAGAGAGGAAGCACTTCTGAGAAGCTGCCGTTATTTTAGGAAAGAGGAAGGGCTGGAGCTGTTGCGCCACACGGGAGGGGATGTTCACAGCATTCAACTTCCAGATTTCCCAGCGCAGCCTTCCCTGGGATTTCGGGTGCAAAACTTGCCTCGAGATTGCCTTACAGAAAGCTTTTTTTATTTCTATTTTCCTTGGAATTGCAATACAGGTGGGAGCCCTCAGCAGCATTAAGATTTAGCAATTAATTTGAAAAGCAGCAAACACAAAGCCTCGTTGGGCTGAGTTAGGGAATTCCACAAAATTCCAGCCTCTAGGACAGGCTTTGGTGTGAAGAAGGTGCTGGGTGAGCCAAGGTCAGGAGCTGAAGGGCAAGGCCAAAATATCTGGGGCCAAACAGCTCAAGGAGCAGCCGTGAGAGCAAATCTGGGTTTATAAATCGAAGGATGAGGCTGGGACAAACAGGAACCACCAACTGGAGAAACCATTCAGGTTTTCCTTTCGTGCCTCCCCACTGCTTGCCCTGGCTCTCTCCTGGGCTTTGTGCATTTAGAACAGGCTTTTCTCCCCTGCTTTCTCTTCACTCGTGCCTGAAACTGGAGCCTTAAGAGCAAACTATGCTGGTCCTGCAGCGCTGCCAGCCCCGGAGAGGCTGATAGGGAAACAAAGCCAGCCCTGTCCTCGCTGGGCTCCTCAGCTGTATCCGCATCCCATTCTCCTCCCCGGAGCAGCACAAAGGCTGCAGCCAGAGGCAGGAGCACATCCCAGGGCTGGCTTGTGCCAGGCAAGGCAGCTCCCTCCGAGGCTCATAAATAACTCCCCGTGCTCTTGCATTTATAGGGATGGGGAAGGGAAGGGGGGACAGCACAGCACAAGTTGTCGGCTCCTTTCCTCGCTTGCTGACTGCTTCCCAAAGCCTTGGGAAACACAGGGATGTGCTAAATCGTGCTAAGATTCCTGTTCTTAGTCCCACTGAGCTCCAGGGGGCTGCATTCAAAGGGGTTTTCCCCCAAAAGGCGAGGTGGAATCACCCAAATCTCCTCACATCTGCAAAGAAAGGCCGGGCTGGGAAAAGGCATCGCTATTCACATCCCGTGCCAGATGAATCCAGAGAAATCCTTGCCAGATAAATCAGATGCTGCTGGGGTGGGTTGTTTTGGCACTCCAGGACTTTATTGTTCCCGTGCCAGAACTGAGACATGCGTGTGCATGTGGTATTTTTAACCTGCAGTTTAATTACAGGGGGGTTCTCCGCAGTTTAAATGGAAATTGCTGTGCTTGATTAGGAAAATACACGTTGGGTTCATCATCTCCCCGCCAGCCACTTCCCCCATGCAAACAAACGCCAGTGGGGACAACTCCTGCTCTCCCCACCAGGGAGCAGCGGGAGAGTCCCTCTGATTATTTAATAGTTAATTCCGTCCCCAAACTCACCCACAGGGAGCCGAGGGCTGTCCCAGCTCCACGATCTCCTCATTTCAGATCTGCTGCAGCAGGACCTGAGGGGATTTTTGGGCTATTTCCCAAGCTCCTGGGGGACTGAGTTTGAAATCCCATTTCTCCTAGAAAACATCTGGCATGTGGCACAGGTCAGAGCCTGACACTGCTCCTGCCAGCACGTTACTCCAGCCCTAAGGTACTCACTCCTGGATTACAGCAGTGGGCAAAGAGCATTAAGCCATTCCACCCTATGGAATATAAACACTTTGCAGGGTTTTTATGTTCTTGTGACTTGAGAGAAGAGCCCAGGGCTGGGCAGGTTTAGTTCCCCAGCCCCTGTGGGATTTTTACTGGTGTTTATGTGTTGAGTTTTGGGAGGAGGGGAAGCCAAGGGGAGAGCCCCTGGTTGGCTTCGTGGAGGTGCAGCCTCCTCAGAAATGAAGTCAGGTGCCTTGGCCCTGGAGATGGGCTCATGGAACACGAGTTCAGATCCCACCTAGCAAAGGCAGGAGCCACAGGAGCAGCTCTTGGAGGCCCCGTGGCCTCCCCCAGGAGGGGCTGGAGTGGGCAGCCCCATTTCATCCAGCTACTCAGGACAGTTTTGAGCAATAAAGATGTAAACCAGGCAGTGCCTTCGCTCTGTGTGACAGCAGGGACCCGGTTTAGGGCACAATCCAAGACTTGGGTCCAGCCAGAATTCCTCCCCCTCCTCTTCCCCTTGACAGCTCCTCCTGCTCCGTGGCCTTCGTGTCCTCAGGGGTGTCAGGTTCTGAAGAAGCCCCTGCCATGAAGCATTAGTTGAGGTCTCCATCCCTCCCTCCCTCCCACATCCCAGCCCTGTGGAACAGCACCAGCAGGTACCGAACACTGACACCACCATCCCTCACCCATCCGTTTGCATTGAAGCTATTTTGGGGTGAAACTTCTAGGAAAAGATCCAGGGAGAAGCCAAAGCTTCCCATTCCTCATCTGGACCACCAAACCCTGGTGTCATCCAGCATTCCAAACTTTTAGCTTAGATTCAAACAGCCCCAACCTTCCCCAGCAGCTCCCAGAGGCAGGGAGGCGACTGTGTATTCCCTAACTCAGCCTTTAGCAGGACGATTAAAGCCAACAGTTTTGTTGGAGTGTATTAATTTGAAAGTTCTACTTTTCACCTGCACAGAAAAGTTCTTCTTGTATAGTAATTTTTTTCTATATATTGTTTCTATATGTACTGTACAAGTAACTTATTCTTGAATAATGCGATTTTACCGTAATATTAAAAAAAAAAAAAATTCTGCTCTTAATAAACTGTTTTTAGAACTCGTTTCTCACTTGTAGTCTTCAGTCTGATTCTCTCCAGGTGCCTGGATATTGTTTTAGTGGACAGTGGATGCTAAAAGGCAGAAATGCTCCCTCAGACATGAAAATCCTCTGGTTTGTCCCCATGGGACGATGCCTGCAGCACACAGGACAGTCAGGACACGGCACTTGGAGCAGGGATAACTTTGTCTCCTCATCTTTTCAAGGCATTTTGCCAGGGAATTCTTACCCTTCCTTTTCTTCTCCAGCAGCACCATGGACTTTTATATTTTCATCACCTTAAAGGCCCAGCTGGGACCTTTCCTGACCCCATCCGGAGCAGCCCAAGGCTGAGGGATCAGAACACAGAATCACCTGGACACAAAACCTTGTCAGAAAACTGTACTGAATTTGTGATTCCCAAACCTTTTCCCTGATTTCTGCAATGCCCCTGCAGCAGCAGCACCCAACAGACTCAGGGCAAACCCTGGCTCCAGTCGGGATCGAAGCTGGAGAAGCCGGTAGGGGAAGAGACTCATAAATCACCACACAAACACCGAAGAGGGTCAGTTTTTAAAACTTTTTTTATTTTTTAATTTTTTTTTTAAGTTTTTATTTTATATTATCTACAAAGTAAAAGTTTTCTTAACTTAAAAGTTACATCACTGTCTCACGATAGTGATTATCTCATCAAACGTGATTTATAAATAATAACTCATCCGTTTGACGATTAGAATTTTTTTTTTTTTTTTACTGAACCTGTTTCAAGTTTAGTTAGAAGTAAAAGGGATCTCCAAGTCTTGATTTTTAGTGATAATAGCAGCAAGAATCACTCTTGTTACTTCTTTTGCTAGCTGACGAGTTCATAACTTTGAAGGGTCATTAAAAAATAAATAACTTCCAGTTTTCAGCAAGCAGAGTTGGGGCACTTGCAGGACTCAGATACAGTGCATGGAATTATGGAACAGCCCACAAGTTCCTAAATGCCTCTACTCAGTCCGAATCTCTCCCACTGCAAGATGAACTGTTAGCATTCCTAGTGGATGTTACAAGAAATCAAAAAAAAAAAAATTTTTTTTTTTTTTAAACAAAATAAAATGAAATTCTAGTTTTCTGTGCTTCCAGTTGGCAGAAGCAGTAGAAGGAGGGTATTTGGCCTACAAAAGGTATCCAGCCTTTCAGTTATTCCAGATGAGCCTTACAACTGCTGTTGGTGGTGGGCTTGTACTGTAAAAAAAAAGTTCAAATGTAAATAATAAATTGGCAAGCCACACAACAGTTTGCTAGTAAAGTGGTCACAGGACAACTACTGAGCTCAACTTTCTTTTCTTTTTATTTTTATTCCTTTTTTTTTTTTTTCTCGCTTTTCTTTTTTTAGAGAACAAAACAAAACCCTGCACATCAAGATGTCCTTGGGATGGTTTTGTTTGTTTATTTTTTCCCTACCTAAGCCCTCAGAAAGCAGCTTTCTTCTGCTCACACATTCCCCAAGAAACATCAGGTAAAACTACATCACTACAGAAGTTCAGAGACTGTTTGAACTCAAATAATCAAAGAAGCCTAAATAAGGTTAAATTTAAAGCGGAAAGAAGTCACACAACTCCTACTTTTCCCCCAAAGTAAAGCTGCAGAATGTTACTCTGAATTCAAGTTTAGATTTCAGTTGTCACTTTACTTTATCAGCAGCCCTACCCCCACACAACATTTCACTCCCGTGAAATCGTCAGGATTTAATAAAACCTCCGATCATCATAAACTCCACACAGTCCATCCCCCACAGCAAATCCACGGCAACACCTGGAAAACTCAGTCCCACAGCGCCAGTGTCTCACACTTATCCTTTTCTCTACTCCAGCTAGAGAAAAAGCAGAATATTCCCTGAATTAGGTACATCTCACCAGCTAAACCTACGCTCCTCTAGGCTGCTGAAGCGCAGCTGCGAAATACAAGGACATCTTAAGGTTGGTTCGTTTGCTTTTGGGTTTTTTTTTTTGTCTTTTTTTTTTTGTTTTTTTTCCCCCAAATCTGGTTTCTCCCAGTTGTTACTACTCCGACCTGGCTCAGTTAGGGTGCAGGTCTCCCGGGCACACACTCCTCACCTGAAGGGTGGGTCATATAGGGGAAATGTGTTGTTGTCGAGACTGGAATGGGCTGTAGTGCACTTTGAGCGAGGGCGGCTTGGGGACCACCGGGAGGCTGTGTCGTCATTAGCATCATTGGAGCATGGGCAGTTGGGTGAGAAGGAACCATTCCTGACTGTACATGAGCCTGAAACAAAGAGCTCTTTAGTATCATGGTCACAAGGAGGCAGCAACTCCTGGCCACATGACTGGCAAAAGTTTGGTCCGGCTGCAAATCCGGAGGGTTACTCTCTATTTTTTTTGGTTTTTGGGTTGTTTGTTTTCTTTTAACTAGGTTAGGGGTTAAGGCAGAGGTTGTAACACGAAAAAAAAATAAAAATAATAACAACAACAAAAAGGAAAAATAATAATTTTTAAAAGGGCTCAAATCCTCACTGCTGGCTCTGAGTTGCGTTTTCAATTTTAGCCATTTTGCCAGCGTTAAACAGGGGGGTATCAAAAAAAAAATAACAATTCAGCAACAAATCTTCAAAACATTTCTGTTAGTCACCTACATCAAAGCACTTCCTAGAGGGTACAGATAGGAACTTCACAGGCACTGGGAGTCTGGCATCCCTTCCCCAGCTCTCTCCTTGCACAACCCCACGTTCTCTCCTGGCTCCCTGCCCTGGGAACCTCCCTGGCCTCTCCAGTGACCTGTGCCCACACAGTGCTTGGCCAAGTCCTTCTGACATGAGTGATTTCATCCCTTTACACTCTCAGGGCAGCTTTGTTCTGCTTCCAGTTCAGCTCATCGCAGTTCTTGTGTAATCTGAGCAATCAGGGCTAAGTCTCAGTGGAAAAGGAGATTAATCCTTCCCATGGCTGATCACCTCTGGCAAACAAGTTCAGGAACTTGGTGGGTTCTTTAGCTCAGAGCAGTTCATGTCTCTAGAGGTCATCTTTTTTTTTTTTTTTAATTTAAAAACCTAGCAAACATTAATTTCTTAAAAGCACAAAGGAACTCAGAGCTCTCAGTGGATTTCTCTCGGAGAAAAAAAGCCCCAAAACCCCATCATTTGTACCTAAGGTTTGCTTTGTCCTTCTACCATATCCCAGAACTGCAGCCTCACAGGTCTCCCATGCCAGTAAAGACAGATAGCAGGTAGTGGCTAGAATTTTATTTCTTAAAGACAAAAAGGGTTACTTGACTCATCACAGACATTCCCCAAACTCTTTGATCAGACTTGCACGTGTTAGTAGCACCCCAGAAGCCTTTAAAGGCAGGAACTGCAATTCAAATCTCACTCTTGCTCTAAAAAAAAGTTTAGGAGATCAGGCTGTGGAACAGAAATACCTCCCAGGACTGGCTCCACGTTGATTTTGACAAACACGCTATTGTAGAAGCCATCATTATAAAGCAGCTATTCATAGAGCAGCTGGAGTCAATACACACAGTGGATAAAATTTTTCTGCTGTGGCTCAAACACTTTGCAAATTGGCAGCTGACAGCACTCTGTAATGAATTTTAAAGTACTGGTTCTCAAGTGAGATATCTACCAGCTCAAGATTCATCTGATAACCTGAAGGGAAATTGGATTGATCCCCTGTGCTGGCCTAACTGAAATTCTTACCACGTGGTATTTCAGAATTGTGTTTAGAAGCTGGGAATGAGGCTGCTAAAAAACTATTAAATCCAGTGATTAGTTTCCCCACGATGGAATAATTACATGCATTTAAAATTTCTGACAGAACTGTAGTTATTCCTTCACTAGAGAATTTTGAGGGAACTACTTCATTGGGAAAGTCAATTAGTTTGGTGTAAATATCACAAATTGCAGCTTTCATTCTAAAAAAATTACAGAAGAGACTGCACAAGTTAAAAACCAAGGGCAAGGCAGGCTTTGTCTGTGATTGCTAAAAATGCTGCCTGAGCAGTCATTTCTGACTCAAAGTTGCATCTGATTTGTTTAATTTGGTTTGGGTAAGTGCTTGGCACACAGAAAGGAAGGCAATGGTCACACCCTGCACCCCTGGCCTGGCCAGGGCACAATTCAGGCACAGCTTTACCATTTCATGGCCTTCAAGAAAATATTTCATGTTTCAAATCACAGCACCGGACGTGCCACCAAGCCAAGACCCCTCTGAGAAGCTCTAAACACAACCCAGGCATTCACAGCAGTGCCTTCACACCAGAGCAGAGCAGGAGTCTTGTTTCTGGCAGAAACCAGAGAAGGGGAGGACGTGCCAAGATGCCACAGCAATCGTCAGCTTTGGCCATCCTCTCTTTATCCTCCCCCAAAAAAGCAGAGAAATCCAAAGCCTAAGAGAATCAAAAAGCTAAAAACTCAACATCAGTAAAAGGATTCCTAAAGAACTATTGATTTATTGGTTTAACTCACTGTCCCAGGGACCAAAGCAAAGATTTTATCAGAATTCTGCAAGGGACTGGACACCTGTCAGATTAACATCCCTAATCACAGTTAGTCACCTTATCCCAAACTACTGTTAACCTGTATGAGAAGGCAGATGCCAGACACCAAGTTCTTGGTCTGAAGAAGAAATTGTGCAGGTAAATTACTGATTGAACTGCCCACTCCTCAAGAAAGGACACTAAATCCAGGAGATTTAGTAAACATCAGAAAATCTCTGTCATACTGCTTTCCACGGAGCTCTTGATTAATCTATCATGTGCTTCCCTTCCCCAAATCCTTTTTCTCAGGGAGCTGACCACAAGAGAGCAGTTAAGAGAAGTGGGTTTCTGATTCTGAAGCAAAGACTGTTGTTTTAGGCTGCCCAACAATCTTTGGGGATCTTCAGCATAAGCAGTTCATTTAGAACCACACACACACACCACACACAGAGGCTTCTTTCTGCAAGGATTGTCCTGCAGTCACCATAACTCTCTCCTCTCTCCCTGCACTGCCTTGCTACTCCCAGGAAATCCTGTCATGTCCTTTCCTGGATGTATTTGTATAAATTTGTCTACGATGCAGAGCCTGAAACTGCCACCAAAAGCAGCAATTCAGCCTTTCTGCACTCAGCTCCCACCTCCAACCTTTCTGTATGCCAGCTCTTCCTGGGATCAGGCACCTGACTGAGCAGGGAACCGATTTGACCAAGAAATAGCCTAAAAAGGGGGTAGGGGAGGCATATTTCAGCTGGATCATGTCCCCAGCCTGGTCTGCTCCACGGCCAAGCAGTTCTGTGAGCAGAGTGGTGGGGCAGGGACAAGGATGGGAGCCAGGAACTGGGAAGAGAGCTCAATTTATTTCAGTAGCAGTGCCAGCTTAAGATGTCTTCATTAAACTACAGTTGCAGATGCACTAGGTGTTGGAAGCTGAGGTCCAAATACACCTTGTCAAATTCTAATTAAAGGCAATGTACAGACAGAAACCTAAATAACAACAACAGGTAAGTCTGTGCTGAGAGGTGACAGATTGGCAATCACTTCAGCAGGCCCGACTGTCCTAACTTTGTGGCATTAAGACATTTAGTCTTGAAGGTTGTTAAACTGTGTTTACCTGGGGGACATGGGCCATGTGTGGCGGATTGGTATATGCAGGTTGAACATGGGAGGGATGAATGGTGAAGACTGTTTGTTGTGCTGTAGGAAAATTGTTTTGTGGAGACTGCGTGTTGGAGCCTGGCGTCATGGAAGGAGGGGTTGGAGCTAGACCTGCGTGGTAAATCGCCGACTGCTGCTGGGGGTTGGCCAGGTGCAGGGCCTGGGCAGCCTGGTGCTGGTGGTGCTGCAAGAAAACACAGAGATCATTGAGGTTAGGCCTGAGGGATTACACACAGGGATCCTGTTAAGGAGAAAGCAGTGGGAAACTGCTCTCCATTCCGAATCCGTGAATGGCGAATCTAAGGATGGCCACGCTTGTGTTCATGGGGAGACTCTACACAACCCCACCAGGCTCAGCTTCTGCTGGCAAACAGAACCCAGACTGCCAGGTAAAACCATGGAGAACCTGGTGCTGGGAGTGCCTCACAGCTGCAGCCAGAGTTATTCCCAGGAGGGAGCTAAGGAATGCAGCACTATCCCCCAGGTAAAACCATGGAGAACCTGGTGCTGGGAGTGCCTCACAGCTGCAGCCAGAGTTATTCCCAGGAGGGAGCTAAGGAATGCAGCACTATCCCCCAGGTAAAACCATGGAGAACCTGGTGCTGGGAGTGCCTCACAGCTGCAGCCAGAGTTATTCCCAGGAGGGAGCTAAGGAATGCAGCTTAGGAATTTCATTATCCCAAGGACCACTTTGTTTTCAGCTGCTTTGACAAAATACAATCAAACACTTCTCAGCATTTATCTGCTATTTCCACTTCACTCATATGAAAGCACTGACACAATTATGATCCTTCCATAACCCTTAAATTGAAACATCCCCCATCCCCTGTGACCAGGGAGAAATGAACAGTTGGGCTCTGCTCCATCCTACCCTTTGTCCCCTCAAAGAAATCAATATATCAACATCAAGCCCCAGTCAGCTGCAATCCCTTAAATGCAATTAAACACAATTTAAAGCTGCTCAGTGCCTGGGTTGTGTTACCTGCACGGGGCTTGGAGCAGGGTGGCTTCCAGCATGTTGGCTTTGCTGCTGGCCAGTTGGGGTGGCAGAAGGCTGAGGATGAGGAGGATGCGGATGCAGGGTAGCATTAGGGTGGGCATACTGCTGAGCAAGTGAGCCAGTGGAAACTAGGATGAAAAAGAGGAATATTTAACACCAGGTACAGGACGTGCACCTCTATCAAGTCACCACCTGTACCTGAAGGTTTCAGTACAACTCAAACAGTCAGTAAATATATTCCCTCCCCCTTCTAAAAAAAAATTATATATTTATCTTGCAAATAGCTGAGGATCTTACCTTGCTTTTGTGTAGTTTGGTTTGGCAGGAAAGTCTATAAACAACCATAATTAGACAGTTCATCTTCCCTAACTTGACAATGTAACAGATACTACATAGAGAAAAGCAGTATTTCATCTTTTGTTTTGTCAAACAGACCGGTTTCAAAGATCAAATTTATAATTTTCATACAATTTAGGATTTCCTGAGATATACTTTTCAAAGGTGTTACGAGCCATTTTTATTTCCACCATCCAAAAAAAAATTCTTTGGCCTTATACCTGGCTAACCTCACCATGCTACTCTTCTGGAAATCGCTCACAGAACAGTCAGAGGGAAGAGCACAAACTCTGCCCGTGCGCTCCAGAGTAAATAAACACATCACAGCTGAGAAAACTGAGGCTGCTCGAGCATCAAATTTTTGCTGAAGCCACTTTCTTGGGCTAAAATAACCCCTTTTGCCTCTGCCCTCGAGGCCAATCTGCTCTGGATCACCACCACCCTGTGAGTTTCCCAACACTGCCACGGAATTCTTCATTCCTTGAAACAGTAGTAAATAAGGTACAAAATTCCCAAAAAGGAAGAAACTGAACAACAGAAAACTTTCGCCCCAGTGAAGCCACATCTGTTGCTACAGCCGTGCCAGTCTCCAACAACAAACACCAAGTTCCTTCTTGGATCCTGCTCTGCCCTGCTCCAAATGGGCCACACTAAATCCTGATTTTTTTTTTTTGAACTTTTGAGGGAATCTAAGCAAGTATGAAAAGCCATAATGACAACGAGTCTTCCTTTAAACACAAATCATGCAATGGGAAAGCAGGACCCTAAAAATGAGGATGTTTCCCCTATTTCTTCTAGGTCTTGTGCAACAAGCAGGCCGTGTTTGCAGCTACCCCTGTGTGTGACAACAACTGTTAACCCCTCTGATGTCACAGCCTGCAAGATCAAGGAGAGTTTTGCTGACAACAGTGCTAAAAAAGCAAACAGCCAAAGAAAACTATCAACCTGCTCCTCGATATTTCCTTCAACTGTTCCTTCTTTGTTTTGGTGCACTCTAAAGTTAATTACTGGTAAGTATCTACCAGGTTATAGGGGTTTTTTTAATGGGGTTGGTATTATATGAGAACTCCAGTCTGGTTTGCTGTAAACCTTACAAATCCAAGTTCTACCACGTTCCAACTCACCAAAAGTGAGCCAGGATCTTTTTGCCTGATTGAGGTTTTTCTCCCCTGTACAGGTTCCTCCTTTAGAAAATAACTGCCTGCCACATTTAACTTAATCCCTGGCAAACTCTATTAAATCTTCACTGAGCAAATGGCCTCGCAGTGATGAGCAGTTTCAGGCTATTAATGCAGATGAACTAAATTCCTGCAGCCTGGAGTTGATCCTAACGTTCTTATCCGTGTGGGCAAGCACAGTTGTACACTCTGAGACTTTTCTGATTTCAAAACCACCTCAATGTTTTCTAAGCTCACTGTCAAAACCAGCAGGATCTTCTGCCACAGCATTTTGTTATGCTTTAAATCCAAGTTTTTTGGGTTTTTTTTTTTGTATCACTACTAAAATGTATTTTGCAGCAGCATCCTGCTTGACTTTCAGACATTTCTCCTCTGACATCATCAAAATTATCAATGACAACACTGAGCATTTTTACAGGACCAAGTTTATGGCTTTCTATGGGAGGAAAACTTCTCAACCTCATTATTATACACACTCTGAAGGCCAGAAGTTATTATCTTTGTCAAAGTAATAGAAATAAATGGAAGGAGGGATTACTTGCTTGCCAAAGGGCATGTGAGACCAGCAATCCTCCCAGTGCCTCAGCCACAGAGCTGGCAAGCCTGACTACAAATTAACTCCAAGGCCATTCAAGAGTCTTTAAAATGTATATGAAATTTAATTCCAAGTTGTAAGATACTCAAGGCTTCCCACATCACTTGTTAAGAGCCCCCAAAATAATGTGGGAATCCCTTAAACCATTTGTGCAATTCATCTTTTGGTTCTTTATGGCCCAGAGAATAATAAACTCAGTTATTCTGAAGCAGATATTTCTACACTAAAACTTCACAATAAGGAATTTCTCTTTTAAGACACCAGTTAAACCAAGGAATAGCACCCTAAAGAATAGATATAAAGTAGGGGGAGGATCAGGTTTTTGTCATAATGGCAGCTCTTCCAAAACCACCTAATATTTTATCCATAGCCTTGGATTTGAAGCACTGGATTTTTTTATACTGAAGAATATTTATTTCTCTAGTTTCTCCTCTCCTTCATTTTGTCTTTAACAGATCACCCCAATGACCAAACTGGTAGAGCTTAAAACCACTTCAGATGCTGCTGCAAATTATGTTTTAATAGTAACATTAAAAGTGCCTTTCAAAAAACGTTATCTGGGCACTTCTCTAAATCCTGGCCAGTCCCTGCACACAAACCAAGAACGACTCAGCAGGTCTGAAATGCATTCCCAGCTCAAAACCAGAGCTCAGACTCCAGCTCCAGCAGTGTAAATGGTTTCTCATGTTTAGTTAGTGCAAGTAATTCCTGCCAAGCCAATGAAATCTCTGACACCAGCAGGGTTGTCAAAGGAATCTTGTAAAAGTCATGAAAAATTCACCTGCTCAGCCAGAACTAAAACACTTTCCCTGGGATTTTTTAAAGGAATTTCTGCCTGGTCATCAAAACAGCTCACTACACAAATTGACAGCAAATAAGACAGGTCAGGAGGTGAAAAAACCCAACCCAACTAAAACCCATTATCCAGCATTATGCCCCAATTGTCAGTATTTTGGAGATTTTTCAAATGGCCACCTATTATCTGAGAAGGTGCCAAGAAAGCTCTAGGAAAGGACACACCTTGCTGCAAGTCACCTCAGCTCATTCCAGCACAAATACACTGGGTTTCTCACCTTTTATGCCTTAAATTCCTCTGCCTGGGCTGACCTGCTTCACTTCTGCATCTTTCTAATCAAATTGGTTCTAAGGTGAGATATTTCACTGCACTGACCTGGCAGGGACACGAGGGAGGGAACGACTCAGTCACGGAATGGGAAAAAAACATCACATGGATTGAATTACTGAATTCAACTCTACAGAACTGCACCCCGTTTCTCTGAGAGCAAACAAGAAGTAGTCAGCCACAGAACCCACAGAAGGAGCTGAAATCAAAAGAGGTCAGAGCAGCAGAAATCAAGCAGAACTCCCAGCTACAAGGGAATATGTGAAACCACATGGTGTCATTTTGTAATTTTGTCTTTTCCCTGGAATTTCAGTGGTGCCAATGGTGGTCAGCGTTGGTCATGGTCCAAAGATGCATTGAAGAGCCTATTTTCAAGAACTGACCAGTGAACAAACTTCAAAACTATTGCCAGAGCCAGTAAGATGGTGAGGATAACTACATTTAAAAGACCTGAATGGTAGGAAGCAAAGAAATAGCAAATGTTTCTTTCATCACACAAACATTTCAAGAACTCATTTTACACAGGTAGAGTGGACTTCACTTCAAAGATAATCCAAGAAAGGAACGAGGTTATTAAAGAGATTTCAGTGCACCAAACCAAGAGGCATGAACACAGCACAGCTCAGCATCCTACAGCCCCCGCTGCTCAGGCAGAACCAATCTGGTACAAGAAACACAAGTCTCTCCAAAGGAGAGAGCAAGTCTGCTCCAGAGGAGATTTTTGGAGAACAAGTGGTTTTTCTCACATCCCTCTTGCATGAGCTAATGCAAAAAAAAAAAAAAAAACCAAACAAAACCCAGGAGAGTGCCTGGCATGAGCTGCACAGACTTGCAGACAGACACAGCAACGAGTGCCACGGCAGGACAGCAGCAAGAATGGAAACACCCTGAAACTGCAATTCCTCCTTTCCCATGTCTTGGGTGAGAGTTCATCCTGCAACCACCCCTCTCAAACCTCAGCTTCCTCAAAGCAGCTGCTGAACACCAGCAGACAAGGCAGGATTTTGCAGTTCTCTGCCTTTCCCTGTAAGTGTGGATGAGGTGGATCAGGCTGTTGTGTCCAGAGAGAGCACCAGCCCCTCTCCCAGTGCCTACAGTGATGCTGGGCACCAGTACAGCCCCACCTGAGCCAGGGAATGGAACTGGTAAAGTTCACCTGCCAAGGAGCCCTCATCTCATCCCTGCCATACAACAAGTTGTTCCCAGCACTCCTTCAGTGGCAGCTCTACACAAAACTTCCTCCACCTCAGCTGCAACTCGAGTTATTTCCTCCCAGGGGCTCAGAACTTGAGCCACAGCTTTTTAAAAGGATGAGGCCCAGGTTACTTCTCCTTTTAGGAAGCTGGTAACTTGCCAGGTTTAAAAATCCTGTTTGGGTCACGGAAGGGAGCAATGCAACTCCCCAGGTTTAAGCAGAGGCTACAGAATCACAGAGTGGTTTGGGTGGGAAGGGACCTTCAAGATCATTTTGTTCCACCTCCTGCCACGGGCAGGGACACCTTCCACCAGACCAGGGTGCTCCAAGCCCCATCCAACCTGGCCGTGGACACTTCCAGGGATGGGGCAGCCACAGCTTCTCTGGGCAACCTGTGCCAGGCCCTCACCACCCTCACAGAGAAGGATTTCTTAGAGCCCACTTCTGGCTGCAGATGAAAAGACTGGGTAGTGAAGTCAAGAGATTATTCCATATTCAAAATAAATTTTTGAAGAATTGACAACTCAGCTTCCTGTGATCATATAAATCTGTGCCAAAGCTCCATCCCCTGCCCACTGAGAGGAACCTTCCTGCGTTTTCCACATCCTGGTTTGGTGCAAGGAAACTTGCTCCCTCAACACGTCCCATTCCTTTAACATGTGGTTCTTTAGAAAGTGCTTTGCTGTATAATCAAAATTAGTACAAAAAACCCAACTCACTGGCAAAGTAGAAAGAAGGGCCTGTCTCCTTGCTGTATGGTATTTTGGGACATGCTGAATTTGGGAAATAGAAAGGTAAATTAGCCTCTTGCCACGTGCATACTTCCCATCTTCTGGAAAGGTCAGTGTCAGTTTTAATTTTTTTAAATTTTTTTTGAAGACTCTAGAACCATGCAGATAATTTTATTTACTTAGCTGCTATTAGAGCTAGATATTTCAGTTTACAAATGAGTGGAGATGAAACACAAGTCTCAAGTAAGCCTTCCTTCTTAACTGTGACACTGAGGTCTGCAGTTTAATTAACACAAAAAGAAACTTTTTGTCAATTCATGGTCTATTACTGTCCACTGCAACAAGAATAAATGCAATTACACTAGAGCAGAAACTGGCCCCTTGCTTTTTCAGCTATGGCACTGCCATTCTGAACAGTTCCAAGACACCTTTGGTGACTGGTTCACTCTTAGTCCCTGGAGAATCCTCTGAAGTTTATATTATATCCACCATTGTACTATCAGGGGAATAGAATTTACTCTACTGCTGAGACAGAAACCAGATAAAGTTAGAGACAACACCAGACCAGTAAAACATATGCAGAAGGGGAAAGGGGAAGGGAGAACAGGGACAGGAATGAGAGCACAAAAAACAGGAAATGCATCTGTGTAAAACCAAGGTCTGGTTTTACACAAGTTCTTAAACACAGAAGTTAAGTTTTTCAGAGGACTCCACATATCAGGAAACAATTCAGCCACATGGAAAACTACCACAAGTTCATTGTCACAGGAATGGACAGATCCACCCTCTACTCGGCAACCAAATTTTCTACCAGCAGCAGAAGCCTGGTCTGGGCTTTGTGTGACACAGGAGCCAAACTGGGACCGTGGCCAGCAAACTCCAGCAGCCCAAGGACAGGGACTGGGAGGCCACCCCGAGCCAGCAGCTGCCAGACAGACACAGAACCTTCTGAACCCGAGGTGCAGCTGAGCAGGGGAAGGACGACACCTCCAGGTCGGCTGTGTGGCAGGTAAAGGTGTCACATTGCAAACTCTCCTGGACAGGGACGGCTCCGCAGCTGAAGCGTCACAGACGTTGTTATCGTCTGGCTGGGAAGAAAGTTGTTTGGACATTGTCCTTCCCCATTCTGAGGGAAAAACCCCAGTGATGTGAACACTCCTCTGTCCCGTGTTTAGCTGGGGTTACTGGGAGCACGCAGCTCTGCTTCTCTCTCTTGTCAACAGCGGGGTTGTGACACTGTGAACTGGCAAGGAAATCCAAGAAGTGCAGGAATATCCCATTAAACAGCATTAGACAAAAGTACTTTTCTTTAAAATGGAAGAGTGCTTATTAGGTGACTGTATATATTTTGGATTCAGCTATCTCTTCACAAGACAGGAAGGAAAACAACCCCAAACTTTTGGCAGTGAGGGTGGTTCCCTTAAATCGACAGGAATTTCTCTTCGCTGCCAGGCTGTTACTATGTGCCACAGAGTTTCAACTCGTCCCAAACCATTAGTGAAGGTGCAGTTTCAGATCTTACCAGAAAACATTTCACACCTTAGGAATACTTGTTAAGCAGTTTCCCCCCAACCCCCAGGTCTCAGCACAGCAGGTTCTTGCAGACATCTTCTCTCTACCACATATGCAGGAGAAAAACTGAGTGAATTTTGCAGGAATAACTCAAAGCAAGTACCAGTACCTTGAAGGGTAAAAGGGCAGCGTGGCCCACTAAATCCTGATATCAGTGCTAAAAATAATAATTTTTTTTAAAAATCAGATAGCAATTTTAAAGAGCCAAAAGGGAAATTGTTTGAGCAAAATCAAAAGCAGCAGCGGTGGTTGTTTCTCAGGAAGTTGTTATTCTGTACTTTCAAATTATTTTTAAGGGAGGACCAGAATCAAAGTGCACAGGTATATTTAGTTCAAATGTGGGTAAACTTAAGATTCCCAAAAGACAGCACATAAGTTATGGATATTTCCTTATAGTCACTCAGTCAGATGTGAACAATTCCAGCATGATGTTCTTTAGCAATGGGCTCCACGAGCAGCTCAGATTGGTCACCTCTGGCATTCCTGCCTTTTCCCACACATGGATAAATGGAAGCTGAAGTGGACACGTTACAGCTGGACACACTTTGAGGAAGCACAGTCCATCTGGGCCAGGTCTTCAAGCACTCAGCACATGGAAGACTTGCAAAAATGCGAATTGAGAGGGTGCTGCAGAACATCAGGAGTCATTCCATGTGTCACTGTCACCTTGGAAGGTGAAGGGTACCTTTGAGACAGTTCATGTTCACTAAACACGTCTGCACAGGGGCAAGAACACACCCTTAAAAAAGGTCTAGCACATGGAGTTCATGATCCTCTTGGGTTGAATGGTTTCAGTAACAAAAATTTCAAGCACTCCATCATTTACTGGAAGGTGGGAGAATATTTAGAAGAGTCACCAAGTAGCTACTTGAAAGAACACAGGAGGACAGGCCATTTCTGTTAAATTAGGTGCTCTTGGGAAAGTAATATTTAATTACATGGCAGGAAATACCAAAGAATTCTCAAGTTTGACCCAACTTAGTTGTTTGCACTGGCAGGTAGTCACATATCTACAACAGACAAGCTGCAAAACCAACACAAAATGAGATCTAACAGTTGTAAGTTAGAATATCAGTGAAAAAAACTATACAGACATCTGATCAAAGCCAAGCAAGGCAACGGGCTTGTACTTCAACGCTGCAGAACCCACTGATTACAGAAGATAAGGATGGTGAACAATGGGAAATTGCTAGGAAGTCACATGCAACCATTCTGAATCAAATCTCAGATTATCTCATGTTTGGTTTTATTTTAATTAGAATTTGAGAGGAGGGTTTTCACCAATAAAGGTCTGAAAGCCTTTGATCATTCACTTTATCGGAATTCTATTTAATCTAACGAAAACGCAAACAGAAGATCTGTTTACATGGACACCTCAAGCACAAGAGTTGAAAAGATCAAAGTAGTACAATTAGCAAAGACCTGTGAGAGAAAGATTAATCTCTACAAGTAACTTCCATTTCAGCTTCAGCACAAATGAACTCAAATGTTCTTCCTCCGAGCGTCAAAAAAGGTTATTTTTGTTTCTTAACTCTGTTAGCACACCACTGCAGAGATCTGACAGGATGTTTTCAGATGGGTAAGACACCTCTTAAAATCAAAATTAATTTCCCACTAAACTCCAGATTCTCTGTAAGTTTTCATGACACATCATGGACTTCCATTAAGTAGCAGTGTAAAACTAAGCACCCGAAAACATACAAAGATGTCTAAAGGTACAGAAAATCTTTTATTAGAATCTAAGTCAATAATATACGTGACCCAATAAAACTTTTCCTCAGATGCTATAACAAGTATTGAAATGCCATGTTTTCAAGAGACCATCTGCTGTTTTGACATTTTATGACAATTTCCAAGCCTTAAACAACCTTGACTCTACCTCTTTCAATAGCATGTTTTGCAGTGAGCTTTTTTTCCTCCAAATTGGGCCTTGATTTATCATACATTTATAATGCTTTAGAAGTTCTTGCACATTTTACTTTTGTCACAAGGTAACCCACATTTCCAGCACTTCACTGTAAGTGAAAAATGCCCATCTGATAATGCTAGAGACTAATTGTCCAAGTCAGAGCAATACATGAGCTGTTCCATATACTTATTCTTGACTTACCAAAAGAGAAAGGTAAGCAACACATGGTTTATTTTGCTTAAACAGCAGCGTTCATACTGTTAATAATGCCAGTAGTATCATAAAGACAGCATTTCACTAGTTGCCAGAACTAAAGTCAAGTTTGAAACTGAGGTCATAACCTTGCAATAAAACAAGTACTAATTATAATCAAGGAACAAACAAGGGATGATGTATCAAGAGCATCAAGAGAACTTGAACAAACTTCTTTCAGCAGATATTCTTTAGCAGCTCCCAGGTTGAAATCTCATCTTGGTCACTGGCATCCTACCGAAATCAGCACACTTGAGTTTTCATTTGAACCAGGCTGGCTCAGTTTTCAATGCTCTGCTCATCATCATCATCATCATCATCTTATGAAATATAAACCACATCTACTGAACGATACCCACGTTTGAAGGCTGAGATTAAATACATCCCCTGCACAAAGTAAGGACTTAAAAAGTTACATATAACACAAAACGTTTCCTACCATACATAGCATGTGTCTGTTCATGCGCACCGTACTGTGTTGCAGAGGAAGATACTAAACCCGGCTGTGCGTGTGCTGGTGGGGCCATCATCCTAGCGTTGCCCTGTATTACAGGGCTATAAACATGAGGATGCTGCAGGCAGAACAAAGGAAAAACCACACAGTTAATTGGGGAATTACTCCAAAGAAACTCGTGTCACCTAAACAGTCGGGATTGAAACAGCGGCAGCTCGGCCTCGCTCAAACGCAGAGCGAGCTGAGGATTTCACACTGTCGTGATTGTCACCATTGTCTCCAAAATTTAAGGGCTAAAAACTGACAGAAAACACTGGCATATCCAATTTTTGCCACTCTAAGCTTATATATTTATCCAATTACCCTTGTGGATTTAACAGCCTTTGAAGTAAGAGCAGTCCACCAAGTAAGTTACTTTTAGAACACTTAACCAGGAGATGTGCTGGCCATGACCTAAAGAAATTCTTCAAAGAGCTAAAAAACTTCATCAATAATAAATGCCAACTTCTAAACTGCACTTAAAATTCGTTAGGACCTTAAAATTCATTAGGACCTTCAAATTTGTTACAGGCTTTGAAGCACATTCCAAGATCACCACGTGTGCTCCAGAACCCAGAAAGTCTTCAGGGTGACTTGGGACTGGACACAAGGGGGTTATTTAGGTCTGAGCCACCTCATTATTTGTGCTTGGATTGATCAGGAGCATTGAAAGGACTCTTACCTGAGATTGGTAGTGTGGCACATGCTGCACAAGAGGCTGATTAGGAAACTGTTGGGGGCTATATGCAACATATTGTGTAGAGTAAGCAGGTGGAGTAGCTACAATTGGAGGGCCTGCTGCTGAGGCAGGATGCATCATGGTGCTCTGGTGGTGTTGGTCTTGCCGCTGCTGGGGCATATTTGGTACTGCAAAACAAAGATTGCCTCACTTTAGAAACACAGGGCAAAGAACTGGGAGCTTCCTGAAAGGTTCTATGTTATAATAATGTTACTGGGACCACGTGGAATATCCTCACCCCACACCTTTAACCATGGGTTAGAGCTCTGTCAGAAAGGAACAGTGTGAAGAAGAGTTTCTCCAAGAAACACATGATATCCACAGCAACAAACCCAGCCCTGCCCTTCTTGTGAAGGAATAAAGGTGAAGGGAGAGAAAGACTGACAAAAATCAGAAATGGAAAAGAAAGGTTGTATCAGGATACCTACATTAACCAATTAATTCTGTCCCCTTCAAAAGCCTTAATTCACCGTCTATGGGAACTACTTGGCCACTGTTCCATCAGCTGGGAATCTGAGTGTTTATGTTAAAATGACTCATGCTTATGGCTGAGGAGAGCACAATAAAGGTCTCCACGCAGCCACAACTCGAGGTATTCACATCTTTTGAGCTCTCTGCTACCCCTCAGGGCAGCAGAAAGCAGCTTTCAGGTCACAGGCAACATTGAGGCAGACAAAAGCTAAAAGAAGAGTAGGAATAATGAAGAGGGAAGAAAGATGAAAAAAGCAGAGCAGTGTGTGATCACCTGAGCTCTCCTGGGATGTTGACCACCCAACTGACTTGGAACAAACTAATTCTGCCCACAAAGCATGGGCATGGGAGCTCCAGGAGGGCTCCAGGAGGGCCCAAGCCTCCTGCAGTCAGGCTGCAACTATCAACTGAGCTATCTTAAGCACCTGCAAGCTCCACTGCAGGGGCAATGCCCCAAATCCCTTAGGGAGAGTGAAATGTTGAAAACATCAGTAAATTCACTCAATGGTTGTGTTTACACTGCAAACCAACAACAGAAAGAAGTAAATACAGGAAGCAACTTCAACAGTGTAAAGGCACAGAGCTGTAACCCAGGCAGCTCCCTCAGGATATGCAGAAAATATTGGATATGCAGAAAATATTGGAACTTAGGAAGGAATTCAGAATTGGAACTGCCTCGCCCATCAAGTGAGTACTCAGCAATGTATTTCTGATTAAAACAGTGTTACCAACCAGAAGATTTCAGGGGTGAGGCCACAGTGAAGTTACTGTGTGTGAACACAGAAATACATTGCAGCGTTTTTGTCTCCCCTAGGTTGATAAAGGCCATTTGTTTGTTTCTAAACAGCAGGAAACAATTTCCTCCTGCAGTGACTGGAGCTGCAGTGCTGCTCCTGTCCTGCAGCACTGGCTGCCACTGCAGAAGCATTCACTGGGCACAGTTACAGCGTTCCCTGGAACAGGAGCACAAGAACAAGAGCAGCACTTGCTGCTCCCTCAGTGCCCTGCCCAGCACAGGGAGCATCTCAGCACCCATTGTGGCTCCACAGCCACGGGTGTCACTTAAACACGTGGCATTGTCATTGTTAGTCCAGCTGTTCAGTCCCTGGGGCAGCAGGAATGAACAAGAACAAACTGGAACCAGCTCTTCCCAGAAGAGCAGCAGAGCCAAGTCTTCCTGAAGAAATAGTGACTCTGCACGTTGACAAAAATCCCCTCTATTAAAGCAGCAGTTAGGGCACTGCTGCAAACCAGTACAGAAATCCAGTAGAGAAGTTCCCTTTAAAGAAACCTGTACTTTTTATGAAATATAGGAAATGATCAGCTTATCCTAATGCTCCAAGTAACAGAGACGTTTTCCTGTTTGTCAAATCAGATTCCAATCCAAGCAACCCCCCATTACTCAAACCTGGCATGTTTTGGCTAATTAGCTTATCTAAAAATCCGTTAGTATTTCCACTTATTTCCCTTTATTAAAAATAGCATTTAAAATATCGACCAAAAACCAAATTACCATGGATTAGAAAACACACAAACATTTGTCATTTAGCCATGCTGCATGCAGACTGAGAACCAAACAGGCAGTATTATTCTCACCTTTACCTGCTCTATATGTCTTGGCTTGGTTCACTGGCATGGGCGTCATGGGAATAGGATACAAAGGCTGAAACAGAACAAGTTGAAGGTATTGATATTCCTTTAAAAACTCAGTGTGAGCTGGGCTGGGGGCCCCACTCAGCTTTGATGTGTTTCCCTCTGTTCTGTTACATGGTTTAGTGAACTCTGCCTAACCTATGAGATTTTCTTGGATCAGTGTCATTAAGTCTGCACGGACACACAACTAAGACCAGATGGTTGGCAACAAATAGCCCAGGAACGCTACTGCTGCAACTGCAGGCACTGGGCTCAACCTGACAGCCTCTCAACAGCTTTTTGGTATAAAGCTGAGTCAGGGCAGGGTTAGGCTGGGGATCAGGGAAAGGTTCTTCCCCCAGAGGGTGCTGGGCACTGCCCAGGCTCCCCAGGGAATGGGCACGGCCCCGAGGCTGCCAGAGCTCCAGGAGCGTTTGGACAGCGCTGCCAGGGATGCCCAGGGTGGGATTGTTGGGGTGTCTGTGCAGGGCCAGGGGTTGGGCTGATGATCCTTGTGGGTCCCTTCCTACTCAGGATATTCCATAATTCTATGATAATGGAGCTAGATTTGAAATTCCAGTGATCCCTCCAACAACCAGGAACCAGTGGGACACAGCTGGAAACAAAGAAACAGTTGCTTAACATTCAAAGAGAGTGAGACTATGCTTGCAGGACCAGGGAGGAAACCTGCACACATCAACCATAAATATGGGCTGCTGGCATTTACAAATGTTTGGGACTATTTGAACATCCAGATTGAGGGAGCACTGGGAAAACGCAGTATTTACACAGCTAAAACTTCACAACAATGTGATTTACATTTACAAGAGCAATACAAGCTGTATTATTTCAGTTTTAACTCAGAGCTCCCAAGTCGCAACAAGCTGATCTTTAAGGTCCTTCCCAACCCAACCCATTCTGTGATTCCTAAGTCTCCTCAGCTTCCTGAGGATCTCTGTGCAGTGTTGAGGAGTTTGCAGCACTTTACCTGCACGCCTGGACTCACTGGAACCGGGTACATCATATTTGGTGCAAAACAAACAGGCTGAGTGTACACGGGGGTTGGCTGCTGATGCCCCACCATGGAGGGGCTGGGCTGAGCTTGAGGACGAGGGGAGGTTGGTGTAGTAGAAGGTTTCGGCTACAAACAGAAGTAAGGGTTAGTTTGAGCATCCTCCAAGGAAAAGGTTGGCTTATAAAGATCTATTCAAAGGTACCATTAAACAGCATTGAATCACTTACTTGAGCAAAAGACCGAGGGTTGAACTCTTTAGCATTAGGATTAAGTGTTGATTTTCTAACTTGCCTAAACATAAAGAACAAAAAATTTAGTTGGGCATTATTCTTTTACAAGCGTATCTGGAATTAATAATTTAAGATTTCTATCTGTGAGTCAGATTTCTGAGAAGTCAAACACCTCATGGCATGCAAAAAGCCACTCTTACTGAGGGACTCTTACTACAACTATCCATAAATGTTTCCCAGTTGATACCACAGCTCATGTGAGTCAGGAGAACATTGAAATAAGCTTTTAGATGTGAAGTAGACATCAACAGGACCAGAGCTCTGCACTGAATCAGGAGATGACTTTCAGGGCAGTCCCTTCACCTGTTGTTCCTCCTGTGTAACAGCACTCACAGCCAGGAATGTGTCACCCAGTCATGACTCCTACACAAGGCCTGATGTTAATAAAGATGTGCTTATTCCAAAATGCAAAATTACTCACTCAGAAGTATCCTTCTTCTCCTCTTTATCCTCTTTATCTTGTTTACTTCCAGGCCCGGATGTCTGTACACCTTGGGAAGTCACCTCAGGCCCTCGCTTTTGCTCAGAGCTGTTACTTATGGAAGGAGAAATACTGGGACTACTGGGTTTGCTACTGCCACCATTGGAGTTGGTGTTACTGCCAGCTTCTATGATAGATTCTTTAGGGGTGGACTCTGTTTTTTCTTTAACTACATCTCTTGATTTTTCACCTTCTCGGGTTTTGTTTAGCAGCTGATCCACTGCATCTGAAGAGGAACTGGACTGTAACTGAAAAAACCCAAGGGATATATTCAGTAAATTGATACAAAACTCCAGAGAGACCATCTAATGCTGTCACATACACAGAGTAAAACACAGTCCCACAGGCCTCAATCATCTGGAAATGACCTTTTAAAACACACATTTCCATTTCTACTAGAAAAGAAATCCATGAACACTGACAGTGTTTAAGCTGGCACTGTGTAAGGAGCTATTCAGCCACTCAGCTGACCTGTATGTTGATTAGGGAGTGACAGGAAAGCTTCAGACAACCCTCTGGACTCATGCCCTGAGTGATTTAACAGCACCACTTGAAAAGCTAACCTGATTTAATAAACCCTTATAACCAGGGAATAAGTAATATGAATTCATCTTCAATTTTCCTCAGCAAAACTCTTCATTTAATTTTGCAACAGCTCCTCCATATGGAGTGTGAGATAATTATTTGTGCCTAATGATCAAACAGGTTTCAAGTCCTGTTTTCAGTGTACAGTCAATATTCATATTTATGTGCATTAGGCAATTGTACTAGCAAGAGTCAGCATTGATTTTACAATATCTAACATGAATTCCTACAGATATTTTCATAAATTAAGCAAAAGTATAAAGAGCTGTTAACATATGCAGTGTGTTCAATTCATTAAAATAATCTGGATGCACGTGAGAATGATGACACCATTAACAGGGAGAAACTTACCCTAAAGTCATTCTTAAATTTCTTTAAATCATCAATCTGTTTTCTATGCTCTGAAACAATTGGAGAGACACCTGCCAAATATAAGATCAACATTGTCCAAGCATTTCTAATACAAGTTTTAAACACAACCCTGCACATTGCTAAGTTTGCAGAAAGAGAATGGTTTTGCAGATATAAAAACGAAATCCAGCGCCTTATATTCGATTTTAATTCAGTACAATTCCATGAACTACGTGTATGAGCACACAGAAAGCCTCTGTGAAAGCAGAGCATTACATAACTGATTTATCTTTAGTTCTGATGCACCACACCAAGGCAGAAGCCCCGAGGTGCAGGGAATGCAGAACTCACTGAACACAAAGAACACGCAACAAAACCCCCAACCCAGCCTGTGCCAGCATTTCAAAACACAGCAAGTGAAGGAGAAACACTGAGCAAGGTGAGCTTTATGGTTGGACTCATCCTAAAGGTCTCTCCAATGAGAGTGAATGAATCTGGTTCTCAGTTTTTGGTTTTTTTGAGAACTGAATGAACAAACAACGCTGCAGAGACAAACAAATGTAAGGAAATAATAGGAAAAAGCACAGTCAGAAAAGCTCTGCTGACCAAGATGCTCAGAAGTATTGTGAGCACAGCTCTAAGCAGAAACATATTCAGTCCAAAGGCAGCTAAAAAGCAGCTCTGTGAGCAGGGGAAAGAAAGAAGGGAGGGGGGAAAAAAGAAAAACACCAAGTGAAATCACACCATCCACATGAACATCTTTACACTTGGTGTTGATGGAATGAGTCACAAACAACATTTCAAAGTGCCACTTCACAACTGCATGACCAAATCTCACTGTAGAACACCAGGCTGCCTTCAAGCCTTCCTCAAAATGCCAACTAAAGCAGCCAGGACAGCAGGTTTAGTGTGCACAATTCCTACATCACTCGAGTACACGAAAGCTTTGGATACAAACCTTTGTTTTCAGGTTTAGAAAAACTAGGAGAAGTCTCACTTGGCTTTATATTCTCCTTGTTTCCAGTTGCAGAATTTTGCCTCTGGTCCTGAAGCCTTGTATCTTTAGCTGGAAAAGAAATTGCCAAAGTTATTCTCTTATACACAGCTCCAACTGGCCAAAGAGAGAAGGCAAGAGAGAAACAGGGAAGAAATTTAACCATGTTTAGCTTGAAAAAGAAACACCTTTTAAGTTACACATTTCCTGTTACCTAGCAGGTGCCTGGAGGACCAGCCTCCCTCCCTCCCCATCCTACTGTTTTTAAAGCCAAACGAAAAAAATCACAATTAAACTCATCCCTCTCATCATACACAAAACCTTAACTTAGGCTGAACAAAACATAAACTTAGAGCCAATTATTTTCAGCAGTCCAAGCTCTTCATACAGAATGCTACAAAGATTTGAGAGTTCTTAGACATTTGACTGTGCTCCTGAATGGTTTTCTTTCCCCCATTCCTTTTCCTGTGTTCAAAATAGTTCTTTGAAACCAGTGGCATGCGTTTCTTTAACGCAGAAAAGAGGCAAAAACTCGGTTTGAAAAAAGAAATCCTCAAGTCAGACACCTATAAACCCATATTCCTTAAGGGCACAAGAAATTCAGCACAAAGACTTCTCAAAAAGCCTCTCTCCAACCTTAGTTTAAAGCTGGCACCATGAAAAATGGGGAACTCACAGTAAAATTTAACGCACCACAAGTTCCCCCATCATTCAGCAAGCTGCTCTGCTCTTGCCTAGGCACATTCCTTGTCAGGAATTAGGGAAAAAAGAGCATTTGCAAGGTGGTGAGGGCTCCTTACCTTCATTGGAAGGGGTGACTGCTCTGTTGGATGCAGGGCTGGCAGGTGTAGGAGAGGCAGCTGGAACAGGCATGGCAACAGATTCAGTGGGAATAGTACCAGGCTGAGGAGAAGGCAGAGCTGGTCCCATGGGAGTGCTGCTCTGCCTTGGAGACCTAGGCCTGTGTGTTTTAGGGGATAATCTCGGAACTAGAAACAAACAGGAAAAGGCAGTTATAGGATGAGCTTCCCCGGCTGCTCAGCAGTTTGTTTTAGTTTTAAAATGGCTAAAAACATGCTTTGAAACACTTTGTGAGACATTACAGAGTAACTGAAAACCTGTTTACCTTTCAGGCACATCTCCTAGTTCTTTACAACGCAGCATTTCAGATAATGGGGTGATTTCTCTGCAGACTGTCCCCCAAAATATATCACTGCTCTCTAATCCCACCAAGAATCTGCAAAATGCTTCCCCAAGTCCCCAGCAGTACAACTACAACAGCTCACATTAACCCAGTTTCAGGCAGAACACAAAAGGTGGTCAGGTCTCCACACAAACAGATGTAAAACATTTTTTAAGAGGGCTGAAAAATCCATTTTACAGCGTCCTCTTTTGGTGGTTTGCCAGCTGGAAAAAAAAACCACAGCCTATTGAAAAAAAAAGAGTGCTTTTAGGTATATTTTTGCCTCTGTGTTAAAGCAGCAAGGAAGGTTGTATCTCCTGCTTCCTCCTCATCCCACTTGTGCTTTTTGTCACCTATTAACTTCCAGTGAGTGAGCAGAAAGGCAGGGAAGTGGTTTAACAGTCCTACTTGCATGTTAGTAATGTATAAACAGGGAAGATGAATCACAAATAATGCCACAACAGAAGAGTTGAACTCTTTTCCACACGGCAACAAGTCTATGTGGGTCTAATTTATATCTTCTTTCTGAGAAACGTGTTCCTACTATGCTCCTCTAGAATTCTGCACTGCTAAAAAATACCTAGAAAGTACCTCAAAAGGACCAAACTGTTGCTCTCTTGCTCTCAAAGGAATATCCAGCTCCTGACAGCCCACCAGAACACGGCCTCGCCTCAAGACCTCCAGACTAGACCTGTGGCACAAGACTGAGCTTTCACTATCAAGTCAAATATTAAAAAAATATATTAACTGATTAAAAAAAAAAAGACACTCACTATAACTGCTCCTACAGTAGCCAAGAACAACATCACCACTTAAAATCCCTGTAAATTTTAAAGGAGTAATACATCCAATTTAACCTAGGTATCATTTCATCTTCGAACACCAACCTGCCTCTATCCAAACACCTCCTTCATTTGTAAACCACAACCCAGCCACGCTGCCACTAACCAAACTCAGGGATGCAGTGGCAAGTCTCTAACTCCTCCTGACTCCTCCAATAACTCCCCTGAATATTAATCCTTTCAACAACTAATTCCCACACTTTTCCTTCCTTTCTCTTCACCCAGCACCTGACTCTGCAGTTAGGACAACATTGCACTCACCAACTCTCACTCAGCTACCTGGGAACATCCTTCTCCCACTCCAACCTCAGCCCAGTATTTTGATTATTCCGAGCCTGAATTGCCTGGAAAGGCAGGGTTCTGCTGAGCATTCCCACTCTAAGGATCCCCCTGCAAGCCATCTGCAATAAGCCAAGCTTTACCTACCCCCACTGACAACTGATGACCACGTCCCACCTGAAGGGCTGCCTCGTGCCACTGCAGCAGTAGATGCTTCCCCAGGTGCATTATGAGATACAAATTCTAAGCCACTTGAAATTGTACCCCTACCAGTAGAGACTCTGTGACCTCGAGGGTGCCGTTGAGCCTTTGGAGACATCCGTGGAGGCCCTGAGGAAAAAAAGACAACCCCACACAATAAGTGCTTAATGTCCAGCACAGAAAACCCAAACAACAGCTCTTAGAACTGGATTTAATCTTAAAACTCTCAAAAAAAGCAGCAATAAAATCAAGCAATTGGCACTGATATCCTGAAAAGGCCAAGCCATTGGTCCAGCCAGGCTGCCAACACTCATCACCTCCCCAGGGCAGCTCCTGGATATTCAGAGGTTTTATCAGCACTGAAACAGTGTGCAAGGCCTGGATTTAAAATGTTTCAATCTAAGCATCCACCACTGCTAAGTGCAAGCCAAGCCATAAAGGTCAGTGGTGTAGCTCCCCCTGGATAAGCACAGTTCCAGGCTATCAAACATTTTTCCAGAAAATAAAAAATTCCCAACGCTTTTGTCAGGTGATCAGTGATCCCAACCATTTATAGTCACCACTGGCTGACCAATGCTCTTGGGGAATTTCAGCAGAGCATTCTCTGCAGCGAGGCTGAATTGCCTGCAGCACGTCACAATTCATTTACAAGTCAGCAAAAATTGCAACTAAACAAGGGATTGTTATCCCAAGGTTCAAGTCATGCATGTTTAACACCAGAAGCCAAAGTCGTAAGTGAATACAGGAATTCTGCACAGCCTCTACCATAGCTGTGCTCAAATCTAAGCAGCAATACAGTTCTTACATCCTAATAAACATTTTCTTTACAAGATTAGACTCAAATGTTGATACTTCAAAAGGAAAAACCGTGTGTGAACAGAATCTGGCTGACTGCAGTTCATTTTTAACGTAGGTCAATAACAGGGTAAAGTTCAGATAATGGCTTTTGGGTTTCAGATAAACCACTAAAATACCAAGTACCTCTTCTGGTTACATAAATCCTTAAATGTCAGCCTCTATTTTAACCATGAATCTCAAGTCCACTTCCATGCAAATTTCATCCAGGTGTTTTAAAGAATACACATTTCCCAACGATAATCTTGCAGCAGTAGGAATTAAACGTTGCAGTAAGCAGCAGTTCACTGCATGCCTGACAAACCAACCACAAGTGCTAAAAAATAATTCAATTTGCAGGTGGATTCTCAGTTTCTTACTCCAGAAAAAAACCCACAATAAATGGACAGTAGGCCAGACAGATGTGGCTACCACCCACTTTTTGGCTAGGAGCATTTCCCAGTGTTCCTGTTCAGTCTGAGGGGTCATTCCTCTCTCTGCCAGGGCTCCAGTGGAGGCAGCTACAGCATCCACTGCAAGTTTCCAGGGAGCTCAGTAGAACCACTTTGCATTTTCTAGGCTTGCTACACCGTGTTGTGCAGGGTTTAAGTGCACTTGAAATAAAAATCATAAAACGTGTTCCTTATTGTACCCTCCCAGGACAAATTTAGTTGGGATAATTCTGCATACGGTTACCAAACACTCACAGGTCAGCCTTTCTCTGCGTATTATTGACTGCTAGGGAGCTGATTTATTGTTCTGAGTAAAAATTTCCTACAAATTCACCTTTGAAGCAGCCCATCCTACCCTAATACAGCATTTTTATTATCATTATTATTGTTGGTTGCTTTACAAAAGGTAATTCAATTTTTTAGTTACGCTTTTTATGGAACAACTGTGTTAAAACTGGCATTTTATATAAATTTATAGTCCTAAAAATGCTCTCTAAAGTTATCAGGTTGCTGTTGGTTAAGTTAAGACACTGAGCAGCGTTTACAAAGCTGAGTTTAATTTCATACCAAACTGGGAAATTTCACAGCTTTCTTTCGTTTTTGTAAAGCTCTTCAAATCAAACGAACAAACAAAAAAAAAAAGAAACCAAACACCAACCAAACCAACGAAACAAACAAAAAAAAAAAGGTTAATAGAAATAGTCTGATAAACTAAAGTTAAACACAAATTATAGGTTAAGTAATGAAGAGGAAAACAAACCAAAAAAAACCAAAAAAAACCAAACCAAAAAAAAAAAATTAAAAAACCAACTCTGTCAATAATTAAAAACTCACGGAGGAGTTAAACAAAGACAAAACAAAAACATGAACAAATCGTGGTATATTGTACCTTCTGAAGACATGCGTTTAGGCATAGTAGAGACAGGAGCTGGAGAACCATGAGCAGAGGGGTGAGACGGGGGCCTGGAGGGCCGCGAGGGGGGCCTGGAGGGCGGCCGTGTAGGGGTGGCTGCCCGAGGTGGAAGAGAGTTGGGACCTGACTGGTAGCGAGAAGGTGGGCGAGAGGAAGGAGATGGGCAAGGCGATGGCCAGGGAACACCTGACA